>JAGFMF010012074.1:4143925-4168869 GCA_019455555.1 Galemys pyrenaicus
TGCAAGCTAGTCCAACCATTATGGAAAGCAGTATGGCAGTTCCTCAATCTACTAAGAATGGAACTTCCATAGGATCCAGCAATCCCACTCCTAGGAATAATACCAAAAAGACACAAAAACACTGATTCAAAAGAATACCTGCACCCCATGTTTATAGCAGCACTCTTCACAATAGGTAAGACCTGGAAACAACCTAAATGCCCAAAAACAGATGACTGGATCAGGAAGAGGTGGTACATATACCTGATGGAATACTATTCAGCAATCAAAAAAGATAAACTAGACTCATTCACAGGAACATGGGTGGAGCTGGAAGGGATGATGCTCAGCGAAATAAGTCAGAAGGCAAAAGAAAAATACCAGATGGCTCCTCCCCCAGGAGGAATATAAGGCAACCAAATAAGGATCAAGAAAAAGAATAATAACAACAAATAATAATAATAACACAACAAAAACTAAAAGATAAGGAGAAATTGGGGACACTTGGTGGGAAGGGGGGAGGAAGAGGGTTGCGGGCAGCTAAGAGCACAAGGGACTGAGGTGATGGTGCACGGGTGAAATGGTGATGGGGAATACATGGGAATTACAATTGATGTCAAATATTTATAAAAAAAAGTACTAAAAAAAGATTACATAGGGACACTAATTAAGCTTCTATCTTTAGTGATTTTTCATCTCAGCTTCAAAACACACAATGTTAAGAGATTGTTCCTTACTCTAGAGTCAACATGAAGTGGGATTACCTGTATAAAGTAACAGTTAAAATGGGACTACAAAATTAGAAAGCTGCTGATTTATAATTTACAAATTCATTTCAGTTTGTTCACAGTGAACACACAAAATGAAAATGATTTCACATTTGACTGCTTAGGTTGTTCTTAAAGGACTGTAAGAACTCAGCAGGGAAATATGTGGATAAATACGACATACAGAGAGGCTTCCATTTGTTCATCTGCACATTTTATAAGCCACGTGGATTCGGGGGTGGGGGTATAATACTGCATTGAAAACTAATTATTGGTTAGCGATATTTCTTTCAAGACGCTAAGGGCTGTCAGAACTGGATTCCTATTCTCTTGATCTGCTTTTCTGCAGAACTTCCTGAGAACTTATTATTTTAAAAAAAAATTCACTCAACACAATAAGAAAAATGTTACACTGTGGGAAGTTTAGGACAAGAAAGTAGAAGAAAATAGTTAATTTTCAAGCCAGGTCTTCATTTATATATTTAAGAAACAACTCATTCTAGGAACATTGTAGAAAAAAAATTATCACTCTTAGCCATCAATCAGATATCAACAGGTCAGAAACTCACTTCCAGTCAAGGTGGAATAATATGAACCAGGTTATTCCATGTTAAACAACTAGAAAACCAAACAAAACAGAAAAAAAAATGGCTATCAGACATTGGACAACAGGCAGAGTGAGATGAGTCCTACTTCCTACATTGAATCATTTCTGGGCTGCAGAGAATGAATGGGTGACCTATACCCCACAGTGTCACCAGGTTGAGGAAACATCAGAATATGGAAGTCAAGGAGGCAAGATTTTATGGGCAAGAACACCCAAGAAGAGGGAACTCCAATCTTGAGAAATACAATGTGACTTTCTTGGCATGGATGAAAAGAAACTGCCCCCAGTGGAAAATAATCAATAGACCAAATAATTCCCTGAACTTGGAGGGCTAGAAATGTTTTGTGTTCCCACCAGCCAGACTGCAAAGACATACTAATAACACTCCAGGTATTCGGTGGAATCGTCAGAGAAGTATCATCTTAATAATGAGATTACCCCTAATTTAGACTAAATGCTTTTCTGCATCTGCCCTAGGAAACCTTAAAAGCAAGTTTCAAAAGGATCAAAATACCCATATACAAAAATAAAGTCTGATAACATTGAAAAGAATATGACTAAATCTAGCACCCAATGTTATAAAATTCAAAATCTAGCATCTAATCAAGAAATACCAATAATATAGGACCAAAATCAGAAGAAAAATCAAACAGAAGAGATCCAGAAACTAGAGTTGATGTAACTGCCAAAAAAGTACATTTAAACCATTGTAACTATAATCCTGTGTTCAAGGAAGAGGGAGAAAATATGAGTAAAATGGGAGGGTTTTTTTGTACATCAATAATTTTTTAATTAAATGATTTTTTTAAATTTTATATGTTTTACATCATTGTTCACTTTTGTACAAAATATGCTTTCTCCTCTCAGGTGTAGTCCCTGTAAAATTACCGCCACCAATTCACCTGTGAACCATCACCATAGTCCCTTGTACTCTTCCCTCCCCTATTTTGATCCTGCTGACTCCCCCTCCTTTGCAGAATGTCTCATTTATAGTTGCCTATATTTATTTTTTCCCGATTCCTTATATGATTCCCCATCTTCCCCCTATAAGTGAAACCATCCAATATTTTTCTATTTCCTTCTGGCTTTTTTTTTTTTCCTTCTGGCTTTTTCACTGAGCATAATCCCTTCCAGCACCATCCTTGTTGCTGTGAATAGAATGAATTTATCTTTTTGATTGCTGAGCACTATTTCATTGTGTATATATACATCTTCTTGATCCAGTCATCTATTTTTGATCATTTGGGTTGCTTCCATATCTTACCTACTGTAAACAGTGCTGCAACAAACATAGGGGTGCAGGTATCTTTTTGAATTAATGTTTCTGTGTTCTTTGGGTAGATTCCTAGGAGTGGAATTGCTGGGTCATATGGTAGCTCCATTTTTTTTTAGATTTATTTAATTATATTTGACATTATTTGTAGTCCACAGGGTATTCCCATCATCTCACCCGTGCACTATCACTTCAGTCCCTTGTGCTCTTTCTGCCCTCATCCCAGTATCTTCCCCACCCTCCCCCCAATGATCCCTTTGGTTTCTCTTTGACCTTTTGTTCTTGTTGTGTTGTGGTTTGTTTGTCTGTTTGCTTGTTTATTTTTGGCTGTAATTGCTCATTTCCTAGAGCTCTCTTATTTTTTTTGTAATTGTTGTTCTTTCAAATTCCTCCTAAAAGTGAAGCCATATGATATTTTTCTCTTGCCTTCTGACTTGTTTCACTGAGTATAATTCCTTCTGGCTCCATCCATGTTTCTATAAATGGCTCTAGTTTATCATTTTTGATTGCTAAATAGTATTCCATTGTGTATATGTACAACATCTTCTTGATCCAGTCATCTATGTTTGGGCATTGGGTTGTTTCCAGGTCTTACCAATCATAAATAGTGCTGCAATAAACATGGGAGAACAGGTATTCTTTTGGATCAGTGTTTGGTAGCTCCATTTTTTTTTATTAATTATATTTGACATCATTTGTATTCCCCATAGAGTACCCACCACTGTATGGAGGTTCCTCAGTCTACTAGAAATGGAACTACCATATGATCCGCCAATCCTGCTCCTGGGAATCTATCCAAAGGACACAAAAACACTGATTCAAAAGAGCACCTGTACTCCTAAGTTTATTGCAGCAATATTTGTAATTGGTAAGACCTGGAAACAGCCCAAAATGCCCAAAGGTAGCTCCATTTTTAACTGTTCGACAAACCTCTACACAGCTTTCCTTAGTAGTTAGATCAGTTTGCATTCTCGCCAGCAGTGCAAGAGAGGTCCTTTATCTCCACATCCTCTCCAACATAAGTTGCCTATTTTGTTTGGGTTTTTTTTTTTTTTAATATGTGCCATTCTCACCGGTATAAAGTAGTACCTTATTGTGGTTTTGATTTGCATTTCCCTGATTATAAGTGATGTTGGCCATTCGCATTTCCTCCATGGAGAAGTGTTTTTTTTAGCTCTTCTATCCATTTTTTGACCAGATTGTTTAATTTGTTTTTGTTGAGTCATATGAGTTCTTTATCTTTGTAATCACACCCTTATCAGTTGCATGGAATACAAAAATTTTCTTCCAGTCAACAAGGTATCTCTTTGTTTTGGTTAATGCCTTTTGCTATACAAAAGCTTTTTGGTTTGATGTAATCCAAGCTGTTTATCTTTTCCCTCACTTTATTTGCTTTGGGGGGATGAGTCTTTAAAGATGTTACTGAAATGTATGTCATGTAGTGTTTGCCTATTTTTTTCTTGTATACATTTTATGGTTTCAGGTCTTATGTTCAATTCTTTTATTCACTGAGTGGTTTTCGTGCATGGTGTGAGATAGTAGTCTAGTTTCATTATTTTGCATGTGATGGTCCAGTTTTCCCAGCACCACTGAACAAACTCTCCTTGTTCCACCACATATTCTTTGTTCCTTTGTCAGAGGGAGCCTCACAGGTTATAAGTAGACTGATTGAGCTAAGTCTAGATCCAGGGATCCAGCATATGATCTTCAAGGTCAGAGCAGCAAGTGTGATCAGTGAGCCCATGTGGCAGCATGATGGGGTAGGGACTGTGAATGAGGTCAACATAGCGGCTGTATTTATCACGGCTGTGACTGAGGCATGTTCAGTGGACCAGAACCACGAATTCAACTGGCAGGACTGGAGTGTTCAGTAGAAGAGGGATTTGGCAAAAACAAAAGCAGCCTAACCCAAGTCTTTTTTTTTTTCTTGAAATATGGAAATACCAATCACATTTTTCATACTAAAATGATCAAGAAATAAATTTCTATTAGTCATGACACATTCTATACTTTGAGTATACTTGTTATAGCAGTTAACCTATTCTATATCTCACACATACACAGACCTCTTGTGTTAGCTACAAGCCAGACAGCTATGGTAATTCAGCCTAAGAGCTCCTGAAGGAAAGGCAAGTCCCTGAAGGAAAAGCAGGTTTCTCTTAAAACAAATAATAGAGATACAATTCTGTTGAGATGTTTGTGCCATATCAGAGATTTGGTAGAAGAAAAAAAGTATTCCTAAAAAGTACAACAGAAAAGGCTACCAGAGAGAAAAGCATGGTAGCTCTGAGCTGGGAGCGGAAGTGAACTTCAGTGCTGGGTGAATGTTAAAGCTTCATGCATGGTTCGATGGGCTTAGATTTCAGTTTTGGCACAAGACAGAAAACAGTGTGGCAACATTAACTTCAACACCGTGATGTGAGTACACGACAGCCAACTGACTTCACTGAACCCGTAACCTGTATGATCAGTCTGAGCCATGTGGCATTCAAAAAAAAATGTTAGCTTTAAAGCCACTGTAATTTTGTTTCTAAATCTCCTAAATAACATTAAAGAAATCTTAACACTTCTCATGCCCCTTCCTTCTTAGTTCTCTGAATATTTCACATCATTTCCTCTTTCACCAGTTCCTAAAACTTACTGTTTGTGTTTGCTGTTCGGTCAGCACTCTGTGGTCTTGGCTTTGCTCAAAGATCTTAGCAAAACATTAATTTTTCTTTTAAAAATGGGGGGGTTAACCAAACTTAACCTGCAGTGCAGGTGTGGTTAAGCTCAAATCATAGTGGGAGAAATGCCTGTTCAATGAGAAAAAGAGGAACACAGAAGCCGGTATGTGGGTGAAATCAGCTCTGACAACCTAACATCTGAGCTTAGTCTGATACGTAGGTGATATTTTGAGACCCACGTCAGGAGTCCCCTGGTCTTCCTGTACAGTAGATCTTAGGTCCAGACATACAGGGCAGGGAGAATTTGCCTTGACATCAAGGTACAATTGAATTGGCTTTCTTGTTTCCTATCAGTGCTAAACCTAGGTAAGATTGTTAATCCAGTAAAGGTTGGAAACATCTCCCTCATTCCCCTAACAGCATTATCTTGCTACTTTCTAATATCTATGTTACTTTTGTTTCTCTGATACCTGGATGTTGATATTCCTCCAGGTTCTCATTCTTATTGCTAGATGGCTGTTGGAATAAACTCCACTGTGATATTGAAGGATAGCTGGTTAATCACTTAATATGGGACTTTCCCTTCACAAAGCCTTTTCATACATATAACAATCCCCACAACTGTTTATAATATGGACATTATTTTTCTTCATGTGTTAAACAATAAGGCCCAAAACTATTAAATGAAGGAGCCCAATGGGCAAAGAATTCCAGACTTCCATTAGAGAACTAGCATTTGATTTCTAGTCTTGCAATTACCACATGCAACATGTTAGCTAATTGCTCTGAGCTCCCTTTCCTGGAAAAGGGAGGTTACCTACCTCACAGTTTTGTAGGTTAGGCGACATTTTTAATTGAGATAGGTGTCAGGTAATAGGCTAGAAGGAACATCAGCAAATGTCACTTTGGAGTATGTTAGAATTCATAGGTAGCAAGTCACTGGGGTTGCCAGGTTCCCATTTTGCAGCCTTCTGCAGCACTCACATGCTGTTCAGCTGCGTTCCCAGGGTGAGACTCCATCTACTTCTCCCTTTTTATGGGACAAGCATGAGCCCATATTAGATGGGGGATGTGCACACCTGGGCTTAGACATTAGACAGTGTGAGCAGAGTGTTAAGGGTTAGAGGAAACAAGAGCTGCCCAGGATGTGGGAAACTTGCAGGACCCAGCTGAGGAAAGCTGAAGTCAGAAACAGCCACTATCACTGAAGGAACAGGGCGCTCCTGGCCCACCTATTCAGGGTATACAGTACTGAACTGGTCTCCAAAGCTACTGAAGGGAATGATCCTACTACTCATGTCCACAATTTAAAAAAAAAAAGAAAGAAATGTGAAAGGCTTTGAAAACTATGTCTACTCCATCAATGTTTGTGAATGTCTTGAATGATGATTGATACTGACTTTCTTGTTCAAAATTAAAAACTGTTCCATGGGACTAGCCACTAAGCATACAAAATGAGATGACTAAACATAACTTCTCACTCCCAAACTCTGCTCACTCTACTTTGGGATTTAGAAACTTGATACTATCTGGGTTATATCCATTATTGTTAATCCTTTTGGCTCATTAACCCCTTTGAGAATGAAGCAAGTTATTAGCTGTCAACCCTACAAAAGTACACTCATACATATATACATATAATTTCAAAGGAACTGCATATAATTTCAAGGGATTCCAAGCAGACCACAAGTTTAAAATCCTTTGAGATAAATTACCAGCTCCCTTCTTACATGAGGAAACAGTCACAAGAGTACTCAACTAAATTTCTCAAGGCAATGAATTTATTAGCAGAAATATGAACCCACATCCAGACATGATGCTTTTTCCTACAACCCAGACGGAGTTGCCACAGTTATCCACAAACATATCCACCCACAGATTGGGTCCCTTGCTGTTTTGCTTCCCAAGTTACTTTAGAAGGTGGTGGTTGACTGTAGGCCTCCACACTGCACCTTTCACTTTCTGTGTAGACATAACTACATGAACTTTTGGCATTGATTTATTCATTCTACAGATATTTAAGTTTTTACTTTTTTTAATATTTAAAACAACAGGTTTATTAGGGAAAGGGATATAAGAATAAAGGACACTTGCATAGACACAAGCAGGCAGAAAGAATTGCCTAAGTTCCTCCTTTGTGCCTGGCATTATAGGCTTCAAGGATACAGAGCTGAAATACACAAACACACACAGATACACATTTACTACCATCATGAAGTTTATGATCTAATTTGCTACCTCTCCTCTGAAAGGCAGTAAACCCTTAGAATGGTCATTTGTTTCTATAGCACTATGCATGAGTTATACTATTCAACATAACTTTTTACACAAATACATGTGCATATGTACCTATGTACATATATTCATATAAACAAATATACATATTTTATATAATATATAGATATATAGAATCCATAAATCTTGAACTGGTTCATTGCCATATATACATTACCTAAAAAAAGATATCTTGCTGGTAATGCATGGCAAAAAGATTAAAAGTTGCTTACACTTTTAATTCTCAAAAATTAAACTAATTGATTGACCACATTGAAAAACTAACTTAAAAGACATTGTGACTTACTTGTGCTTCATAACTCTAAACTCTCTACCACTTTATTATTCAATAACTATATATTATCATCACTTGTTATTCAAAAATACTGATTTCCAGGGTGACATCAGAATAAAAATAGCATGCTTAAAAGGGGTAATAGCAATCCATGGTCCAGAAGTAACCTTTTGGAAATTTGAAAAACTATGCTAATTCAAAGCATTCAGGTTTTTAATTAATCAGGAGACACAAGGTTGCTTTGGTAACAAAAATTTCAGTCCTTAAAACAACAAATCTACTTCTTGTCAAACAGAGTCCATTGCAGGTCCAGGGCAGCTGTCCTCCAGATGTTGACTGGGCATCCCTGGCTGCTTCAGTGTCATGGCACCACCATCTGCACATGTGCTGCCATGTGCCAATGTGAAAGGAAGAGAGCATGGAGAGATGACCTACCCTCTCCTCATGTTTCAGTGGTAAAACCACATCACATGACCTCACCCAGCTTCACAGGGACAAAGAACTGTCCCTCCCTACTGACTAGAAGGAAAATTTAAGACTCAGATGCCAGTGCACAGAAGTAGTCTACCAGGCTTATCTTCAAATCTACTGTCAACAACCTGATCCACAAAGTTTTCCAAGTGGGAAGTTTAATTGAAATAACTTTTCTGTTTTTTTAAAGTAAGGAAGATGTTATATCAGTTCTTTTCACTCTAACTTTTTTAGGAGTATGTTATATCAGGTAATTGTGTGTGAGAGCAATGTAGTATTTTAGCTAACTCTAGTGTTTTCATTAGAGTCAATCTAGACTAGAGAAGCCACCACTTCGCAGTCATTCTAAAACAAAACACACTAATTCATGTAACAGACCCAAAGTCACAATCTGAGGGTCACATTTGAATATTAATTCTTTGGGTGGTTTCCAGGTCTAATTTCACCCACTAGCCAGTGATGAGATTAACTTGTGCCCATCTTGCAAGTGTAAGTTAAATAATGAAGGTGAAATTGCCAAACTTCTGATTAAAATGAAAAGTAGGGTTTTTTTTTAATATGCATGATTTGAAAGATTAGACTTGGCTAAAGAACTATCCGCCATAAATTTAAATTACAAATGCTAGACAAAATGTCAGGTTTTAGCACTTTTATAATATCCACAGGTACTTATAAGCATTTGATAATGTTTAATTACTTTATTTTCTACTTTTATCATCAACTGGGCATATCCACTCAAGTTCTTAACTAACCCTAATAAGTATTATTTGTGTAAGCTTCTCTGTGAGATCACTCTCATTTTTGGCTCCCAGTAAAAAGCATGAGGTGGTCCAAAGTAAAAATTACTCAAATTGAACCCATATGCTGATACTAACATAATAGAGCTAACTTGGATATAAAAAGGAAAAACAATCAGAATTTTTACATAATACATCTTGTTTTAGAAATACAAAGGGCATGTGTTCATGTTAATTGAACTATTTGGCTTTGCATTTAATGTCCAAGTTATGAGAATTATCTACTTCCATAAAATACAATGTGAAAACTAAATCCTTAGCCAATATAATTTTTAATAGATTTGATCGGAAAGCAAAAGATAAGGAGAAGTAAAGAAGGGGAAATGGAGGAAGAAGAAGAAGAAATAAAACTAACTTGATATGTGGTAAATGATCATTCTGACAAATAAACTATTAGTAAATAGACATGGACATTTCTTTCCCAATGAATATGAGCATATTTTTTCTTGTTAAGCAACTAATGTAACAAATCAAAGGACAAATATCCCAGACCAACAGATAAATTTATTCCAAAGAACCAGAAGGTTACTACCAATTTTACTTAAGCTACGAAAGTGACTTTCTCCCATAAAGTATACTCTACATCTTTTCTAATTTTTCTGATTGAAATGGACAATGTTTCAAAATAAACTCACCTTTCTGGCACAGCCTTTCTAGTGTCTATGCCCTTACCAGATGTGAGCTTCTGAATGTGTTTCATTCAACCTCATGATAAGAAAATGCATTCAGTATCAAGCTAAAGAAATTAAGTCTCCACAGTGGCATTACATTACTGTTTAAAAAGTCATGGGGAGGGCCTCCCTGGAGGCGCAGTGGGTTAAACAACACACTATGAAGCAAACCGCAGCCACTGCAGCATGAGTTCGATCCCTGCTGCCAGCCAGGGAGGGGACCCACATAGCAAGGCAGACCTCTCCTGCTGTGCCCGCTGCTCCCCTCAGCAGTGTACTTCTGTTGATCTGCCTGTTCTACTTCCTGCTCTCTGTGGTGAACCCTCTCACCACCCCCATACCTCTGGCCTGTACCCCAGTGCTTGTATGCATAAATAAATAAATCTTTAAAAAAAATAAAAAATAAATAAAAATAAAGTCATGGGGAAACATTTTACAAAGCTGATTATCACTCAAGAATAAATAAGAAAAATTTTAATAGTAACACATAGCCCAGGCTGAACTTGGAATCCTAAAAAAGTGATGGAACATTTCCTAAATGTTTTTAATTTTGGTTACCAGAAAACAACAGCATCTTACAGATGAGGCACATTTTCTTTGTATTCTATATGTGGAAACTCAGTTTGTGAAACACTTTGACTCATCAGCTCATTTTCCCCTTACTATTTTTTGTAAAAGAAACACTACACATATATGCATACATATTAAACAGCCAAAAATTTGTTCTCACTCTGCCAGTTAGCAGTATGTTTCAAATTAACAGAGTTGGCATAAGACAAAGAACATATGGAACATACTCACTTGCTTGTAACCTAACAATTAAATTAATACAATTTCTCCTGTGGCTAAAAAGTTTTAAACAAACCTGCAGGTCCAAAATTCAGCAAGTCTTTCAAGTGTGCTCACTAAACACAGCTTTTGCTGGCAAATAAAAGCATGGAAAATAAACCATAAGATAGACAATATGGAACTTGAGCCTGAGATATAACTGCCCCACATCAGGGTGGTAACCCAGCCTGAAACTTAGAGATACACATCTCATGAGATTTAATTTGCGCTGGCAAATTAAGCCCTGGGACTGTCAAGTGGCACAGGTCCTCAGTAGTCAGTGTATTAAAATCTTATCATGAAAGTAATTTATTTTTCATGCTATTTTGAACTTACCAGTAAGTAAGTTAGAATGATTTGGTTATGGTCCCATTGTTTTGTATTTTAATCTTTTCTAATCAATTATACTCCTCTTGAGGAACAGGGTGACTTAAGCATAATAAATATTGGGGTTAACTGTTAACCGTTGAGGTCAAATGACTAAGAAAGTTCCCTCTCCCGCAAAGGTGATCACCCCTCTGATATTCTCCACTAGTCACTGATTCACTGGTTCCTGTTAAATGAAGCGGCCTCCCTCGGGATCTCCTAAAATGTCAGGTGCTACAAGAAAGGTTTTCTACTATATTCTAATAATAATAATCAATAATTCACACTGTATTCTAATGAATTTGGGGTTGATTTGTAAAAGAGCTTTTTATTCTTTCCAGCAAAAGTTAGCAAACTGTGGGCCAATGTTCTACTGGAGCCCAATCACACTCCATTATGGCTAATGGATGCTTTTGTGCTGCAACTGCCAAGTTGAATAGGTAAGAAAGAAACAATATGGTTTACAAAATATAAAATATTTACCACCCAGCCTGTTACAGAAAGTTTCCCAATGGGTGCCATGGGCACCTAATAGTGAGGATAAACAAAAGGAAGCACAAAGTAACAATGCTTTAGATCTGGGGGATACTCTGCATTTAAAGAGCCTTTGCATGACTAATTATCATGCATATAATCTGAGAGAGATCACATGCTCTGGCACATGTCAGTGTTAAAGAAATGCAGACTGGCTGAATACACTCATTCATTCACTCCACAAGTACATATCAAGGGTTAACTATCTGAAAGGCACTATTACAGAAAATGTAGAAATAACACTAAGCCAGGAAAAAAAAAACAAAACTCTACTCTTAAGAGTTTTTATTCTTGTATGGGGAGGAAACAAAAATAAACATATAATCATACAAGTGGTTAAATAATAACATGTCGGGGTAAGGGAGGAGCACAGGGTTGCAATTATACAGAGCAGTCACAGAGGGCCTCCCTGATTCCTAGACATTTGAACAGTGACCCGAAAGCAGTGAGGGGAAGCTGGAGGCTGCTAACTGAGGGAACTGCCAAGAGCCTGACATGTTAAAGCTCTAGACCCCAAAAACCACTGTGACTAGAGCACCATGAGGAGAGGATCATGGGAGGCCAAATTCACATGAGGAACCAAAAGTAATGGCACTTAGGACCTAAAGGCAGTATGGGGAACTTTGAATTTTTCTCAACTGTGAAAGGTTTTGAGAAAAAGAGGAAACACACAGCTAGCTTGTACTTAGAAAAATTACTCTGCCTGCTGTAGGAGCATAGATAGGGAGACTAAGGTGAATATTCATAGAATAAGCCAATAAACTATGGAAGCAACCAATCCAAAAAAAATCTCCTACTTATGAGACTCTCTCCTTTGAGAAACCACCCTAATGAACCAATCTGGTTGTTAAAGGACAACGCCTAGAGAGAAGTTTAAACAGAAGAGTTAAATTGGCCATTATTAAAAATTAACAGAAATTGGGGCCTCCTTGGTGGTGCAATAGGTTTAAGCAATGCACTGTGAAGCAAACCACAGCCACTGCAGCACAAGTTCAATCCCTGCCGCATGCAGGGAGCTGACCCACATGGCACAGTAGCCCTCTCCTGCCTCACCTTGTGCTTTCCTCAGCGGTATATTTCAATCAATCTGCCTGTTCTGTTCCCCACTCCGTCTCTGGTGGATCCACTCACCCCCTACACCTCTAGCCTGTACCCCAGTGCTTGTTTGCATAAGTAAATATTTTTTAATTTTAAAAAATAAAAATTAACAGAAATTCTTAGTGTTCCCTGAAAGATAGAGCAGGCACAGATTTAAACTATTCTGATATTGGATAAAGAAGGAAAATGCTGGGAGAGAAGTGGCCTGAGTTTCTGGCAGGGTCCTGAGAGACACCAGAGGGTGGAGATGGCTAGAGAATTTGAATTTAATAATCCATTTTAACATGTAAACTCCACTATGTTGGGAAAATAACCCTACACAACCTCTCCATTACATCCAAACATTCATGGTATGTTATCAGCTACACACTAGTATTTAGTGTTGGTGTCATTTTAGGAAAATTTTAAAAGACAGATAAGAGAGCAGGCTTCGTTATAACCGGCATCAGGAGAAACCTAAACTCTCCATCAAAAAAGAAATAAGTCAAATGACACAACAACATGTTCAGTTGTGTTAGGAAAGAAAGATTTTCTTCTAGATATTTTAAGGGCATTCCAGAATACTAGAGAATTTATGGTTCATCTAAATAGCTGAATCATGGGTTACATAGATGAATTCAAATTAAGGAAATGGAGACACTATTTAGATAGTTGAACTGCCAATATCCTACTGATTACCTGGTAAAATAGAGGTCCAGTCTTCAAGCTCTAGGTCAAATCTGCAGTACCACAGCTGCTTCACCAACACAACTTTTCTGAACCCCTGCTGTGTAATGGTGTATTCAGCAAGATGTTTCCAAAGACTCAAGTCACCTCCTGAGAGGTTATATAGGAAATTACTTATATACAAAATTACTTATATATGAAAGCAGGCAAGCAGTTACTGCAAACAATCCTAAAACAAATTTGGAGAACCAGCATGCTTCCTTGAAGGGTGTTCTAGGGTAAATAATCCTCTGGGATAAATCTACCTTTTAATAAAAGCATGAACAGTTTTAATTCACTAATCCATAAGTAATGTAGGAAATGCAAAGTTCTAGTAATCTAAACGGGGTGCTCAAAGAGACTCGTGGAAGGTCAGAATTCTGTGCTTTTTAAAAGCTATGTATAGGATCCATTACTCACAGATACAAGAGGGAAATTGACCAAGTTTTAATCAACTTGTTACCTGTATAGGTTACTTAATCTCTCTGATCCCATTGCCAATAAAACAGAAGTCATGATGCCTACTATATGTGATGGTTTTCAGAATTATGGATAATACATATATGGTATGTAGCACTGTGCCTGGCATGGACATGGTGTTTATTAAGTGGCACTTATTAAGTTATAATAATGATTACTTGAAGCAGAACTGATCCTGTGCTGAAGCATTGGTAAGGGCTACCACCCACATGCCCCAGAGTGTCTGCTGGCAACAGTCAAATTTCAGCCTAAAAGTGCCACATACTTTCATAAGCAACTTCTCTTTCTAAGGATACAGGACTCAAGAAGCACAAAATGGTCAGACTACAAAAGGGCTTAAACTTTTTCCAAGCTGCTTAAGTACCTATCAATACTATAACTGCTTCTGACCCCAAACGAAAGCACTATATAAATATAACTCTAGTGATAGATAGGAAAACTTTAATAAACATCAGATTTGATAAAAGTCAAATAACATACTCCTTATCAAGCCAAATTTTACCATCTTTGTTTAAACTCACTTTACTAAGGTCAAAATTGATTACACAAATGGAATTTGGAAATATTTAGGTTAGGATATATGGATTAGGGCCCTGGACAATTAGAAGCTACTTTTCGGGGCACATGTTTTACAAGGCAGATTAGCACATAGATCTCTAGTGAACAGAGTCTGGGTTCTGCTTCTAGCCTCCACAACTTAACAGCGACATAACCATGTGCAAGTCAGGTAACTCTCCAAGCCTCAGAGTCCCTATCTATCAATGGCAGATAACAACTAACCTACATGCTTTATTGTTAAATGGAAAATATGTGCATGACTTTTTGTGGACTGTAACTTGGTATAAGCATTGTAGAAAGTGTATAGAAATTTCTCAAAAAATTAATAGCTATTTCATCTGATCCAGTTATCCCACATCTGGTTACCCAAGAAATTTAAAAGCACACTAATTTTAAAAAAATAAAAAGCACACTAATTCAAAAATTGTGTGTTTGTGTGTGTGTGTGTAGCCCCATATTCATAATAGCAATATTTATATTATCCAAGATAAGTGCCCATTGATAAAAGAAATGTGTGTGTGTGTGCGTGCAATGGAATACTACTCAGATATTAAATTTTTTCATTGTTAACAGCATGGATGAAACTACAGGGCAATAAGTGAAGTAACTTAGATAAAAATAAATGATTTCATTTATATGTAGTACTTAGAGAAAACAAATGAACTAAATTTTTAAAAAATAAACTCCTAGACTATAAGATCAAATTAGTGGTTATCAGAAATGATGTAAGAAAGGAACTGGGTAAATTGGGGAAGAAAGGTCAATTGTATTGTGGACAGAACTGGACTTTTAGTGATGAACTTAATGTAGCTTATATATTCATGTCTGTTGAAGTATAATGATGCACACCTGAAACTTATACTATAATGAAATGTTTCTTCAATAAATTAGAAGAAAATATGTACATGATTATATTTTAGACTATGAAATGCTGTGTGCAAGCTATGAAAATATTTTTCTGCTCCACAAACAATAAATAAGCCTATAGTTTATGAATGTTCAGTGAGTTGACAATTAGATATTGGGAGTATTTTTTTATAGTTTTAATTTTTTCCAGAATGTTCTTGATTGTGCTTTGTAAGTGTTCCTAAATTGCGGAGTAAATTAGGTAGTTGATATTCTCTTAAACCACTGAATGACCCTGCATTTAATGAGTTAGTTTTCAATGCACTTATGATCTCATAAGAAATAACCTGTTTATGCTGCCCACAGCAAAGCTAAATAAAACCTTAAAGATGATTAACCTTTTGCAACCCCCCTTCCCTTCTCTTTAACTTGTACTTTCACCAATTTCCTAACATTCCCCAGCACTGAGGATCCTCACTGGTCCTTGGTCACCGGAGGTCCTACCAGCAACCCATTAATATCTGACATGCTGAAGAACCTCTGGTTTGGGTCTTTCTTGCCACCTATTTTCTCTTCTCCCATCAAATTATTTCTCTTATAGTTTTATCATTCCTTGTAAAACCTGCCTCTGCCAATAGGAAAGAGGATGATGTCTCCCCAGGCAAGGGATTTTCATTTACATCTTCTTAGATAATGCTTAAATCCAAAACAGGAGACTGTAATGCTAGGAAGGTTTAAAAGCCAGCCCTTAGAGGTGTTTGAGGTCTTCACATAACACTCTCAATTGTTCATTCATCAAACATATTTAGTACCCACAGTGAGTTAGAACCGTTGCTGGGGAGACAGAGGCATTTTAAAGAGCATAACAAACTGTCTAGAAATAACAAGTGTTGGCAAGACGATGTGGAGTAGAAGTCTATTCCTATGTGTCTGGAGAGTTGCTGTGGTAGTCAATGTTGTTCACAAAGTAACTCCAGATTTCCTTTTTTCAAATATAGTGAGATTATACTCTCTCTTCTTCAATGTTATATATGTCCGTAAGACTTACTTTAATCAAGGGAATAGGAATAGAAAGGAAAGATGTCAGTCATACTGAAACTTTTAAGAGCCATGGTACATGCCACATTCTCTTCTTTATGACAGGATGATCATGGAGTCTACATCAGCCTGCGTTCTTGAGTTACTATGATAAGCAGAGTTCCCCAACTAGTCTATGCTAGAAACGAAGGAGAAATACTTTTTGTTTTAAACTACTAATATTTGAGGTTATTTACTACTCCATTAATATTCCATCCTATCCTAACCCAGACCAACTTGTCTAATCAACCAAATAAGTTTAATAAGCTGACCTGTTCAGCAAAGATGTGAAGGACAAACCGACATGACTTAAGTGATGTTAGGTGGAATATAGGGTGAGCAGATGTGCAAGGACATATAAAAAAAAATCCTGAAGAAAGGGGTAGCAACAGCCATTGTAGGAACTGAATGAAAGCAAAGTATGACTGGAAAGTTAAAAGGAAGAAGGTCAAGATGAAGTAGCAGAAAGCAGACATGTTGAGAATTAAAGACCCCCGTTAACACTTTTAGTTGCTATCCTAAGAGCAATAGAGTCATTAAAGGGTTGTAAGCAGAATAACAGCATGATTAGATACATGTTTTTGAATATAATTCTGGATGGAACATGGAGAATAGACAAAAAAAGCAAGAATTAACACCAGGAGACCGGTAGGAGACTATTGCAGTAACAGTGCCAGCCAGAGACCATGATGGCTTGGACTCCATGAGAGTAGTAAAAATAGACCTGCAATTATCTTGGTGGTAACACCAAAAGGGATTTTAAACATAGATTGGCAGAGAGTTGAGATAGTCCACTGGGTTGTGGTCCCAGAATCTGCTAAAATAAACACTGAAAGAGAAGCAAGCTTTGGAAGGGAATTCCAAAGTTGGATATGTTGGTGTTTAAGTTCCTCTGTCATCCTAAACTTCAACAAAAGTCTGGCCTACAGATATTAATATGGGCAATGATTTATTTTCATTTCAGAACAACTCAAGTCAGTTAAAAAGGGAGGTGTGGCCTAGCACCAAGCCTTGAAGAACTCATGCCTTTGAAATCCAGGAGAAGAAAGAGGAGAAAGGGAAAAAGGTAGATGAGTGGCCGCAGAAGTGGAAGTAAAGTCAGAATCAAACAGCAGAAGACAAAGGCATTGGGCTGGCCATGATCAGAGTTTATGTTTAGAGATCAAATAACGTGAGCTACACGACTGTTCACTGGACTTACAAAAGTGGAGGCGATAAATAATGTTAGCAAAAGTTGTTTCAGTGGAAGAATGAGAGTGTTCAAAACAATGATTATTTTATTTTAAAAAAAGTATTTACTTAGTCAATAATCATTTGTAAATATCTATCATCAGTCCTGGATTAAAAGGTTGAACAAGATCAAATGAGTCCCTACCTCCACAGTACTAACATTCTAGTGAGACAAAAAAATGCAAGATATATTGGGTCTTACAGGAAAAAAAAAATCTAGGAGAAAAATACTAATGTGCATGCATAAATGCAGAAGGAAGGTAGCAGGAATCAGCAGTAACAAACAGATATGAAGGACAAAAATGAGCAATGAGAGTAGGAAAGTAATAAGGGGTCAATGACATCATATATTAATATATAGTGCGTATATGTGAATATAAAGATGCTAAAATATTTTTATTTCTTACATCATTTCTTTTTGTATAATGTTGATTTTTGCCCCTCAAGTGCAATCCCATAAATCTCCCACCACCACAGTGCCTGTGAATCATCATCAATCCCTGTGTTCCTCCCTCCCATAATTTGACCCCCTCCCTCCCCTTCCCTTGCTGTATGGTCAGATATATAGTGAGTTTTGTCTTTTTCTTGACTGTTTGTTCAGTTTCCTAATATTCCACCTATAGTGAAACCATCCAACACTTTTCTCTTTCCTTCTGACTACTGTGTTAGGCATAATCCCTTCCAGTTCTAACCATGATGCTGCAAATGCCATGAGTTTATCTTATTTGATCACTGACTGGTATTCCATTGTGTGTGTATATATATATATACCACATCTTGATCCAGTCTTGTTTGAAGGCATTTAGGTTATTTTCATATCTTAGCTATTGTAAATAGTGAAGCAATAAACATTGAAGTTCAAGTTTCATTTCAAATTAGTGTTCTTGTGTGGATTCATAGGTGTAGAATTCCTGGGTTACATGGTAGATCCACTTTTATTGTTTTGAGGATCTCCACACACATTTCCATAGTGACTGGACAAGTTTACATTCCCACCAACAGTGTAAGATCCTTGCTAGCACTGATTGTTTCCAGTTTCCTTTACACTCTCACCAGTTGTTTCCATTTTTCACTTTCTCACCAGTATGAGGTAAAATTTCATAGTGGTTTTGATTTGCATTTCCCTGGTAATAAGTGATGTTGAAGCAAATGAAGGTACATAAATGGTGTTCCTATCAGACCCAAAACCTGCATATGGACCATTGAGAGGATCTGTGGTAAGACACAAGAGAAATTAAAACAATGGTGAAAGACCAAAACAGAATATGCCTTAATCTTACTTTCCTTCCACAATGAATTTCTTTCCAACCTTCTATTCTCATGAAGGCCTCATCTCTTTGTGAGCTCTTCCTCTTGACTAGACTGAATAGCTCATCCTTGTTTCACAGTGTTCTGTGAGTTCTGTTACTTCACTACCACAAGGGATACTGCTAAGTGATAATGATCAGAAGGAGAAGGATAAACACTGGATGGTAGCACCAATAATGTGGAATATAGAGTAAACTATGGGTCAGATAAAGACAAGCTTAAAAACTAACCCTTGAAATCTGATTACAGAAAAGTGGTGGGGAAGGAGTAAGAACAACGAGTGAAGAAGTACAATGGACTGTGGTAGCAGACTATGTAATTCGGTGGTGTTTGTACTATGGTAGCAATACCTGATGAGGGTATACAATCTCACTAAAAAATATTTTAAAAATAAAATAAAACCATATGTCTTCTCTATTAGACTGAGTTTTCAGCGATTGGGGTGAAGATTTGTCTTCTGAGCATCTGGCATAGTGTTGGTACAAAGTAGGTGAATATTGATTGATAATTCAGATTTCAAATTGTATGCTTTCTCTACTATACTAGCTGGCATCCTGGTTAAAAAAAATTTTCCTATCATTTAGAGGTCAAAAGTTTTGCAGACAAACTTTCTGTATAGAAATTAGAAGTATCTTAAGCCCAAATTTTTGCCTAAATACTTGAAGCTCGTTTATTTGGAAAGCAACGGGGATTCAGAGACATAAGTTGATGGAGTAAAGAATTTTTAAAAGGAAGCTTCACCCTTTCTTCAGTGTTCTATGGGAATTATGTTACTCAATATTTCACAGGGAATTTCCCACACTCCTTCCAATCCCTCCAAAGTTTCCCTGTGAATCATTCAAGAGCCATATGTGGGTAGTACAGGACTAAGTTATCGCAATAGTGTTTTACTTAAGTACCACATGCTTTTACCATATCTCAAGGAGACCATTCATAGTTTCAGCATTTTGGATCAAGACACACAGAAGATCAACATCTGAGATCCATTTAGTAGAATCATGAAATTTGAACCTTCTGATGAACCCACCTGCATCAAGATCTAGTATGCTCTGTTAAATGCAGATTCTTGAAGCTACCGAGATCTAATAAGTAAGATTCTCAGGTTAGGAACTGGGATTCTTTTTCACAAGCTCCTACATTAATGCCATCATCAAAAAAGTTCATAAATTGTATTTCAAGGGAATAATTATGAACACTCACCCAGGTTTATAAGATGCCCTGACACCTCACCTTATCATTTATCACACTCTCTCCTCTTCAACTGTCCCAAAAATGCAACAGTTTTGTCTCCATACTACTAAAGATACCCAGAATATTGAACATTCAAACTGATGAATGAATGATTCTTATGCAATCTAGAGTCAGATGCCAGTGCTAAAACTCCTGTTCAGAGGTGAGATGCTCTGAGGTCTAACTCCCACCTCTCCACCATTCTCCTCAAATCTCTGCTTCACATTCAATGCTCCAATGACACTGAACTATTTGTTACTTGCACACTCCCTAGTTTCCCTATGCTCTTGCTCAATTTGGCACTTCTTTTTGTGAACTCTTGTACCAATGTGTCATCTCCTTCATTTACACTCTCTTCCATTTCACACTTCCCTGTCACTGTCCGGTAATTCCTACTCTATTTTTAAGATTCTGCTAAAGCATCTCCTTCCTCTCTGTAGGAATCTTCCCCAACTCCTGTTACCCCAGAAAAATCTTTCTTAACTGGAATCAGTGACAGCTTTTGCAAATTTCCATATTCATTCTTACCACATTATTCAATAATTATCTCTATGCTGTCCTTCCACATTAGACTATGAAATCTTTGAGGAAGCAGATCATATTATTTTCACCTATCCACTGCTAGTTTCTATCCTAGTTCTTAGTACAGAGTAGCTACTCAATAAATTACTAGTTAGTGAATTACTACTTAGAGAAATAAATTACTAGTTAGAGAAAGCAGATCCAAATGCCTAGGCACAGCCGAAAAACCAGAACAGGAGTGTATGCATCTGAACACTACTCAAACTGGTGATTGGACTGGTTGGCTTTAATAAAAGAGCCTAGTTGAAAGCCACTATGCATAAAGCCAGTCATTTATCAGATTAACGAGAAAGATTAAGCCCAGAAGGGCCAATATGTGCTAACACTCCAAACCAGGTATAGAAAAGCTGAAGGCCATTAACTAAGCCATAGAGAGAAATTAATCCTTAAGCCTGAGGGCAGCAAGTGACTGGGCAGCATGATGGCCAGAGAATAAGGACAGAGGGAAGTAAAGAAGTTGGGGAAAGAGGAATCCAAGTGAAATTCTGTAAGACAATGAGTCAGTCATGGTGGCTCCGAGATGAATCAGCCCTCAGCTGCTTTGGTGAGCCTGTCATGGTATCTTAAAGTGACACTGCACTTTGGATATTGCTCTTTTGTAATAACCTGACACTAAGTTCTAAGTTAAAGGAATGAAAAACCACAGTTTTTAACTAAAAACTCAATATTTGGGATTTCTGTTGCTGCTTTAACAAATTACCAACTTGGTGATTTAAAACATAACAGATTTTTCACCTTGTAGCTCTGGAAAAGTCTAAAAAACTATGATGTAGTGCTAAAATCAAAGTATACACAGGGCTGTGCTCCTTCAGAAAACTTTAGAGAATAATCTGTTTTTTGCTTTTCAACTTCTAGGAGATACCCTCTGTCTTTGATTCATTGCATTTTCCAGCCTTACCCCCAACCTCTACTTTTGTCATCACAATTCTACCCAAAGACTCTCTCACTCCAACTCTCCTGCCATAGTCTTGTAAGAACACTTGTGATTACAATGGGTCCATCCAAACAGTCTATGATGATTCCAAGGACTTTGACTAACGCTACAAGACAGTTAGGGAGCAGCATTCTTTATATGCATAAATCGTGGGCTTCCTAAACAAATGATGTTCCAAGGGCTAGGTAACACTGTCACCAAAGTACAAAAATGGAACACAATAAATGTGACTCAAAATAAGTATTGAATACTTATTTTTAAAGAGCTAGAAATTAAACTGCTTCTGAAAAAATGTCATTTGTCTTACAGTATGTTGCATTGTATACTACAAACCTGAACATACACATATGCTTCTCCCATAATGCTCAAAAAAACTCCAATGAGTCAGCAAAAAAAAGTTTGGAAAAACTGATGAAATTGAACCCACTGGTGCCTCATCATTGCTGAAAAATTCACATCTAGAACAAAAAATAATTAAGGGTGTGCTTCATGAGATTATGAGACAAATACACATTTGCAATATACTCCCTGCATCAGGAATCATAGGCTACTAATATTGTGAAATGATACTAACAAGTTGAAAAAGCTGCTTCCTGAACTCTCTGGTGTTGTATGAGACATTTAAAGGGTCAGAGCTTGGCAACAGTCCAGCACTGTGTGGAAATGATCGAGGGATGTGCGCTACCTTTGGAACCTCTCACTCACTCAGGAAACTACAAATTATGGGAATAAGTTATTACACATGCAAGTTGCATGCACACTGAAATTTTTAGTGTTTCTCCAACATTTTCTATTCAAACACAGCCAGAGTCTCTCCCATGGGATTATGACATTCAATGAATCCAAGAGAAATCATGCCATTCTGAGAATACAAGGGATCTCTCACAACTGAGTGCAGAACTGACATCTTAATGTTGAAAATGAACATGAGCATCCCAGAATTCTTTGCCCTAGAAACACGTTGTACCTGGAGGTTAAATTCCCAGATCAATCCCCAAACATTTCTTTAATCCACACTGTTCCTAAAACATGCTATAAACAGTACTCTGGGACCTACCAACAAAAGAACCTTGTTTCTGTTGACTTAATGAGAATTTTTGGAATGCTGGTTATGTGCCAGACACTATACTTGTACTGGGATTTCAAGGTTTCAGTACACAGAGAACACAGTCCTTGCCCTCAAGGAATTCACAGGGAGGGGAAAAGACAACAAGAACACCAATCCAGCAGAGAGCAGTCAGTGCTATGACACTACCATGGGGAGGAAGTTGAGGAAGCATGGATGAAGGCAATGGAGTGGGGAGACTCATACCACCATCTAAAGAAAAGGTTTTCACAGCAGATAAGGCCATGCAAAAGCACACCTGCAAAACACACTCAAAGCTTAAACTTGGCTCAGATAAATACATATTTCCTACAGTTGTTGCTTCACTCACCTGATCTATAGCCCACCAAGCTATAAGCTCCTGATAAGACACGTACTGGGAAGATCCAAGACTTCTAGCAGAAGAGGAACTACTGGGAAGCATGAAGAGTGAGTGCAACTGCACTGAGGCATGGAGCAAGCAGGGAAAGGCTAAGAAGAATGCAGTGTCTCCAGGAAACAAATGAGGCACTTAGAGAAATGGGTATCAAAGAGACAATAAGACAAGAGAGCTTATTCTTAATACTAGGCAATTTCTTTGGATGTAAGAATTCATAAAATTCATTTCCTCATAGAAAAAGATTATAAAGTCTAATGCGGAGATCAAATGCAGTGTTATAAAATGGGGAACATGACTGTGTCTACCTCCAATAGTGGCTAATGGGGTTACAGAACACACCAGTAAATACACTTGGCACATAAGAGCTAAACAAGTGTTAAAACTATTAAATTAGTATATATGAGTGTTTCTAGTACAGTATACATGGTAAATAAACATTTAATTCTAATGGAGGAAAGGCAGACATAACTTGAGAATGAGAATATTTATACATGCTGGGACATGAAGCCTAGAAGACATTGAGACAGGGAGCTAAGACACAGAGGGAAAACTAATATGGTGTATGTACACGCAATTAGAAACTCAAGAAATTCAAAACCACTCTCTGCTCCCTACCCCCCAACATCCATTCTCAATGAAGAGATACTGCTACAAATGAACTACATTCAACGATATTAAATCAATAATATCAGTGACAATAATAACATACTTGTAATTACTATCATTACTAACAATTACAAATAAAGAAATGAAATCTTGACAGATATTCATTCAGTAAACTCCCAGAGTTAGGCTATCAGTATGTTAACATTCACCATTTCATAATAAAAGGGTCTCAACTTGTAAGAGTCTTACTCAAGCTTTACTATAGCACCTCTTACCATATATTAAATAACATACCATCAGAGAAATAAAGAATGTTAATGAATCAGAAAACTCAATATTCTCACCATGTGAGTTCTTCCCAACTTGATTTAGAAATTCAATAAAATAGTATAAGTGCCCTGCAAGTTATTTTGTGGATAACAAAGTCAATTTTATAGTTTTTATGAAGAGACAAAGGACTCAAAATAGCCAATACAATACTGAAAAAGAACAAAGTTGGAAGATTTTGTTGGATACTGTGTTTTAAAAATTAACAAAAATATAAAGTAGAAGAAAAAGGAAGCTTCTGGAAGGCAAGTGATATTCTATTTCTTAACCCAAAGTGTGGTTATGGTAATTTGAGCTATCTGCCATAACATATGTTAAAAAAATAAAAATAAAATTTCTTCTTGTGTGGACACATACCTCCTCTCTTCTTTCTCTCTTTACCCTGCCCTGCTTCCTTTCACCTGAAAAAAATGTTCTTAATACTATTAGTTACTGGACTGCCAACTTTTCAGTGCGGATTTTCTTTACATTGCTAGTTGCCTTCCACTCTTAAAAATTTCACTTTGTGATAATACATTTCCACTTTTTTCTGATTGTACTATTTCTTTTACTTTTTGAATCTTAGATATAAGCAAACTTCAAAGCTTAGTCCATGGACCTCTGCTCTTTACTTCTGTGTTATATTCCCTATATGATATTTCCACATAGAAATATTCCTGCATAGGAATCATTTTAGAAGCTTCTTGGAAGTGTCTGAGGCATGTGATCAGTGTCTAATATTCAAACATGTATATTGATTATATGCTAAATATTAATTTCATGACTTCTTAAAAAATTAACAAAGCTATAGTAACCAACAGCATGGTGTCAAAAAATAAACCACCAAGTCAACAGAATATAAGCAAGTCCAGAGAAAAAATGCTCAACTTCTCTTGTCATCAGAGAAATGCAAATCAAAACCACTATGAGATACCACCTCACACCAGTGAGAATGGCACATTTCAAAAAAAG
>JAGFMF010012074.1:4180652-4248535 GCA_019455555.1 Galemys pyrenaicus
GAAGTTGAGCATTTTTTCATATGCCTGTTGGCCATTTGCATGTCCTCTTTGGAAAATTGCCTTTTTAGCTCTTTTGCCCATTTTTTGACTGGATTGTTCACTTTGTTTTTGTTTAGTCTGGTTAGTTCTTTGTAGATCTGTGTGGTAAGTCCCTTGTCAGTAATGTTCTGTGCAAAGATTTTCTCCCAGTTGGTGTAAACCACATTTTTAAAAGAAAAGGGATAAAGAAGTAAAAGTAGAGAATGTAAAGGAATAGAATTGCACTTTATAGACCCATCTCCAAGCCCCAGGGTCATTCTACAAGACAGGCCTTACTATGTCTAGTTTACAAATGAAGAATGTGAGGTTTATGAGGGAGTAACTCAGTCATGGCACATAACTAATAATTACCAGATCTAGGTCTTTTAAGCTCCATAAGGACAGAGACCTTGTCTTTATTGCCATTAGATCCCATTTATTTTAGCATCTGCTTGATGTGCTCACTGTATTTGTTGAATGAGTTAGTTGAATCCTTTGTTTTGTTTTTGTTTCTATTACTCCTTGTCCTTAGGGTAACCACTAGCTTCTGTCAGCACTGGCTGGTGATGCCTATTATGAACTTCATATCAATGCAATCAAATGGCATGTGTTTAATTTTTTGGTTCTTTGTACAATATAGCATGTATACCTTGAACATAGCATTTATATATTGCCACGTAAGTGAAGAACTTTGACAATCATTTGAGCTAATAGCCTGAGTGAAAATAAAATAGACATTATAATCTTAAAATCTGATAAAGCTGGTACAGTCAAAAGTTGGTCTAGCTTTTGAATGCACATAAAGAACTCATCTGACACACTCTTGAACTCTGCCAAACCCACTACCATCTTTACCAGAAAGCAATCTTAGGAAATATCTACATAAAATTTCTAACTTAAACAATTTCCTAATGACTATTCTGAAATAAAGTAGCTACAAAATGTTTATATAATGAGACAACGTGTTTTATGGGATTACTACCTAGCTACAAACTAGTAAAGAGTTGGTGGACTGTATAACTTTTCTTTGCTGAGTAACAAATTATCACCACCTTAGCAGTTTGTTTTGTTGTGCAGTTTTGAAGATCAGAAGTCTAGGGTGGCATCAGCCAAACTACTCCCAGTATCATAAGGCTGAAATCAAAGCAGTCACCTTATCTAGGACTCTGGCAAAAATCTAATTCAAAGTGCATTTTGGTAGGAATTCAGTTCCTTGCAGTTGTAGGACTGAGGTCCCCATTTTCTAGGTAGCTACTGCCAACTAGGGAAGACTACGCATTTAAACAGGTAGTACGATTAGGTCAGACCCTCCTGGATAATCTTCCTTTTTAAAGTCAACTGTGCTATATAACATTAGCTATTCGTGGAAAAAAATTCCATCATGGGTCTGGAGAATTAGTCAGAACACATGTACTCATGGAGGGGCTGAAAATCTTGGAAGCCATTCTGAAATTCTAATTAGGAAATGACATCAACGGAAAATAGTATACATGCTATATTGTACAAAGAACCAAAAAATTAAACACATGCCATTTGATTGCATTGATATGAAGTTCATAATAGGCATCACCAGCCAGTGCTGACAGAAGCTAGTGGTTACCCTAAGGACAAGGAGTAATAGAAACAAAAACAAAACAAAGGATTCAACTAACTCATTCAACAAATACAGTGAGCACATCAAGCAGATGCTAAAATAAATGGGATCTAATGGCAATAAAGACAAGGTCTCTGTCCTTGTGGAGCTTAAAAATATGAGGGAAAACAAGCTATTCATTGACATCTACCATTAGTAGTGATAAGCGTTATTCTTGGAAAAGTAGGAGGTGCTCTGAGAGCATCAGCAGGGGTACCTAAACTGTTTGAGTATGAAAAAGTGATAAATAAAATAATAATAAATCAGAATCTTGAATTTAGGCAGGCAAAATGGTATCCATTGACAGTGTTGGTTAACTGTGGCCTATAAGACATAACTGCATAAAGACCACGTGGCCTCTGTCTCCATCACTGTGAGAATGGTTTCTGGAACAATGGAGTGATTCGCAATGCTCTAAACCATATCCACCAAACAACTCTTTTAATGTTAGGACATTCTCAGTTCTGGACAGTCTACAAAATGAGTATTGACACATGACAGAGTCACCTAAAGTAACCATCCCACAATGACGCAGGAACTTGAATCTCCTGAAAGGAGCAGAGCGGAATGGCACAGTGGCTTCAGGCCTCAGTAACTATCAAACTGCCTAGCTTGAGATCCTGACTCTACCACATGTTCTTTGCCCTTAGTTTCCTCATTACTAAAATAAAGGCAATAACGCTATACTGCTCAACAAAGGTGGACCTTGAGCATATTATGCTAAGCAAGATGGGTTAGAGAAAATACTGAACGATAATCACTTGTTTATGGTATATTAAAAGCTCAAATGTTAGAAAGTATTTGGTTAGAAAGAAAAAAGAGGAAGCTATTTAAGGGTACAAAGTTGCAGTGAGCAGTAAACAAGCTATAGTGATTTATTCACAGTAAAATGAACATAACCAACAATATTTTATCGTCAATAAAATTACACAATGTGATAGTTATGAATGCAATATATCCCAGCATAAATGTTAAAGTAACATATTACACACTTAAATTCACACAATGTTTTATGTCAAATATATTGAATTCCAAGAAAGCAATTTTTAAAGGGTCACTTTCTAAGAAAACAGGGAACCACACAAACGTCCTTTATAAGGAAGCTTCATTAGACTCACACTGTACCCAACACAGCATTGCTAGATCTTGAGGAAGAATTCATCTGCCACTCCTTCAGAACCACCACCAAACTTTCTGAAATGCCTATGCATTGACCAATCTTCTTCCTTTACTACCTGTGTCCACTCTTGTTTGCCCCCAAAGTCTTCTATTCATCTTCCAAATTTCAATTCACACACTACTTCATTAGTGAAGATTTTCTCGACTCACATGACAGAAGTGGATGATCACTCAACCATGTTTTCACAGCACTGTGAGCTCCTTTAAAGTAACACATATTGACTGAGGTGATGGTGCACTGGTGAGATGGTGATGGGGAATACATGGGGATTACAATTGATGGCAAGTATAAGTAAATTTTTAAAAAAATTTATATTAATAAAAATTAATTAATTAATTAATTAAAGTAACACATATTAAGTTGTACCAAAACTGCTTATTCATCTTCTCATTGGTTGAAACTGTATGTATGAGCCAAATGTATACAGTCTTTGGTACAGTAGGCAGCAAAAATATTCACTGAATGTGACTTATCAGTGAACAATATTGGTATTATCATAATAATGTAAGTGATGAATAGCAATTTAGATATTTTTGATGTATTAGAAGAATGAAGGATAGAGAAATCTGTGTGTAGTGTTCTAAAAAACAAAACTCTACCACCTCCTCAATTGATGATTACTTACTTTTAAAATTTTCCTCTAATAAAGTATTTATTAAAGGAATTGAATAAATGTTTATGTCTTAAAAAGTACTGAGTTCCTGCCACCACAAATATTTTAAGGACTACACAAACGATTTGCAGAGATGTACAGAAGAACTGAAACTTCTGCTACTGACCTAGATGCCCACCAAATAGGACCTTCCAAACCTGAGAATCCTGAGGGCTAGCTGAAGAAAATTAGCACTCCCAAAGGCACAGAGAAGGGAAAGCATTTGTTCAAGCAGTAGCAAGTGGCTCAGGTTGCCTGGATGAGAAAGAACAGAAGATCTTCAAGATTCTAGCAAGAATCTTGCAAGAATCTAGCAAGAAAGAAATGATGCACCTAAAAGGGAAAAGGCAATGATTCCAAAGAAGCATTTAAGAGGAGTGGTCACTGTAAAGCATCAACCGTGAAACAACAAAATTTCAGGATGCAACAGCAGGCAGCCATTTCTACCCATTGGTCCAATAGGGCAAAGAGGAGGAGAAGTAGTTATAGAACCCTGTAAAGAATGGTTTGATGGAGTGAAGACCTAAGAGAAGGAATGGGACTTAATCACTGCCAAAAATCAGCAATTTACAGTGAGAAGAGAAGAATACCCAGATACCCCATCTCCCTCAGATATCATGCTTTAATTTCAGTCATACCTACCAATGGCCAAACCTGACAAAATGACAGAAAGCAAAAGAACCCAGGAGAGGCAACCTTTAGAAATCAACCTCCCAAACCCCAGAGCAGGGTAAAAAATGAGTGGCAGATTCACAGGGTGAACATCATCTGGTAAGCTTTCAAGTGCCTCTACAAGGTATGGGGCACAATGATGACATAATTCAGACTCCACCTGAGTAAATTAAATATCAGAATGAATTTGGAATGGGAACAGGGAAGCACAAACAGGGAATAAGGAAATTACTGAAATTGTTCAACAACAGGGGAGGAGCCTAAGCCAAGGGATGCTATTACTCTTATCAGCCACCCCAAGGCTCCTGCTTCTCCAGCAGGATGCGTACCCCCTGAGCTGCTTACATGGAATGTAAGTCATAAAGGTGAAAAAAGATTTGCCCTGTGAAAAGAAGCATTTCTTGCACATGCTTTCATTCTCCTCCTCACATTTTTTCCTCTTTTTCTTTGTGTCTGAAATTATGCTGAGTCATGCAGAGACAGGTAGGCAGAGCAAACAGGTCAGCAGGAGGCAGGAAGCAAATTTCTGACTATAATAGGCAAAAATAGAGATTCACAGAATCAAACTTTGATTATCATTAACCACTTCACCAATATTCTGACATCTTAATGCTCCTCTGGTTACTCATCCTCTCTCCACATATGGCCAATTAAATCCCTCTTACCATCCCCCTTCCAAAAACTGTCTTTGGGCCTCCCTGGTGGCACAATAGGTTAAGCAACACACTATGAAGCAAACCATAGCCACAGCAGCATGAGTTCAATCCCTGCATCCGGCCTGGGAGGGGACCCACATGGCGCAGCAGACTTCTCCTGCCTCGCCTGCTGCTCCCCTCAGCATTGTGTTTCAGTCAATCTGCCTGTTCTGCTCCCCACTCTGTCTCTGGTGGAGCCTTTCACCCCCCATACACACCTATGGCCTGTACCCCAGTGCTTATATGCATAAATAAATAAATCTTAAAAAAAAAAAAAAAAAAACCTCTGTCTTTGGGCCCATCTCAACCAGACTCATTCTCAGCTACTGAAGTCAAAAACAATCTGGCAACCTATTAGTAACTAGGTCAGCATAAAGATTACTAAACACAGCTTAATATATGTGCAGCCTTTTATCTCTGCAGGAGAAGACCAGGCCTCCTCCTTCATTACTATCACACCTCATCTCCTCCCAGTAGCCATCATTCCAGGTGGGCACCATGCCTTGGTGGGTAGAATAAGAGTGGTCACCTGGTATGTCCTTTGACCATGTAGGAAATATCTCTAGCTATATTTCTTGTTTCCTATTCAGAATGGAATTCTTAAATTTTTTTCTTGAAGTTTACTGGTTTATATAGGTTTCGTGTATGCAGCATTATAGTTCAACATCTCCATGAGAAACATTATGATCTCCACCAAAATCTCATTTCTATCCATCATCATAAAATTGACCCTCTTCACCTAATTATGAGTGTTTTTTTTCTTTTAATTGAAGTAACATTAGTTTACAACACTGTACAGGTATACAATATCTCACCTCAACAACTTTTTATATCACTGTACACCCAGCAAATTTCCAGTCATCGTCTTTCCCATTGAGATTTTTTTTATAAAAATTTTTAATTAGTGTTACATGTGAAGTTTCCTGAAATACAAAGAGAAGCTACTATTTGAACTCTTAGCTTTTTTCTGACACACTATTCAAGGCCTCATTTGCTTGGAATTTTTCTCCACTGCCTCATTAGAAGTTTAGCACCGGGCCTCCCTGGTCGTGCAAGGGGTTAAGCACCACACTTTGAAGCATCTGCAGTCACTGTAGCATGTGTTCAATCCCCAGCCAGGGAGGTGACCCACAGCAGACCTCTCCCGCCTCACCCATTGCTCCCCTCATCAGTGTACTTCAGTCAATCTGCCTGTCCTATTCCCCACTTTGTCTCTGGTGGATTCGCTTACCACCCCCACACCTCTGGCCTGTACCCCAGTTCTTGTATGCACTAATAAATAAATCTTTTAAAAAAATTGAAGTTTAGCACCATTAAAAGAGTAATTTACACTAAGGTATTCATGAGCATAAGGAGAAACTTTAAAGATTTTCTTGTCTCTCAAATTCTTTACAAGGCTTTTCAAAATCAAGGCATAGACTGAAAAAGCAAAAGGCTGAATTACCAAACACTTAGAAGCTCTTCCCACACTTGCAACATTACCATACATCATCAACAATGTAAATCAACAAGTCTTGAAAATCTCACTGATGGTGAAAAACATTATGATGGAGCATATGTGTGTGTGCATAAGCATGCTACACATGCAGCCCCAGATTCACTCTAATTTATCCTAAAGTACCTTTTCATAAGAAGCCACATTCAGGTTGAAGTTTTTACAACTCCCACAACACACCAGTATGTCTACTCCCAAGGAGAGCAGGAATACCGGTTGGTCAATCAATGGGCCTTGGCTTAGACTCAGGGTTGTGGTGGACACAAGTCAGATGCCCTCCATGGAAAATAACAAGCCCAGACGAAGGCTAAAGCGGTTGGAAACCACGTATACCCCTGAAACAGTAAATAACATTGTGTGGATTCAACAATCACTCTTTGATAAGTTCAGCACACAATTATTTATTTTGCTACAAATTTAGTTTTTCTGGCATCTTAAAAAAAACAAAATTTGATGACTGAAAATACATTCTTTAATTTGGACCCAGATCTGTTTTTTACACTAAGAACTGCACAAATAAATTACTCATGTCACTACCCTGAAATAATCTTAAATCTCTATTTCACTACACTGTTTTCTTGTCTCCAGGTAAACAGATGCTTTCCCAGTGGAAACAAGTGCAGAAAAGGGAGGTGCATCCCAAGGAGGGCTGACACATGGAAGTTTCCTCAGTGTGGAAAGAGAACTAGCCAGAAGCAGGAGAGAGGCTGTGTGACCTGCACTGCTACAGCTGTCATTCGAACAGCTGCTCTCTTCTCAGAGCTAGTTCTTGACTTCTGGCTTAACTGTCAAAAAGTACCCCACTTTCCCAAGCTTCATGGATCAGCTCCTACCTTTACAACCTATTTTCTTCAAAAAAATTTTTAAAAGGAAAGGAATTAGTATTGGAAAACTCTGGGAATGGGGTGACATGAATAACAGCTTTACTTTTCTTCCCCCTCAGTGGAACACAAGTTCTTCAAAAAAAAAAAGCATAGTGTCAGTGGTTCACAATAAATCATCAAGAAGCAGAAGAAAGAAAAAAAATCAGAGGTATTTTGGGCTTATTTCAAATCAGACCCTCGAAGCTGGGAGAATATAAGGGGCCTGGGATTTTTGGTTTCTCACAAAACATTGGGGATTTTTTTTTTCCAGAGAAACATCATTTTCCTAACTGTGATATGAAATGTTCCATTTTACCAGTCTGCCTCATGTAGTTCAGTTTGTCCCATAAACAGCCTCTGGCCTTTGTCATTAGAATGAGTTGTTCAAGTATGCAGTACTCAAAGACAGACAGATGTCTTCAAACCATTATAAGCAAGATTCTTTCATTCTTCATTCAAGTAAACATGTCTTGAATAACTTCTATGGGTCTGGCATGAACAATGGAGAGATACTTAGAATCATTTCCCAAGTCGAGGTCTGCAGTGCCCCCATCTCTTACTCCCACCAATTAAATAACAGCATGTGCTTAAGAAGCAGTTGGCCGGGGTCTCACCAACATGATCTGCACATCTGGAATAGTGAAAAGTAGCTGGGGGAGAAACCATACTGCTCAGCAGTACACACAGTCTCCAAAGTTTGCCTGGGTTCTGTTTCCACAGCTGTCACTTGTGAGGTCTACTAAGACAAAGAATTTAACCTCAGAGCAAAATATACAAAGGACTTAGATGAGGATTTAGTACAGAATAAGCTCTATACAAATGTTTAAGACTCTAGAATAGAGCTCTAAGCCACCACCAAGAGGAAAGACTAAGGTCCCACGGTCTGGCCTTCCTCCTACTGATGTGGTCAAGGCATTTCCTGTAGTACTCCCCAACCCTGCTGATCCTGCCCTCTCTTGCCAACAATGTCACAACAACATGAATGCCCTTCCCCACTGCCCTCGCCAGCCTGTTAGCGCTGCCCCAGTAGTCTCTTGGGTTGACTATATTGCTCTAACAGTAACATAGGATTCTCTCTCCACCATTGTTACATCTCTATCAGATGGCTGATGGGGACTTGCTCTCTCCAACTTTCAATAAATCTCCCACAAAGGGTAGCTTCAACATTTTTTTTTTTTACCATCCTTCAGGATTATCTTCAAATAACTTGGAAAATTAGATGTCAGAAAACATTTAAGTGGCAGCTCAAATGACCTGCTCAAAAAGTCCCTTCCCATTGACCATAAATTACTGCTCCAGGGAAGTAGTTAAGACATCTTGAGCTCTCCCTGTGTATCAGTATCATTATGCTTTATGTGTGCCACACACACACACACACACACCTTCAGCGTATGTGCATGCGCACATGTGTATGCGCACATACACACACAGACACACACACACACAGAGACAGACAGAGACAGACAGAGAGACAGAGAGACCCAAATGCATAGGCATAATCTCATACAACAACAACACCTTACTGGAGAATTTTCCATTACCTTATCTTGAGAACTGATCAGCAATTCCAAAATCGCTTTGCCATGTTCTCAGAGTAACCACCTATCAAGTTTTCATATAGCTAGAGCTCTGAAGCCCATTTATAGATTATAGATTAATGGGTTATATATTGACCCCTTCCTGGGACTACCTGTAAGATTTCCTGAGCTCTGTGTTTTTTTCCAACATGTGCATGTTGGTGTTTCTTAAATTGTGGTCAAGTAACATTAACATCGAAATCACCTCAGTATGACAGAAGGTTTAAGTTAACTGCCAGGAAATAAAGCTTAGTACAAGAGTCAGAAAAGTGGGCCTCCCTGGTGGCGCAAGGGTTGAGTGCTGCACTGTGAAGCATCTGCAGCACAGCAGCATGAGTTTGATCCCCGGCCAGGGAGGTGACCCACATGGTGCAGCAGACCTCTCCTGCCTCACCCGCTGCTCCCTTCAGCAGTGTATTTTATTTGATCTGTCTGTTCTGCTCCCCACTCTGTCTCTGGTGAGACCTCTTACCTCCCGCACCTCTGGCCTGTACCCCAGCTCTTGTATGCATAAATAAATCTTTAAAAAAATAGTAAGTCAGAAAAATGACAGGGAACTATAGGTCACAACAGATTTGTGAACTCAGCAAAGCACAGAGGTAGCAGGGCCTTGCTGCTACAGAGAAGACATGTTTTAGACAATACTCACATGTATGAGCAAAAAACTCAGGGGCTGTATTTGTGACTAATTGTATAACAGATTATTTTAGTTTCTGTTCTTTGGAAAGTATAAAACATTCCAAGAAAAAAATAAGCTGGGTCCTAAGCAGATAGCAGAACAGTGACAATCAGTCAGGTGCTCTTCAGATTGCCAAACATAGTGTCATCTGCAAAGCACCATGGAACAAGGCAACAACAAAACAGCCAGATCTTCTGCCAGACAATTCCAGCCCCTAGGAATAATCTCAGGAAATGGCGGAAAAACTGGAGTGTGAGATGGAGTCTTCAAAAGTGGAGCAGATTCACCTAATTGTTATAGGGTAAAAGTAAGGCACTATTCAAAGCTGGTAGTACAGCATGCAATAAAATTCTTTTGCAGGGCTTCTACTTTAGAGTAAGGAAGCAGACAATAAGATGCTATATAGTAAAATACAAAACATACAGTAAGTTAGATGGCAAAATGTGCTATAGAGAAAAATAAAGGAATGGGAATAAACAGAGTCAGGGTGGATTATTGTTTCTCAAGAACAACTTCTCCATCAGCATCTGCTCTCCTTGCCCTAAACCCCAAAGTGAAACCAAGTGACCACCCACCATTAATACTCAATGACTGTTTCCTAAATAAATGGCATACTTCAAGAGGAATCCAAAATCTCAGAAAATAAAGCAACTTTTGCACACCGGTATCAATTGGACAGAATTAGTAAATAGCACATTTTAACATTCAAAAAATAGTTGTTCAATAAATCAAAGGCTCAGTGACTAAGTGACAGGATTATAGGTCTAGAGTAAAATGAGTACTGTACCACCCTCTATAATGATTGTAAAACAGTGCTATAGAGGTTCAAAGGAAATGGCCAAGGTAAAGGACAGGTCACTGGGGGCAGGTTACCCACGTGCTCCATTGCAAGACCCCTCAGGCTCAGGGAGCAATGGGTTTAACAAATAGGGGAAACAAAATTTCTAATGCCATAAATGACAAATGACACTCACCCCAGAGTGTGTCCAGTGTCCAGAAGCCCCAAGCAAAAGGCCACTCTTGCAAGATGGCGCTGTCCCATCAATGACAGCCTGGAGTTCATGGAACACCAACAAGCAGCAAGATCCAACTCATGATGGCATCTGGGAGTGTCATAGTGGGGTCACTGAGAAGACACCACAGCCACCAGCAGCAACAGTCTGAAGGCCAGTCTGGACAGCACCAAACACTGGACCAGAGAGTAATAGAGGCACCAGTATGAGGAGGCAGTGCCAGGTGATCAGAAGCAGTGGACAGCTCACATGGGTGACCCAGAAAAGCAAGCCAGTCACCTGTCAACAGTCCTGGATAGCACTGGCCAGAAGGGCTGGTTACCACCAGTCACCAGAAACTGGGGTCAGACACATCAGTATTTACAGTTTTTTGTGAGAAATTGGGGTAAACCCAAGTACAACCTCTCTTTGAGACACCAGGCCAAGGCAGGCCTATGGTGCTGACTTCAGGAACATCAGAGGCAGGGCTGGAGGCAAGTGCAGTGGCTAGGTCTATGCAAAGGTCTTCAGTTTCTCCTTTTTCTTCAGAAGTCAGTTGCTGGAGGGCCATAAACTGCCACTGCTGCTGCCAGCTGCTTCCAGCCTCTTGCCCTGGCCAGCCCTCCATCTATACTCACTGGTTGGTGGGGAGAGGAGGGAAAGCACGTAGGAGAGGGGAAGGGAGACAGCACCAACAAAGCTGGGATTTTCTGTTGTTAGACGGAAGGAAAGAGCCAGTTTGTCATGTGGTTTATACCATAGGGATCCAGTTTCAATTGCAACCAGTATGGTAAGAGCCTGCCACACACAGCCCTCCCTGGTGGCACAAGGGGTTAAGTCTCAACACTATGAAGCTATCAGCAGCCACTGAAGCATGAGTTTGATCCCCAGCCAGGGAACTGACCCACATGGCAGACCTCTCCTGTCTCGCCCATTGCTCCCCTCACCACTATGTCTCAGTAGATCTACCTGTTCTGCTCCCTACTCTGTCTCTGGTGAATCCTCTCACCCCTCCCAAACTCCTCCCCCACCACAAACACACACCCCTTCTGGCCTACACCCCAGCTCTTGTATGCACAGTCTGCCACACACATACCTGGTATTCTCCTAAGCACGTGATAGAGATTAACTTATTTCAAACTTACAACAATATTGGAGATTCAGGGCAGCAACTGCTCAGGAAGGGCCTGTGGAAGCCTTCTCTGAAGAGAAGTCCCCTTGCTTGTTGAAAAATGCATCCTTTTCAGTCAATAAGTTGGGTTCTGCGTAGACATCAGAGCAGTGACGCTTATTACCAATCAGGTGCTCTTCAGATTGCCAAACACACGTCTACATCTTTCCAGCCAACTTCCAGTCTCTTCTCAGCAAAGCTGTTTCTGATCGCTTGCCAGGCCAACTCATAACTTCCCAACATCTTTCCATTTGGTCATTCTACTCTTATCATCCAGCACTCATTGTTCCTAAGCTCTAAAAGCACTGAGGCCCCTGCCCTCCCAGAGTTTATAATCAGATCCAGAAAGATGGCTCAGATCTTTAAAGTGAACCAAAGCAAAGCCATGCACCTGCCCACAGTTGTGTACAAGTGCAATGGGGGCTAAAAATTCAAAGTACACCTTTGGAGGCTAATTTGATTTCCAGTTTGGAGAATTGTTGGAAGGAGAGATACCCGTGAGTCAGAATTGGCAGCTACAAAGCTAGGGAGAGAGTTGGGTGGAAATATTCTTTGGCTACACAAAAGACTGAAAAAAGGGGGCCATAGCATGAGCACTACCTGAGACTGCTAAGGGGAGTCAGTCACAGACAAAGCCTGTCGAGCCCACACCTGCCCTGCTAGAGCTCATTTTAAAGATTTGAGAACTGAAAAGCCATGCTGATTTAAAGGAGGTCAGAGTTACCAATAACCCAAACCATAATTAAGAGATTAGTTTTACCAGGAAAAATTGCTTACAAAGGTAGTGCTGTAACAAGTTCTGGGAACTAACAGTGCCCATTTTAGAAGTTTTTTCCCCTCAGTGTGTCAAAAGGAAAAAGGCAGCAGTTAAAGAGAAATTGGAGACAACAGTGCAGACTCACAGAAGGCAGGCTTCGGGAAGGGGATCTTCATAAGCCTGAGCCTGATGTGGTTCCAGCTGGATGCTGATCTGTGTTGCTCCTCTGCTTAAATCCAACAGCGACCTCCCACTCTCCTTTAAATATTCTCAGTCTCCTTGACCAGACCCACAAAGATGTGCAAAATCTGATCTTCTCCCTGATTTCATCTCACCACTTGCCTCTTTTCCTCAGTCCACTCTGAACTGCCCTCAGACCCTCGCGGGTGTCCCGTAGCCCTTTCGTCACTGCACACAACACACTTTTCCTTTTCTTCCCCATCTTTATCTGACCGGCACCTACACATTCAGATCTCAGCTTAAATATCCTTTTCCTACCCTGGCCTGTTAGGTCCCCTTGCTCTGCCCACATAGCTCTCCATTTTCCCTTTCTCATAATGCTCATCAACCTCGTGATTAGAATTGATGAATCTATCGATCTTTCCACTAATTAGTAAACTTCCTGAGAACAGAGAACTTCGTAGGTACTTCTTAGAATGCCTGTTAATTGAATTAAAATCTTTTTTTCTCCCTGAATTTTAGTTTTTCTTTTCTCTGAATTCTAAGTTGCAAAAAAGAACATTAGGTAATGTTTCAGGAGAAAAAAAGGACCATTCTTGCCTGTGGTGGTCAAGCAATTTAGGCTTTATGACCATCTCATAGTTCTCTTCATTAATATATGCCCTTCCAAAATATACATTCTAGATAACTACTTTTCTCCCCCAAGTGCCCACATACACACATACCAGGAAATATCTTTCCTGTTTTAATTTATTCTCACCTTCATTCTTTCAACAAACTTCTATAAAACATTTCTATGTGGCAGGCACTGGCTCTTAAATTTTTGTTGTTTCTAACATTTTGCAACTAACCGTTTAGGAGTTGACTCTAATGTAAATGCAGACATAGTAAAAATTTTATTTCAGGGAGTAAGAAGATTGAGCCAGAAAAATATTTCGAGAAATTTAAAAAAAAAGAAAGAAAAGGCTAAGAATCTGAGTTGATGGGAAAGAAAAACCATTTCAAAGTGGCTTAAACCCCTGTAGGGTCAGAGAAATCAGGTCTTTCCACCCTCCTGCCACTGGTATAATGATGGACACCTGCGGTGCTGTGCGCATGCTCAAGTGGGTGTACCTGAGTTTGGACACAGGCTTACATGGGCGGTGTCATGAGGACGCCAGGACCAACAGGAGCAGCAAGAACGAATGAGCAGCGAGAGGACCAACGAGCAGCAGCGAGAGCAGCAGCAGCAAAACAGGAGAAGAGCAGCAAAGCAGCCAAGAGGGTGAGATGTGCCGGGGGCTGGGAGGCCTGCCAGCCTCCTTGCCCCCGGGCACCCCTGCCTGCCATGTATCTGGCTACCTCTGACAATAAAGCATATAAGCCACCGAGGGCTCCAAGACTCCTTCCTTTACCCGGTCTGCTAGAATCATCCAGAACTTGCTCTGTGCCCTTCCTGGCACTACAACCCCTACCTTCATTGGTTCACAAATTCTTTAAAGGGAGAATTCAAGCATAGTTTGTTCCAGAATGTCAGAGTCACCAGGTTTGACTCTTGAAATTCTTTGGGCTCTACTGTAAATGAAACTTGCCCTCCTCAGATGTCCTCACGGTAGCAGTTATTCCAGATCTCACTTCTACCACACAGGGAGGGCAGCTCTTCACTCACGGATCACAAGAGGAAAAAGTAGCTTCCTTCTCAGGCACCTCCAGCAAAAAAGAATTTCCTCCCTTTTCAGCAGCCTGAATTGAGCCAGATGCCCATCCTGCAACCTATCACTTCACCCAGAAAACGGGTTGCACTTGTGTAGGGTAAATGGAGAAGTTATCAGGCTTTTCCGCAGTCCCGCCATTGGTGTGAGGGACACCTGCGGTCCTGCAGGCGTATGCCTAAGTGGGCATGCGCAATTGAGTGCGCCTGGGTTGAGACACCCGACGCAGAATAGCGGCGTCACGAGCATACCAGCAAAAGAGAAGAACAGCAGAGAAGAGAAGCAGAGAGAGCCAAGAGGAGCAGAGACCAGAGAGCCCAGAGAGAGTGAGATGTGTCAGGGGCTCAGAGACCTGCCAGCCTCCTGCCCACCCCCCAGCACCCCTGATGTGAAAAAAGCCACCAAGGGCTCAGGAACTTCTCGACCCATCTGCCAGAATTATTGAGACCTTCTCCGGGCCTTGCTGGCACTACGACTTGATTCAAGACCGTCAGGATCCTCATCTGGAACCAGAACTGCTGCCCAGTCTATATTGCCTTATTAGTTGAGTAAAGCATGTTCATCCCCCAAAGGGAAAAAAACCCAGTCTGGAGGTAAAGACACAGCCACCATAGAAACAATCAACAAATGCCCACTATACCACTGAATCAACTTTTCCCAGAGCACCGCTCAAGATTTTCCACCTACATAGTAATGCCATCACTCCTGTATAGTTTATGGGGTCCCCAATTCTTAGAATTACAATAATTTAGAGTCCAGTCAAGATCCCTCATGTGATAGCAATTAAGGTTGGAAAAAGCATGAACCTGTCCCAGGTTACATAATTTAGTTAGTACCATTAAAACAAATATAACCCAGGTGTTTTTATTTCTGAGCTAACATTCTTTCTAACATCTCACTACTACACAATCAGGGCAAAATCATACCATGCGATTCGTCATCTCCGTTATTCTATAAACAGAGTTTATTTGCAGAGTATGTGTGCTGAGCTTGTAATAAAGAGATTAAGTAGAACAGAGTGAAAAGAATGAAAAGCTAAAACAATCTCCTTTAATTTTGTTTTAATTCATGCTATTTTCTAACATTACCCCAAAAATAAGAACTTTTCTCAGGACTGAGAAAATGAGACATTAAAACTTTAAGGATAAAACCCCACATAGGCTTGTAAGTTCTAGTCCCAGGAATGTGTACCATTTGGGAAAAGACAAGTTGCCAGCTTTGCTGTCAACAATGTGTTTGAGACCTGCCAGATAATGTTTACTGGTAATAGCTTTGAGTTGAAGGACTCCTAGGATACAGAAAAAGTTCCTGCTGGTTAATTTTTTTTTTTTTTAATCACAAAGCAACCTGGGCTATAGGGCCTCCACCTCTTTCCTCCAGACACAGAACAGCATTTCACTTTCAAGACAGACCAGCTATATGGGCCCTCCCTGGTGGCACAATGGGTTAAGCAACGCACTATGAACCAAACCATAAACACTGCAGCACAAGTTCGATCTCTGCCACTGGCCAGAGAAATGACACACATGGCACAGCAGACCTCTCCTGCCTCGCCTGCTGTTCCCCTCAGCAGTGTATTTCAGTTAACCTGCCTGTTCTGTTCCCCACTCTGTCTCTGGTGTATTCTCTCACCCCCCCACACCTCTTGCCTGTACCCCAGTGCTTATATGCATAAATAAATAAAATCTTTTTTAAAAAAAAAGAAAAAAGCAGCTACAAAGGATCAGCTATGGGTGTGAGAAGAACAAACAATGCACAGCCAAAAGTGTTTTCCCAGAGACTGGAAAAGCTATTCAGTAGTCACACCTGCTCCAGGTATGCAGAACTTACTCAATGGGAAAGAGCTCACTCAGAAGGTGCTTGTCTTAAGCCATTATTTCCACTAGTATCTCAATGAAAATGTCATTGTACTTTTGCTTACTCTGTTGGCCTGGCCCATTTTCTCCCCAGCCTCATTCCCTTCTTCAGGGAAATAATAATTGGGTAAATTATATTGGGTAAATCCATTGCTTAAAAGCATGTCCCCTTTGCTAAATCCAAATATTTATATGCTAAACTTTCCCTCATTATCAACAAAGTCTAGAACTCACAATCCAGGATCTGTCCTGTGCACCCACTCACCAGACCACTGAGGCCCTTCACTTGCATGCCATCCTACCCTCCTTCTGGCTATTTCTCCACCTGGAAATCCCCACTGCTTTAATTACAGAGCAAATCCTCAGTTTTTAAGTTCCAGGGAAACGTTCTCTCAATTTCCCTAGGTAAGTTTCCTTTCAACATCCCCTGTGACACTGTATTTGAATCATTTCTTTACTTCTTGGTCTCCAGGACAAGGAATTATTTTACTCAACTCAGGTGCCAGCCACTGCAGAGTAGATGCCCAAATAACATTCATTGACTTGGACTATATTGTCATTAATGTCTACCTCACCTTGAAGGCAGATTTACATATATTTGTATATATGTGGCACACACAATTCCAAGGCCAACAACGGTGGGATTTACTTAAACAGGGAAAACAGATTCTAAGGCTGCAGATGGCCAGCTAGCTCACCCAGACAGTGTCCACAGCATCCAAACAAAAGCCCCTCATCCAAGAGGGTGCTGTCCAACTGACAAAGGCCTCAAGCATGTGGCACGATGGCGAGCAGCAGGACAGGATCCAATGGACCACCGAAGTGCTCGCAGGTGGGCCTGAAATGACACCACCGCCACTTGCAGCAGCAGTGGGAAGGCCGGGCTTTGAAAGCACAGGACGCTGGACCAGACAACAGAAGTAACAGCACCAGGTGGTAGTGCTGGACAATCGGGAGCAGTTAATTGCTCTGAAAAGTGACACACAAGAGTGCCAGTCACCCTGAAGAAGTGCAGGATGATGCTGGCCAGTAAGCCATTCACCGGAAGGCAGTATCCTAAAAACACCAGTATTACAGCTCTTTGAGTTGTTGGCCCACACCAACAACAAACAGCTCTTTGAGACACAGGCCCAGGGCATTTGGTGTTCCTTTCAGACTGTCAGAGGCAGGTCGGAAGCAGGTGCAGCCAGGCCAACCTCTGCCAAGTTGGCATCTCTGCAAAGCTTTTCAGCTTCTTTCTTCATAGGTCAGCTGCTGGATGTTTCCTCTTTCTTCAGAGGCCAGGAAAAGAGGGACTGTCAAGAGTTTCTTCTTTCCTTGCAGGCCATCACCATCATCCTCCTCAGAAAGAGTGAGTGGGTGAGAGTCCATCTGTGAGTCTAAGTCTCCAGCTGGCCCCTGCCCTGCCTTATATCCTCTCTTAGGGTCCCTTCACCTACAAATATGATTGGACCATTTACCAATCAGCACATAGCTCGCACCTGATCCATCCATTCTACAATACAGGCATAAAATCCACAGGTCTCTACTGCCTGTAGCTGGAGAGAGCCTCAGTGCTAGAGCTGGCCCCATGGGACCCCCGTGTCCCGCCCCACCGAAGCCTGACTCAAGTGATGCATGCCCTGAGGTGGCATGGTAAGGGCACCACTGCTGCCTACTATCACTGCTGGCCTCTCCCTACAGCCTGAGCCCTCGAACAGCCACTGGTGGCCGGAGGTAAAATGCATGTCACCTGCTGCTGCTGGCACTGCTCAAAAACAGCTTGTAGGGCCAGGCACCAAGGCATGATTCTGATTTCAACCCCTTTCAGGTGTGGTCACTGTAGTTCTCCCACAAACGCACCCATGAGTATCACCATAGTCCCTGTACTCTATGCCTGCTCTACCCTGCCCCCTTCCCATCATGGATGCCTCCTGTCTGTGGTCAGCTTTCCAGGTTTGTCATAGACCCTTTGTTTGGTTTTCTTATATTCCGCATATAAGTGAAACCACTCAACATATATCTTTTTCCTTCAGACTTATTTCACTTAGCATCACCCTTCCAGCTCTATTCATGTTGCTGCAAATGGCATAAGTTTATCGTTCTTGATCACTGAGTAGTAGTCTACTATGTACATAAGCTACATCTTGATCCAATCACTCTAATCACCTGCTTGGGGCATTTAGGTTGGTCTATTGTAAATAGTGCTGCAATCAACTTAGGAGTTCAGGTTTCCTTTTGAATTAGTGGTTTTTTTTGTGTTCTTTAGATTCCTAAGATTGGCATAGATGGGTTATACAGCATATCCATTTCTAGTGTTCTGAGGTATCTCCACACAGGTTTCATTAGTGGCTGGACTAGTTTGTATTCCCACCAGCAGTGTAAGAAAGTTCTTTAAGGAAGATTTAAATGTATTAAGGAAGAATATATCCTGAATTAGTCTAACTCTAGGCTCATTCTCTGCCTTGAGTCAACCTGTTCCCTCTCTCCAAACTACAGTATCTAAGTCCCAAACTCAACACCTAGGAACAAGTGAACTGAGTCTGGATAGCTTTCACATAGCTCCAGTTCACATTCCAGAGTTCAGCACCAAATCACCCTTGTCATCTATCTAGTCTTGCACTTATTTATGAACTTATTTAATAAACATTTGAAAGATTTCTTTGTGCCAAACCTGTATTAATAAGAATGGAGAATTTATGAGCCCAGTCCTCAGGGAGTTCACAGTCTAGCTGGGGAAGAAGAGAAGTAAGCAGTTGCAAATCCCTTATATCTTGCCAAATCCCTAATCCAATCCCTAATCTCTCTACCCCAATTCTTGTTCTTCTGCCTTCTTTTCCAGAAATCCCAAATCTATTTCCATATCAAGACTGTACCTCTCCACTGCTAAGACAAATATCATGTCCTCAGACTTCTTTTGTGTTACCAACCCTACTGCAAACCACTCTATAGAATTAGGAAAGGCCAACTTCTTCATTGGGTTACTGATGATTACTTCAGAGCTCTGACCTGGTTTTAAAGTCTGGCATCTAATATGGATTATCCCGTGTTCTTTAACTTTAAAATATAGAGGATCCCGGCAATCCCACTCCTAGTGATCTACCCAAAGGACACAAAAACACTGATCCAAAAGAGCACCTGTACCCCCATGTTTATTGCAGCACTATTTATAATTGGTAAGAACTGGAAACAACCCAATGCCCAAAAGTAGAGGACTGGATCAAGAAGTTGTACATATACACAATGGAATACTATTAAGCAATCAAAAATGATAAACTAAGAACATTTATAGAAACATGGATGGAGCTAGAAGGAATTATACTCAGTGAAACAAGCCAGAAGGCAAGAGAAAAATATCGGATGGCTTCACTTTTAGGAGGAATTTGAAAGAACAACAACTACAAAAAAGAAAGCCAAAAATAACCAAGAGAAAGCTCAAGGAAATGGGTAATTACAACCAAAATCAAACAAAAACTCAACAAGATCATAAGGCTTTTAAAGATAAACCAAAGGGATCATGAGGGGGGAGGGCATAGAGAGCACAAGGGACTGAGGTGATGGTGCACGGGTGAAATGGTGGTGGGGACTCCTTGGGGACTACAAATGATATCAAATAAATAAATCTAATTAAAAAATAAAATAAAATATAGAAGATCCACAGTATCCTATTTAAAATGGAAAATCCACAGGATCTAGTTATCTGTATTTACTATAATCCTCCCAAGTGATGTTTAAACAGATATATTCAGGAATCCACATGTTCATTTAGCTTATGAATTAAGCTGTAGGGCCTCCCTGGTGGCACAGTGGGTTGCACGCCGCACTGGGAAGCATCCCCTGCACAGCAAGTTCAATCCCTAGCCAGGGAGGGGACCCACATGGTGCAGCAGACCTCTCCTGCCTCGCCCGCTGCTCCCCTCAGCAGTGTATTTCAGTCGATCTGCCTGTTCTGCTCTCCACTCGGTCTCTGGTGGATCCTCTCACCTCCTACGCCTCTGGCCTGTACCCCTGCTCTTGTATGCTTAAAAGAAAAAAAAATTAAAAAAAAAAAGATGTATTTCTCACCCTATCATACACCATAGTTTTAAGCCCTAAGAACGTTCATTGTTGGAGCTAATGCCCCAAGTCTTCTGCCAAAAGACGTGAAATTAGATAGCAGAGGACCAACAGTGCCGGACCTCCTGCTGAGGGGAGACATGGAAGAGATAGCAGAGATCTGCCGGTGCCTTATGTGTGTCACCTCCCTGGCCAGGATTGAACTCAGACTGTAGTGGTGGTAGCCCTGAAACTTAATGAACCCCTAGGCCACCAGGGAGGCCACCTGCTTTGACTTCAAACATTATCTCAACATCCTCATAAGTGTGCATTGCCAACCTATTAAAATAGCTTAGATGTTTTGTTTTGACATTTTTGCCAGATAAGGTCTGGCAACTTTTCACACCATATTTTCTTCTACTGGTACCTAGAATTCAGTCTTTCTCTCAATCCCCTATTTACTGTCCTGACCTCGCCAGGTCTGGCTCCCGGTTCCAGCCCTCCTTTCCTACTCCATCCAAATGTAAATCTTTGACTGTATCTGTTCGAGTTCTCAAAACTTCCCATCCATGGTCATATTTTCTTTATCTGAAATCCTATATCATTCATTGTCTAAGTTACTCTAACATTTGTTGTGCACAGCCCTGTTAACAATATCCTATTTGGCAGTAACGGTAAATTAATATTGCTGCATATTTGTGGTTCAATAATCTTACCAACCTAATTGGTGATGACACAAAAGAACAAATTTGTAATAAAGAGGAACTGGCATTTCCAGAAAGGTCAAGCTTAAAAGAGAAAATTTGCAGTGAGTTACCATTTCAAAAATATATTTTCACTACCATAACAGTATTTCCCATATATTGAGGAACAATTATGTGCCAAATAGCCACTGTATTATCTGTGTTACATGTTTTCCCTGGATTCCTCTCAGTTTTTGAAGAAACAGGTTCAAGAAGTCCAGGAACTTTCCCACGTCGGCACATGAAATATCAGAGTTAACAGTTCAGGTAGACAGCAAAGAGCGTAGACTTTCTACCATACCACAAATCAAAGAACTACTTATCTTCTCAATTTTACAAGAGCTACTAATAAAATACATATTCTGACTCCAGTGTCACTTGAAAATTTCCAACAGACTCAAAAATTTTAATAAAGTTTTCCTGAAACAATCAGGGAATAGTATGTGGTTAGTATAAAGTTCAATAATGGAAGATTGTCTGCCCAAATGTAGTGTCCAGTCCTCTGTTCGAGTCAGTGGTACTAAACATAAAGCAAATGAATGCTCAACATTTTAATGTGTTCACTTTAGAGAAGCTGATTTCAACTTAATAGGATTGGGAAACAGACCGTTGGGCAGACAAATACAAGGTGGCTCATCCTAATAAGGCTTTATGGCCGGAGCTTCTGCAGTATTTTGTCTGAATGAGCCCCTGGTCCATTTCCTAATTGCAGGGGCTGCTCCCAGAATGTACACTGGATTACCAGCCCTAGTTAAAGAACAGTTAGAACCATGCAGGCCCTAACACCAGCTTGGCTTCCAGCCAGCTGCAATGGATGCTGAGAATTTATTAATGCCAATGGGAGTTGTAAGCTTGAGATGAGGACCCCACACAGGCTGGAAGCAAATACAACACAGCCACAGACCTCACACTTTCTGACGCTCCAGCTGCTGTGTAGAACTCAGATGAGAGCATGGGGTTTGGACTCACTGCCCAGGTCTGGACCCATAGAAATTTGGGTCTTGCTAATCTTTCTGAAACTAATTCCTCATCCATAAATAAGAGTAGTCCCTGCATATTCAGAGAAGACTTTGTGTGGTTCAAATGAGATATCTGTATGTGAGAACTCCATATAGAGTATAACTAGGTTAAATGCCACGATCCAGTACACCGATAGCAACCTGTGCTCCCCAAACAAGTATTCATTGTATCTTACTGTCATTACTCCTTTGTCTTTCTCTTGTAACTTCTATACACCTTAAGACAGACTATATCAATATTGCTCACCACTGTCTCCCAGTATTTACCACCATGCTGGGCATTTGGTTGGTGTACCATAGATATTTGAAATTAATAGACGATGTATACAGTCCTATACAGTGTTCATTCCTTTTATGAAAAAAATCATGCCATAATTTAAACCCCATGTCACTATCACTGTATTAATTTATGTTACTGACAACTTCATAACCATTGTTTATAACTGTTCTTTTACTTTATAATTATTTCAGATACAGTCTTGTCCTCAAGAAGTGAAGGCAAAAAGAATAAGGCATGCACAAATTAGTCAACTAATAAACACAGTAAATGCCATTACTAACAAGTACGCCTATCTTTTCAATTTTTTGTAAGACTCAACCTCTGCGGTAATTCCAACATTACCTTGCAAGTTTCTGTATTTATAGACTATGGACTACTTAATGACAGAGATAAATACTATAAATATGAATTCATGAATGTCCAGACTTCCATCTGTGGAGAAATGACTATTTCCTGAAAAATCTAAAATCCAGTAGAGAGTAGACATTATATGCAGGGAGGTTGGAGAAGGTATAGGAGGGGGCAGCAGTGGGTCAGAGGATGCTTCTATAGATCCCAGTAAGACATTTGGGGGAAAGGAGTCCAAACATAAAAGTAGGTTCTGTTACTTAAAAGATGGGCGTGCAATGAGAAAAATTGGAAAGGAAACATAGAGCAGATATTCAAAGCCCCAGCATTTTTAGTAACTTGAAATTACACTTTTATCTGCTTTTGGTGGCGGAAAATACACAAACTAACCTAATAATTTGCAACACACCAAATGTTTCTTCAGAAGTATTTTTGTCCATGGTGATGTCTACAGAGGGTATCTAAGGACAAGTACATTATATGACAATGGGAAGCTTCAGGAAACATCTAGCAAAGTAGGGTTGAGTAGAGTATCGATAAGGGTAAGAAGGTGAATGAGTAATGACTAAACAATCTGCTGGGATGTGTAGTAAAATAGACTTCTTAATCTACTGGTAGCAATTGATCCATTAATGAAGTTTGAAAAGATATTATATAGTTCCTTAATCATTTCTAGCATCTCACATAAAGACAAGTTAATCATGATGAGTCAACATTCCTCTGTATTCAACATCTAAGAAAAAATCCTGAGATTATTTAATCTCCACTATCTAACCAAGCAAAAAGACATCAAAAATAGGGCTTCCTTAGTGGCACAAGGGGTTAAGTTGCAGCACTATGAAGCTATCCACAGCCACTGCAGCATGAGTTCGATCCCCGGCCAGGGAGGTGAACCAAATGGCACAGCAGAACTCTCCTGCCTCACCCACTGCTCCACTCAGTACTGTATTTCAGTAGATCTGTCTGTTCTGCTCCCCCACTCTGTCTCTGGTGAATCCTCACCCCCATACCTCTGGCCTGTGCCCCACTGCTTGTATTCATAAATAAATCTTTTTTAAAAAGACATCAAAAATAAAGACTCTTATTTCCAAATCTCCCCTGCACCTAGATATGCATGTTACTAAGTACGTGCCTTTACATACCAATGGGGTATGTAAAGAAGTCCTTAAGAGGGCTAGTGCATATTGGTAGCCCCACAAGCTTGTCTTTCCCTTCTTTCTTTGTCCTGAAACAAAGACGATGGCATCTGGAGGCTGAGGGTCACACCACAGATGGAGATCAGTGAGCTGGACAAAGTCTGCAGCCCTGAAAACTTTTTGAGCAAGAATCACCATTTAGGGGGCCTTCCTGGTGGTGCAATGGGTTAAGCAGCACACTGTGAAGCAAACCACAGCCACTGCAGCACGAGTTCAATCCCTGCTGCCAGCTGGGGAGGGGACCCACATGGTGCAGCGGACCTCTTCTGCTGCACCTGCTGTTCCCCTCAGCAGTGTGTTTCCATCGATCTGCCTGTTCTGTTCCCTGCTCTGTCTCTGGTGAATCTGCTCACCTCCCATGATTCTGGCCTATACTCTAGCTCTTGTATGCATGAATAAAAAAAAGAATCACCACCTTAACCCTTTCTGCCCACCTTCTGACTTACATGAGAAGCTACACATTTCTACCTTGATGAAGCCACTATTATTGGAGATTATGTTATTGATGAATCTAAACCATATTAATACAGAAAACATTTGTACTCAAAACAAATACAGTCCCAACTCTAAATGTCATAAACTTGATAGTGATATGAGCAGTAAAGACATCACTATAAATTCAGAGCATCACTATAAATTTTGCTTCTACAAAGCAAAGAATTGAGTATCACAAGACCAGGCTATTACTGATGAGGGTAAGAACAATAAATAAATCACTTCTGTTAGAAGAGAATGAGGGAAGGAATCATGACTCAGGTGACATTTGAGATGGAACCTTAAAGAAAAACAAGATTTTGATAGATGAAAATGGGGATAAAAGAGCAGGCAGAAGGAAAAACATTGCAAAGACTTAGAAATTGTACTCAGGGATAGTTAAGTGACTCCAATTAGCCAGAGCAAAGGATATCAACAGTGATCTTTACTAATCACCCATTTGATTTCATTTTTTTCTTCTGCATTTTTATGAATTTTGTCACTATCTGATCCTATATTTACTGATTTTATATTAATCTGTTTACTTTCTAAAGTAACTAGTATTGCAGTTCTCAAACTCTTGGTCTTAAGACCCCTTGACATTGTTAAAAATTAAGGGCTTAAGGTTTTTAATAAAATGTTAAATTATTATTAAAAACTTGTTTATAAATACTAAATTAGGATGTATGTAAGATTTCAGTTATGCATAAGGAATAAACTCAGAAATAGACTGTAGAACACAGTGCTTATTCATAAGAACACTGCTGTGCACATTAAAACTGTAAAAAGTGTAGATTTCATATTAACTGTTCTTAGCACAATAAAAGGGAAAGGGGAGATAAAGTAATCTTTGGATTTTACAGGTATGTTTATTACCTTGATTGTATTGATGATTTTATGGGTGTATGGATATATCCAAACCCATTAATTACATATACTGCATATATAACCCACACTTTGTATAGCAATGATATCTTAGTAGAACTGAATTAAAATTTTAATTGATATTTTTAAATATTTATTCATTTTAAAATAAAAATAATGCATAACATGTTAACATAAATAGCATGTTTATTTTTTAAAAAAACCTTCAAAAAAGATCATAAGGCACATAACTGTCAAAAATCAAAGATAAATGATATTAATGGAAGACCAAAAAAAAAGGATGAACATACAAATGTATACTCCCATCAAGTTATCAGACATTTCAGTAGAAACTACAAACCAGGAAATAATGGAATGATGTAGTCAAAATACTCAAAGCTAAAAACTGCCAACCAATATATTATCCTGCAAAGCTATTTTTCAGATGACAGACTTTCCCAGACAAATAGTTGAAGATCATTGCAGCATTATTTCAACAGTTAATATATGCAAACAACCTAAATACCCTTCTACAAATGAATAAAATGTGGTATATACAGATAATGGAATACTACACAGCTATAAAAAGAAGTTTTGCAATTTACAACAACATGGAGGGAACTAGAGAGCATCACGCTTATTGAAATGAGTCAGAAAGCAAAAAAGAAAGCACTCATGATCTTACTCATTTGTAAATGTACAAAAACAACTCTTAAGAGTATAAAGTGATTACCAGAAAAGGAAGGGTAGGTAAATTCAGAAAGAGCTCAAACATATGATAAAGGATAAAAACTAGACTTTTGGTGAACATAATGTATATACAGATTTTGATTTACAGCATACACCTGAAACCTATATAATGTTATAGACCAATTTTGTTTTAAAATTAAAAATTTGAAAAGCAACAAAAAATAAAAGATTAGAGAATGAATATTAAACCTCAATTTAGTGTTTGCTGGAGGGCAGGGGAAAAATCATTTAGGAGGAGGCATTTTAACTTTTTAAAATCTGAAGCAATTCCTACGATGTAGTTGTTTTCTTCCACATTGCCAATCAGGAGATACTAAGAAATATAGTCAAGGGCATTCCCCTTGGAGTACATAACATAGTCAGTAGTCAGATATGTCACTCTAAAATCCATCTTCTTGCCAATAGTTAACACCCAGACATTGAGAGGTGTTCAAATGTGGACATGTCTTATCAATTCAGAAGTCTGGATTAACAAAAAAAATAAATTATGTGTGGAACTGAACTACCACCTTGGTTAATATAGATAATTAGACTATAAAGTAAACATGACAAGAAAAGTGACTATATCCATCAAGTTAAAATGCATAGGAAACTATGGGCAAAGGAGAAGAGAATAACAAGCTTGGGGGAAAAAGGTTTTTGGGGTTGGGGGGAAGATCATCAGTTTTCAAACCTGAGCATATCACTGAGAAAGGAACAGACTCTGTTCTCATTTCTTTGTTCATTTTGGTTGAAGCAAATTAAGGTCATCCACTCTGGGAATAAATGGGATGTGCTCTGAGGTAGTTACCAAATCAGCAGTGGCACAAGAAGTACGGCTAATGAAAATTATTCTGCTGTCTGACTCAGACATCAACTCAGAAATCCCTGTGGCCATTTGGTTGAAAGGATTTTAAAACAATTTTCGAAAAAGCATTTAATGTTTGTACTTCACCTCAAGGAAAGAGTATGTATTTGTTCTGTGCATTGAATGAACAATGTGCCTGATTTTATGAAGTCTGTAGCAATTACTCACTTGCAATTTCTTAGAAATTATTCCTCTTAGAAATGCATCCCTCTTCTGCACAATTTCCCAGTAATTGTTTGAAGGCCAACTTGGCAAACTTTCTTTACCTACTTCTGTGATAATATAGCCTAAATTTACAACATCAGAACTTACTGTTATTTTGCAGTATGCTGAGATAACAGCACTAACTCCCTGGTTATTGCTCATTTATTCAGTAAACTTTGGGAACATGCTATGTGCCAGTCAGGCTGTTGGATGCTAGAGATCCACAAATGGATAAAACAGGTCCTTACCTTCAAAGTAGTCACTGTCTAGAGAAGAGATGGGTGAACAGACATACTGCATTGATATGCTCTTATTAGCAACAAATATTTGAACAGTTACTATGTTCCAAGTATTCATGTTAGACGCTAGGGAATACAAAGATAAAAATCTCTCGTCTTTACCCAAAAGGTAATACTATCCAGGTAAAGCAAGGTTAAGTTCAAAACAAAGTAGGGTAAAAATCAAGAGGAAATGTTATTCAAAAATGAACTGGGGAAATAAGACAAGCTTAACCTGTGATAAACCTATGCCTGTGGAAACAGAATGAAAGAACATGAAGGTGACCAGTAGTAGGAGAGAAAAATGGGGAAAGAAAAGCAATACCTCCGATGCTGCCTGGTGATTAGCAGTTTGACAAAGTCCCCATCTGGCTTCGAGGAAGTAAGCCAACCAAGGTCACTCTGTTCTCCTTTGAGATTTTTCCATGGGTTGTATTAATGCCACAAGATTAACAGGTTGTTTACATAACAATCAAGCCTGGGTGTTGAGGATTAAAAGGACAAAGGGAAATAATGATTGGTAGCTGAGTGTAAAGTTATCCTAACCTAACTACTTTGGTGAGAAATACCAACTGCTTTTAGACACATCCTTTTGCACATTTACTTTCATTCCAACCCAGCCCACTCTCTATATTTACTAAGCTTTGGGGTTTGTATTGACTTCCAATTATTTCACTTGAGTAATACTCTTAATTAGTATAAGCACGAGTCCTTTATTTTCTCTGAAACACTGCCAAGCTCAGCTTTCTCCTCAGCAAGGGGAAATTTAATTAACTTTTTGTGAATTTCTAGAACTGTTTCAATTTGCCTTTCTCTGGGGTTTCCACCTGCTCAGAGGAGGAGAAAAATGTTCATAAAGAATAGAGACATAAAAACTACATAAAAATTAACATGGAACCAATCCAATTCTCTGGATAGTTCAGAAGCGAGACTATTTTGGAAGCCATTGTAGCAGGTAGTACATGAAGTTTTAACTCATATGTAACAGGCAAGGAGCAGCCATAAGAGCTGTACGCTCCCCTTGCTTACTCTGTAGCTCCCACCCAAGGGTAAGCTTTAAACTTACCCTACTACCCCTCTGGTAGACTGTAGTCGAAAGGCAAACAGAACCAAAAGGAGTTAGTTTTTAACCTTTAAGTTTACAGATCTGAGATTCTTACATAAGCAACAAATTTAGAAGGGTATTTAACAAGCTATCTCTTTCATCCATCCCCCTTCCACAATGGAAACCCTTTAAGGACTGGAGGGGTGGAGAGAATTTAGAGGAAAAGTAAAATAATTTAAAATGACATGAGAGCCTCCCTGGTGGCGCAGTGGATTAAGCAACACACTATGAAGCAAACCGCAGCCACTGCAGCACAAGTTCGATCCCTGCTGCCAGCCAGGGAGGGGACCCACATGGCAAGGCAGACCTCTCCTGCTGTGCCCGCTGCTCCCCTCAGCACTGTACGTCCGTTGATCTGCCTGTTCTGCTCCCTGCTCTCTGTGGTGAATCCTCTCACCCCCCACACACACACCTCTGGCCTGTACCCCAGTGCTTGTATGCATAAATAAAAATTAAAAAATAAAATAAAATGACATGAGACTATTTGCCCACCCAGGGATTTTGTGGGATGTAAAAAGTTCCCTTAAGGCTAAGGATCTGAGAATGACCTCAATAAGAAGGCCCTAGGCCGTGCACATTTCTATCTAGGCTACAGAGAGGAATGATAGGCTGGAAAGAGTCCTGAGTTTCCCCTCAGTCCCTGAGTGGCACAGCAGAGCATCTGAAATGCCCATTGCCCCAGACTGCAAGAGGGACACAGAAGTTAGCAGACAAAAATGAAGTCCTTAAATAATTCATTTAAGATAATTTCATTAAATCATCAATGTATTAAAAGCAACTGAGACTGACACTGGCAACATTATTCAAGAACCTGCTTTTGTTGTTTCACCTAAAGTCATAGTTTCCAAAAGCCTATTGACAGCATTAAGCCAGGACTTACTCTAGAGCCCTGAGGGTCTCAGAGTACTCACTAGAATTCTGAAACAGCCTTAAGATATGCACCCTATTGTGTCTGTTCTGTAAACTCCCCTTCCCTTGATAGTGGATAGCATTTGAAAACATGAAATTTGATGACAGTGATTAGGTTATCATTATATAGCAATGGTGAGGTGGATCTGAACAGGTAATTAAAGTGCCTAATTAGAACTCCACCAAAAGATTCTAGAGTTCATCAAGAGGAAGATTATCCTGTGCTGGCTGACCTAACCAGGTGAGCCCTTTAAAAGGCCTTTCCTGTAGGGAGTTTGAAGTGAAAGAGCATCTTCTATTGCTTTAGAGGAAGCAGTCCTGTTGTGAGGAGAACCACATGGCAAGGACCTGAGGTCAGCACTAGAAACTGAGAATGGTCCTTCGCTAACAGTTAGCAGAAAATAAGGACACCAGTCATAACCACAAGGAAATGAATTCTGTCAGCAGCCCAAGTGAGGTTAGAAGCAGAGTCCCCAGAACCTCCATGTGAAAACAGCCTGGCCAGTACCTTGATTGTATCCTTGTAAGACTGAGCAGTGACCCAATTAAACTGTCCAGACTTCTGGCCACAGAAATTGAGAGATAACATATGGTTATTATTTTCTACCACTAGGCTTATAGTTATTTTTCAGCTAGGAGTGAGAGGATACAGAACTGGACCACGAGGTCAGAACTGGATAGGAAATCGGTAACAATTCTGTAAATGGAAGCACAGATGAGGTCACTGAAAGCTCAACAAGACAAGCACTCTTACAGGGACAGTGACAAAGACCTTTTTGGAATGGCATTTCAGCCTCTCCCCAAGTCAAGCTTTGAAGCAAGTTACCTTAGGGCCAGGAATGTTATGTTGCAAATCCTAACTTTGAGGTTAAACCTGATTTTTTTTTTTCCATCAGAAGTGTCTGTGCTGATTTCTAAATGATCATGTTAAGAGTTCTGCCTCATACAGGCTAAAGGTTTAGCATAGAAATTTTCCATTATGGGGGAAAGGGGGAGAAGAAGAGGGGAAGGGGAAGGGTGGGAGAGGGGGGAGGGGGAGGAGAGGGTGAGGGGAGAGAGAAGAGTATTAATGAGTCAAAGAGAAAACCCTGCCATTTACAACATATATGGACATTACAGGCAATGTGCTAAGTGAAATAAATCAGACAGATAAAGAGTTAGCATGTGATCTAACTTGTGGATGGAATCTAAAACAACTCAGATACAGAGGTCAAGTGGATGGTTGCCAGAGGTGTGGGGGTGGAGGAAATAAGCAGAGGTAGTCTAACAGTTGTAAGTTTCTAACAACACTCCTGGGAATTTAATATACAGTCGAACTATAGTCAATTTTTTTTTAAAAGAAGTCTCTACAGGAAGTCCAAGTTTGATGCATTCCTCATTCTACTCGCTACTCATTACCAGTAAATCCAGAGTAAGTACAAGTGTCTGTGGTTGATAAAGTCATAGTACAGAGTCTGGCAAGCCCTTAAAAAGTGTCACAACAAATACCCTAAGGATCTTCCTCTGCTAATAACTACTAGGAGTGGTTTTAAGAAACCACTCCTATTTTGCTATTGAACCTAATTGAGAGCAAATGTTTAAACAATACACCAGCTGCCCATCACAAACCAAAAGCTATTTGATCCAGTTTCACTTATCTGTTACTATTTACAAATTACCCCCAGAACAGTCCAGGGGGAAAAATAATAATAAAAAACAAAATTAACAGGCAACTATTAACTCTGCAGAGACAGAGACTGCAGGGGAGAGGGTGGAAGAAGGATCATAACAGGGGAGGGAATGTGTTCTTACACAAGGGACTATAGTGGTGGTGCACTGGTGAAATGGTGATGGAAATTTTGTGGGGACTACAAAATTCTACTACACCTAAAGGGAGAAAGCATGCAATATACAAAAAGGAAAAACGATGTAAAATATATATAAAACAAATTACCCCAAGACATAATGACTCAAAACATGTCAGATTGCAAAGCTCTTACGTAACAAACAGAAAGATGAAATATACCCAAAGGGTGATTTTTAAATTCCCTAATAATTTTCAAATTAATATCTTAAACAGATTTTCATAGTTCAGCCAATTGAGCACCTTCTGCCTCACTCTGCAAATCACCTCTAATTCAAAGTTGTTTGTGAACTGTAGGAACTATAGGGATAAACTGTAGCAAGCAATGGGTAAAGTACTTCCTATACAAATCCTTACTTTCCCAGACACTTGAGGAAAATATGGAATTCAACATTGAAATTATAATGTAAACACAAGTTAGTGTTGCTGCTTACTCTCAAGTGACTGCTTACTAGGAAATCAGCCTGACAAAACTTGGCTACAGAAAAAGATGGCAAATATAGCCAGATTCTCCAGCATTTCTCTCAGCTGCATCTTCCCCCAATCTGTCTCCTGAGAATATATTTTTTTAAAGATTGATTTATTTATGCACACAAGCACTGGGGTACAGGCTAGAGGTGCGGAAGGTGGGGGAGAGAATTTACCAGAGACAGAGTGGGGAACAGAACAGGCAAATGGACTGAAACACTGCTGAGGGGAGCAGCGGGCGAGGCAGGAGAGGTCTGCTGGGCTATGTGTGTCCCCTCCCTGGTCGGTGGTAGGGATCGAACTCGTGCTGCAGTGACTGTGGTTTGCTCCATAGTGTGTTGCTTAACCCACTGCACCACCAGGGAGGCCCCTAGAATGTATTTTTTTTTTAAGGATATAGATAGCATGACAATAATGAGAAAGAACATGAGGAGCTATGTATTCTCTTCTAGATCAGCATCTGCAGGCACAGTAATGCTGCCAGCCAGAAAATGTGCAGGCAAGGGGAACAAAACAAACTAATTTACATGCCATGTGAGTATTCCCCCACACCAAGCAAAAAAAAAAAAAAAAACACTTGGTGAGGAGATGCCCAGTTAAGATTTGGAATATTTTGCCAACTTTCCAAAATGTACTCAAACACGGTAGTTCCCTGGAACTTGCAGGTAAGTACTTGTTCACTGCCATTTCTCCCACCCTACAAAATCAGCAGAAATGTTGATTCCTCTATAGGTAAATCTTATCCTACTCTCACTTATATCCAGTAGAAGTTACATATGAACTATTTCAGATCACTAGAGCCTTTTAATCATTTCTACATCTCTGTTCCTGGAGCAGCAGTAACCCTCCAGAGAGCACCCACAGGTACTATCAGAAACAATCTCATTACCTTGCTTTCTTGGCTCCTTGTCTGACCTCTTTAAGGACCATAAACTGAGTGAGTCAGAACCCATTCTTCACTACTTGACCTACAACTTACCTTGCTATCTTTATTATTGATTTCATTCTTGGCTCTCTTGGTTTCTTGAATCCTTTGTCTCCCAACCATCTCTCTCCAAATTCTCAGCTCCCTGCATAGCACCACTGTGACAGCACTCCCTTGTTCTTCACTAACCTTGGTAAACCCAGAGCTGAACACAGAGCCCGATACAGTCTAGCAATTTCTCAAAGTTTTTTGAGTAGGTGACCTGGCTTCTCTGCGATAGCCCTGCATTACATTTTTCTTTTTTTTAAAGATTTATTTATTTATGCATACAAGCACTGGGGTACAGGACAGAGGTGTGGGGGGGTGAGAGGATTCACCACAGAGAGCGGGAGCAGAACAGGCAGATCAACAGAAGTACAGTGCTGAGGGGAGCAGTGGGCACAGCAGGAGAGGTCTGCCGCACCATGTGGGTCCCCTCCCTGGCTGGCAGCAGGGATCGAACTTGTGCTGCAGTGGCTGTGGTTTGCTTCATAGTGTGTTGCTTAACCCACTGCGCCACCAGGGAGGCCCACCTGCATTACATTTTTCAATTTAGTTTCCAACCACACTTTCTTCACACTAGCCTGGACTCCCCTTGGCCAACCACCCACAAGGTAGTATGGCATTACAATGCTCCCTCCTATTAAAGTGGAAAAAGTCAGTCTGACCTGTTAATTAGCTAAAGTTATGTTAAGACAAAGCCTCACTGTAAAGTGTTTCAGGGAAGCTGATAAACGTTCTCAAGGCCACGCAACTGATTTAGCGATTTACATACCCCAGATAACTACCTGAATTATGCATCCCAGATAACTGCCTAAGAATCTCCTGCTTCTGTACCCCCTGCTTGCTTTAGCGTGCAAGTATACCCCTGGTGGGGCAATAAATACTCTGTTGCCTAATTGCTCAGGGCTCCCACTTTGAAGAAAGATCTCCTCTGGTCCCATCAGAGTACACAGTTTGCCTCCTCCTCTGAATGCTGCCTGGTGCCCTGACAGAATCCTGCCATAACACTATAGGCAGCTTCAAGCTACCCATTAACATTTCCTTTATCCCAAATAAGAAAGATGTGTCCTTGAACACAAAATTATAAGGTGTAAGAACCAATAAATATCTATTGCTACTATTTGAAATATAGTTCTGAACATAGTACTATCTCATGTGCCAAAGACCACACAGTGAGTACTTACCTAGGAATGAACATATGTGGTGCTTTCCACATATTGTCTCATTGAATCCTGTCAACCCTATGAAAAAAGAGTCTCTCCGTTCTACAGATGAAAAAAGGAAGTTTCAACAAGGCATGTAACTAACCACAAGTGACATAACTAAGTGAACAGTAGGATTGGAGTTCACACCCAGATCTGTCCAACTTCAATGCCAATGTCAGTGCTATGTGCACTATACCACTAAGCCATACCACCAAGCTCATAAAAACTGAGCTTTACCAGGAGTCTGCAAGACAGTAGCAGAGTAAAATCATCTGGCTCATCTCCTTCACATGTTCACTAAATTACAGCAGAACCAAGTCAACAACCCCTGAAAGAGAACAGACAACTACCACGTACATCTGGCATGACAAAAGGGTAGGAAAAGCTAACTGAACTGTGCTTGCAAAGATACCTGGACAGTGCAACCCATGAGAGCATGGGTTGCCTGCTGTACTGAGCCCATCTGCAGTTAACTCAGGTGCACATGTTCACATCAGAGACTTCTGGAAGCTTTGGCACTGCACTGGAGAAGGGGGTGCACAGAGCTGACACGCAGGACAGAGGGTGCTCCACTGGAGAGCAATAGCAGTAAGAATACAGAGTGATGATTACCGACTTAAGCCTGAAGCTCCCAATCTAGACTAGTTAGTTGGAGCGCACTGGTAGAAAGAGCCAAATCTGATCACCTGTCTCTCCTCATAGAAGCAGCTACTATTTGGAGCCTGGGGCTGTGATATTTGAAACACCTGTCTTATCCCGAGCCAGGGCCAAAATCAAGACAACTACTGAGGGTTCTCTCTAACCAGAGCATAAGCACCTGGATCATAACAGGAACTAGCACTCCAGGATAAGGGTCTGCACTCAAAAAGCAAAGAGAACAATTCCCAGCTTGTTACATGTCAACTACTGTTCTCACCCAGGGTTACAGCCTGTGCTCAACCTAAATCTACAGATTGGAATACAAGACATATTGGCGGTGAAGTTGGCCGCAGGAAGGCAATCACTGTGGATTCCTCCAACTCAGGTACCCTCAGCACAGTAGGAAACTTGATGCTCACTGGAGGTGACTTTTCAGAGCCCTACTGCTCCAGTGCCTTCCAACCCACTCCCCTTTACCGGCACTAGTGCCCAGCCACTGGACCAAGAGAAAAGTCACTGATCTGTGAAAGGACAACTAAAGATGCCAGATTTTAAGAAACTAAAATAATACTCAGCTTCTTGTAAGAAAGGTATAAAGTCAGTTTATTAAGATAAGAAAACTCCCTATTACAACCCATAAAAACTAAAAACAAAGAGACAAAACATATCACATATTTGAGAGAAAAAAATAACCAATAGAAGTCTCAATCCAGCAGAACTGTGGAATGTACTTGAAGAGGAATCGAAGGTAACAGTTATATTCATACTTGCTGAATGAAGAAAACAACAATGTAAAACAGGAACACAATAAAGAAAATATAAGAAAAAAATAGAAAAATATAAGAAAAAATATTACTACAACTAGAACTAATGAATCTGATAAAAAATACTATAGCCAAGTTAAAATCTGGGGTCTACATAAGCATGTGTGAAAGAATGAAAATTCTATTCTCAAAATAGAAGAAACCAAAACTAAGAAAAGAGTGTGACTTTGCAAATAAAAGTCCTTGTGGTCAAAGGAATTTGATGACAGTTAAGATAGACATAGTAATGAAAAATGCTGTAACTCTGCATGTATTAGATTAATAATGTGCAACACATTAATGAATAATAAATTAAAATAATGAAAACAGACTGCCTTCCTAAATAAAAAATCTTAATTTTTAAACACACTATTTGAATAAAGATAATAGTATGCAAGAACCAAGAGTTAATTATAAAATTGTAATACTTTTTCCCACTCTGCTTTTTCAAGCACACAAACTATTTCATTAGCTGTTGTGAATATTAAATAACTCGGGCAGAAATGACTAGCATGCAAATAACTGTGCAACACAAAATGTTCTGCAATCAGATGACTGAGCAAGATTAATCAGAGAAAGCATTTTCACTTTCAGATAATCTTCAAGTACTTACCTAGAAAAATTAACTATTTCCTTGATCAAATGATGGATAATATACAGACAAAATTTACATGTGAGGGTAGGGGAGAAATGATACATGACAAGGAACTGAAGTTTTAATATATAAATCTGGGCTCCTTAATCTACCTTCAAATCCCTTCCAATTTGCCTCTTCTCTCATCCCCTTTCCAGTGATCTGACTGCCTTGACTTATTGCCAGTACTTTTTAAAATTTTCCACTCACTCGAATATTCCAGCCATACTGACCTTCTTTTGGTTTCAAACATGCCAACTCTTTGCATGGAGAAAAACTCCTGCAGGGTAAATGGAAGTGATCAGGGTTTTTCCACCCTCCTGCCATTAGCATCAATGATCAACACCTATGGTCCTGCACCATGCCTGATGGTGGCGCCTGGAGTGTGCTGTGCACATGCATGAGTGGGCGCCCCTGAGATGAGACTAAGGACAGCAGAGGCCCGCGCAGCAGGGTGCAGCAGAGACCAGAGACGAGACCTGGAGAATGCCAGAGAGCCCAGAAAGAGTCAAGATTCACCTAGGGCTAAGGGCCTGAAGCCACCTGGTTGCCAGGCCTCCCTGCCTGCCCTGCACCTGGTTGCCTCACCACAAATGGCATAAAAAGTCATTTAAAGCCTGAAAAGGCCACCAAGGTCTCCAGGACGCCTCCTTTGCCGTCTGCCTAAATCAATAGAGAAACTGCTCCATGCCTTCCTGGCACTACACTCCCCAACACATCTCCATTTTGGGGGCCTCAAGGAGTGTGCTATCTGAGGAACTGTTGGGGGGTACAGGGGTGCTACAGTTCTCCAAAGGACAGTACCTGGGTGGAGGACAGATCACTGTGGGTTCTTCACCCACATGTTCACACTTGCAAGACGGTTCAGGGAACAATGGGGTTTATTTAACAAACTGGAAAACAAAGATCTAATGCCACGGGTGGCCAGCTAACTCACCTTGGTGTCCGCAGGATCCAGAAGTCCCAAACTTAAGGCCACTCATCTAAGATGGCACCATCTTGTCAAAGAGGGCCTGGAGTTCATGCAGGCAGCAGGCTGAAGGACCAGGATCCAACTCACTGCAGCTGGAGGTGCTCACAGATGGGGCCTCTGAGATGAAGTCACAGGAGACCACAACAACAGTCCGAAGGCCAGGCAGACAGCACAGGATGCTGGGGCAGCAGCAAGGGAGGCAGCAGCATCAGGAGGCGGTGCCTGCCCCATTAGGAGCAGTTAACAGTTCTAAAGTGACCCAAACAGAGTGCCAGTCACCCTTCAAGAGTGCTGGACAGTGCTGGCTGTAGGCCATTCACTGGTGTCCAAAACACCAGCTAGTTACAAGCTTTGTGAATTGTTGGTTATAATTCCAAGAAGGGGCACAGAGCAAGTTCTCGATGATTCGGTGTAGCAGCAGGAAAGAAGCACAGGAGCGAGGTTCGGGATGGTTCTGGGCAGACGGGTCAAAGGAGAGTCTTGGAGCCCTCGGTGGCTTTCCATACTTTATTTAGTAGAGGTGGCCAGGTACATGGCAGGCATGGCTGCTGGGGGGCTGGGAAGCTGGCAGGCCTCCCAGCCCCCAGCGCATCTCACCCTCTCGGCTGCTTTTTCTCTCTCTGCTGCTGCTGCTGTCAGTTCTCTCGGTCGGCCCTCGCAGTTCTGGCAGCCTCATGACACCGCCCATTTAAGCCCGTGTCCAACACAGGTGCGCCCACTTGCGCATGCCCACCCTGGAATGCTCACAGCACTGCAGGTGTCCATCATCACAGTGATGGGAGGGTGGAAAGACCTGATCAACCTTTACCCTACATTCGGGCAGACAGGTCAAGGAAGGAGTCCTGGAGCCCTCGGTGGCTTTTATAGGCTTTTGTTATCAGAGGCAACCAGGTACACAGCAGGCAGGTGGGGCCAGGAGGCCAGGAGGCTGGCAGGCCTCCTAGCTCCTGGCGCATCTTCACTCTGTTGACTGCTTTGCTGCGTCTTCTGTCTGCCTCTCCCTCTCCCCTGCTCTTCTGCCCCGTGCTCTCGTCCTGTTGGTGTCCTCGTGACGCCGCCCTTAACACCGGTGTCCAAACCCAGGTGAGCCCACCTGCACATGCCCACTTAGGCATGCGTGCAGAACCACAGGTGTCCATCATTGCACCAATGGCAGGAGGGCAGAAAACACTGATCCTTTTCTCTGAACCTACATTGGTCCACACCAACAACAAACACAGGCCTAGGGCCTTTGCGACACAGGCCTAGGGCCTTTGGTGCTCTTCTCAGGTGGTGTCAGAGGCAGGCTGGAGGCAAGTGCAGTTGGGTGTGGCCTTGTCCTGCTCTTTGGCTTCTCTTCTTTCTTTGGAGTTGGGCTGCTGGATTCTTCCTTCATCAGGCATCAGAAACCAAGTTCGTCTTCTCTCCTCAGAAGCTAAAAACAGTGTCCCAGAGCGAGAACCCACCTATAAAAGAGTCTGAGACTCCCAAGCTGGCTGCCTTATATCCTCTTTCAGGGTCCCCACCTGCTCCCCTACAACTCTGATTAGATCGTTTCAACCCTATGGCTGATAGGACCATTACCAATCAGCTCATAGCTCACACCTGATCCTTTCTTTCTACAATCCAGGCACCAAATCCAGGAGCCTCTTTACAGCCTGCAGGTGGAGGCAGTCACAGTGCTGGGGCTGGCCCTGGGGGGGCCCCATGCTCCTCTCTGCAGGGGAGCTGCATACCTACCCTGGGGCAGCATGCTAGAGGAACCTCTGCCGCCCGCCATCACTGCTGGCCTCTGCCTGAAGACTGAGACCCAGTGGGGCCACTAACAGTGGGCAATAAAATGTCCACCATTTGCTGCCACTCTCACTGTCCACAAGCAGATTCTGGAGCCTGGTGCAAAATGGCCACCGCTTTTCCAAAGGCTCCCACCATTTTGGGGCAGTGGGAAAGTGCCAGTCTTGCCCCGCAGCCCACGATCTGCTGGTCCAGGTTTCACATCCTCATCTTCTGGGGTCCAGTCTTAGAGTATGATGTCCTTGGAGAGATCTTCCCTGATCACTGAACGTAAAGCCATCTCTAACATGGTTCACTTATTCCTCACCCTTCTCTATAGCACCTACTGTTTTCCACTAAAGCACTGGCCGCTCTAGAAAAATACAATCCTTTGTGAGTTTACTTGCTTAATGCTCTCCTACACTAGCTCATTGCAGATGTGAACCTTGCTAGCTAGTTCATCGCTAATTTGCTAGTTAGTTTATCCAAGATCTACTTCAGTGTCCATTGGTCATGTAGGAGCTCAAAAATAATTTCCTTTGTAATGGTGTGTCATATTATATGGAGTCCTTCCAGCTACAAATTTGAATTTAGGCATTATTAGCATATTGATGGTATCTGAAGCCACAGGCTTACGTTATAGAAACGTGCCTGAAATAGGTGCAAAATATTTGTTTTTGTAAAAGTGCCAATTCTAAAGGCCATTGGAAAATGTGGTATTTTCAAGTCTGTTAGCAATCATTTTATAGAGAAAATCAGATTACATTTTATCTGTTGAGTAAATATTTTAGTCCTTTATTAGGAGTCATTTGCAGGTGAATGAAGTCACACCTAAATATGTGTGTGTGTGTGTGTGTACACAGACATATGTTATAATTTGCTAAGTGAATCAAAGTACAGATTGTCTCTCTGTCCTTTATCAAGTAAGATCTCTTATCAAAATAGTGCTATCCCCAGCTACAACTTTTCCATGTGTTCATGACTGATTCTGAACAAAGCATCCCTTTCTAGTCCCACACAATGAGTTTCAATCAAGGTGAAATTTATTTAAATCAGATATGTTCAGGCATCTCACTCCAGTTCATTTTTCTACCTAAATAAATTTTATCTAATCACAACAACTTTAATCCACATACAACTTTTTAGAAACTTTAAGGTGTGTTGGGATTTTCTTTTTAAAGTTTAATGGCCCTTCTGAGACACTTCCCTTCCTTGGGGAAAGTGGGGGTGTGTCTCAGCTCTGCTCATGAGCCAGGCCATCCACGTAGCAGCTGCTGCTCCTCTACCGCATGCGCTCTTCCCCTCTTCTCTACCCGCTGGCGACCACTGCTGGATCACAGACCCCTAGATAGGACATCGTTGCTTCCAGTGGGAATCAGTACAGAGATGACCATGGGACTGGCCACACATACTTATATTATCTCACCTCTTGATTTTCCACTGTGCTGAGATCAGGTTTTATATCAGTTTAGATATAACCTAAGGAGATTATAATATGGAAGATGAATGCTTTTGACCATATGATAAATAAATAAGACTGCCATTAAAATCCAAGGAGGAAATATTTAAGAAGTTAAAACCTTACACAGAGTTATCCCCTTAGTTATAGTCCATTCTTAATTTGCTCCCTTGTCTTCACCAAACCTTTAGAATGAGTCTTCCCCCTCCTTTAAGTATAGACTCGCCTATCCCTTGTGAATTGGTCTCACTGTAAAGTACATTCTCCAATTCTCCACTCACCTCAGCACTGAGTAATCTGTGGAATAGAGTAATCACACAGAACATTTCCCTAAGTCTGAGTTTTTCCAGCTGAAATATCATCACAGGAGACTACTTTAAGGAATTCAAGGTAGGCTTTGGCAGTTTCACACCTGGTATTTTGGAATTTCCCTACCACTTTGAGAGGTAACTGTGCCTTCATGTACTTCCTGATGATTCAATGATTAACTGTTGATGAAAATACATACACATTCACCCCAATAACAAATATTAAGTTTAGAGTGAATACACCCTAAATCTCTTGTACATTTCTAGTGATGCCATTGTGCCATCCACACCGCAAGTTTCCATGGCAATAGACAGTGGCGTCAGTCTGTGATCATTGCTATCCATGCTGCTCTGAGCTCAGCCAGCTGGGGTTATGTCCTTGTCCTTTCACTACCCACATGATGTCTGAATCTAAGCATACCTTGGTGGATTTTCATTGCAGTGTTTGTCATATGAACATGCCATTTGTAGAGCAGGTCTCATTTGGTAGGGGACTGTCTGCCACATACACAGGAAAAAGACGGCTCCACATACATGTCTGAACTTAATAAGTAGCGCCTTTCCTCTCAAAGTTATTATAGGTGCTTCTCTGTTGCAGAATATTCTGGGCACAGGCACTGGATTTTACAAGTATGTCTTTAGTCCATCCTCCTATAGGGAGAGAGGTCTTCTTCACCTTTATGGGTAAAGTGCCATAAAGTTATATTCCATTCTTAATTTTCTCCCTTGTCTTCACCAAACCTTTAGAATGAGCCTTCCCCCTCCTTTAAGCATAGACTCGCCTATCCCTTGTGAATTGGTCTCATTGTAAACTACATTCTCCAATTCTCCACTCACCTCAGCACTGAGTAATCTGTGGAATAATCACACAGAACTAAGACAAGATATATGGCAAACATATATATGCACCATATATATATATGTTGCAAGACAAGATATATGGCTAATAATTGTATATAGATACACCTAATTTTAGAACTTTTACATAACTGTGCAATGCCCTTTGGAAAAAGTCTGGCTGCATCCAGTTCACATCCTATCCCTACCTGTACTGTGCCTAAAGCTTGTGCCTACTGCACTAAAAGTTTACCCTGGGTGAGGCCTTCATGTTGGAGATACCCCTATCCTAATACACTCCCTTGTTTACCAATTTGTACAAAGGACTCCAGACCTGGGGAGGATGGGGTATGAAAAACCCCCAATCTCCTAATAGCCAACAAAATTTGTAAAAAGCTTGGATTTTATCTATTATGGCAGCTGACAAGACCTTAATCTTACCTAACCAAACAACTCCTAAAAAGTTTACTGACCCTTGTTGGTATTGATGTATATCCACATCGCAGGGTCAGGAACTCTTGCCAATTACAGTAGCTCCAGACAGTAAAGGCGAATCACCACAAGTTCACATTATATCACCTATATAATGAAACTGTCACTGAGGGAAATCCTTCCCATCTTTGCAGATCTGTCTCCACTAGATCATGGCAAAGAATGGGACTATGTAAAGACCTATGTGGGAGCTTGAGAAAAGTCACTGTCATCCATTCCAGGAAGGCAAATTGGTCTTGGTTGGTTTGATACATGTAAAGGGATGCTAAAGAAAGCATTAGAGAAATCAACAAAATAACACTAGAGTTGCTGAAATTTTGTCTAAGAGATCAGTCACATTGGGGAAAGCTTCATACAATGGAAGTGATCTTATTTAACTCTCAATCATTGAGTCATTCTTCATGTCCCAGCAGATTTCTTGTATATGTTGTGTACAGGGCATTTTATCCCTGCATTTCCTAATTCTATATTGTATCTGTAATTTCTTTGTGCCCTCCCAGGAGGGCTTGTGTTTAGTGCTTACCACTTTGAGGAGTTGGCAACATTACTAGGGCACATTTTGCATGCCCAATTTGTATAGATTTGACTATTTATTAATGCAAAGTCAGAATTCACCAGTAGCAGTTATAATACATAATCCTTGCGAGATACCCAATCTGAAAATATATTCATGTATCAGTGAAACAAAGGCTACATATAATTTTGGTGATATTAAGCTAATTTGTAAATTAGATTTAAATTAGATTTAGTTAAACAGTTGTTTTTCCTCCATACCCATCCATAACGTTGACTGGCCCTTGAAATTTATTTGATTTTCTATAAATTAAAGTACATTAGGCTCCAAGTCAGTGAAAGCCAATACTTGCTTCTTGTTGGACTGAAACTAGAAAAGAGTGAGTTCAATGCCTGGCCACACAGGCGATGCGGGCTGGTTTCCTATTCAAGAGAGAAGGCGGGAACCCACCCCCACTCCTCAGGAACTAAAGGAGGATCACTAGGTTCTGTCCCCAACAGAGAGTTAGAGGACAAAAGTACTTTGCTGGTGGCAGCTTTTGCCACTGAGAGACGAGCATAGCAGCATAGCGTTAAGCTGTTTATCTACAGCCTCTGTGTTGCTGCCGTGAGAAGATCTATCTGCAGCTGTTTCGACTCACTTTGATGGTCCTTTCACCTTGTGGTCTGTTTATTTTTAAAAGGAAGCTTAGATTTAGCCACCTTTCCATGTCCCTTTTGTCTAACTGTTGGCTTCACTCAGGTCAGCTATTGCCACCCGATATGTATGGGACAGCAATGAAAGTGTTCAACACCGCACTAAAATACTGCACCGTGACCTGGGTGCAGGCTGTAGCCGGGGTCTTTCATCCCTGCAGTAAACAAATCCCCAGCAAGCCCTGCAGTGCTCAGCCTAGACAGTGTGTCTCATTCCCAGTTCTTCAATTACATCTTGTAACTCCTCCAGAGAAGTCTATCTTACCAGGGATAGGGCACGACCCCCCCAATTAAGCCAGGTTAATCTAACCCCAACCGTAACTCAGTCAACCAAGCCTGTTATTTGTGCTTTTTTTTTTTTTCTTGCCCTGCAGTGAATAATCACTGCCATTTTAGACATTTCCTTCCCATTTAACATAACCTATCTCCTTTTGGATCCCACAAGTATGAGAGCTATGCAGTGACATTTCCTTTTTGTTTCTTTCTGAATCTGCTGTCTATACAGTTCAGTAGATGTGCCAGAACTTTGTGCCAGTAATTCTTCCCTTTCACCCCAACTCACAGACAACCTGTGTTTTCTGTTAGATTAATAGTCTGGGGGTGGTGGGGGCACAACCCAGAGAGGCACAAATTCTTCCCTTTCATCTTCTACTAACACATATTTATAATCCTCACTATAACCCTCCCATGGATCTTAAGTTTCGGGGCTCCAACTTTCCCTTGCTGTGAGTGCTCTAATTTTGGTTCTCAGTTTTGGGTGACCCTGCCTGCAAGCCAACTTACAAGTCCTCACTTTCAAATGTTTTATCTGTTGCTCTATCTTTTTACTTGTCAGTCCATATCCCCTGAACAAACAATTCTCTGAGCCCTTTTGCTCTCTAAAAGGTGCTGCACTTCATGGTGCTTCTGCTTTGCTGTTAGTTCAGCTTCTGTAGCTGTTCTCAGAGCACACAGCAAAGGACAAGCTGCCACTGCAATCACTAACTCACTTTCCTTTTTCATGTCCTTCCTTCCAGATTACCTCAGACTACTTCTAACAATTTGGCTGCCATTTGGGGGTATTCAGGGAGCACTGAGGTACTCATGCATGCCCATACTGCTCTAGAAAGGTGGTTGGTTATCTTTCCCCACGAGAACATGAAAAGACCACCCTAGAACTCCCCACTGATATAGATTTATCACTATGACTCCCCCTTTGCCCTAAAGTTTGGGATGTCTTTCCTTGGACTTTTGGCTGACTTACCAATCCTGCAGATATGGGAACAAGTAAGTTCCCCCAGACTGAAAAGACAATTCGAGTTCAATAAATGAAGAAGGCACATCTTGAAATTAATTCAGTATGACTTACATACAGGGGTTCTCAACACTGGAGCTGGGAGCAGGCATCAGTTAAAGAAAGAACCCACACCATCCCCTCAGAAGAGGCCTCCTGAGGCCTCCCTGGTGATGTAGGGGTTGTGTATTCACACTATCACCACTATGGCCTGAACCTGAGTTCTATCCTGGCCAGGGAGCTAACCTACATGTTGTGGCAGTCTTGCCTGCTATTCCCCTCAGCATTGTATTTCAGTGGTTTCAGTCAATCCACCTGTTCTCCTTCCCTTTCTGTCTCTGGTGAATCCACTCATCCCCCCCCCACCACCACCACCCCTCTGGCCTACACCCTAGTTCTATGCATAAATAAAATCTTTTACACTCTGCTTAGTACATGCAATCTTTCTTGCATAAAGACATCTTTATTCCACTAAGATCAATAGAGTTATATATAGATCATGAGTATGGATTAATACATGGGAAAGAAACTATGGGGAGATTGGATATCTTCCCAGCACAGGGCAATGACCAGTCACAGGCCCAAGATGGCAGCGATAAAAGAAGGAGTCACTTCAGTTAATATAGGATGCAATCACTTTCATTTTCTTACAGCCCCACATGTGACCTCTGATCACCTGTAAAGATAGTTTTCCATCTGTCTCTACTGGACTCCGTTTCTAGATCAGTGTGTATATTACTTTTCAACTTGGCATCTCACAAAAATGGCATATCAGGATGCCACCAGCTCTCCTAGGATACTGTGTCTTATTCTCCTTCTTACCATCCTGTGCAGTGGGCGGTCCCACAAAGCTTCTGATTATGCAATGGTCTCAGTTGAAGTTTCCTACCTTGTATAGTCCTGAGACCTTACTTCCTGATTTTGTGGGAGTGTTAAATTTCCTGACCTCTTTCAAAAAGGACTTTATCTGGATCTATCATCTCTAATGTCTATTCAATTTCACATTCCCCTTGACACGCTAGTTTTGCATGTCCTCTGCATTTCTTACCTTGAAGATTTTCATTTATTTCTTTTGATCTTGGCTCAGTTTTCTTTGCTTAGTTATTCTAATCTATATTAAAGTTCTGTTTTTTAAAGTAAAATGCTTATTCTTTTCTTTGGTATACTATATTAGCTAAAAAATTATAATAGAATCTCTGTACATGTGGAAAGAAAGACAGTATGAAGAGTTACCAATCTCAAAAAATATGTATGTCTATAGTAAATCATAATAACCCTCTAGAGGGAATATGCTTTTCCTCTCCATCTGTTTAACACCAAGGACATAGCCTATAACAAGTACTGAGTAAACATATGAGGAACAAATGGATGGATGGGTAGGTAGATGGATGATGGGTGAATGAATAAAAGAATGAATAGTAAGAATTAACACTAGCATGTACATATGTCATCAGAGCACCAGATTCATTTTATCAGAAGTGAATATTATTTTATTTTTAATTGTTTATTTATTTTCCTTATAGTACAGTTTTCAATATGATAGAGATTTTTCTGTAGATTATCACTAAGATGTTTTTAGTCTTAGTCTCAATAGTGCAGCAAAGACATTTACTTATATAGAAATATTCAATTCTTTAGAACCTTTTGCTTCCTAAAATCACTGGAGTTTGTAAGCTTGGGTCTTGTAAGCTTGGGTCTTTATTATCCACATAACCCTGAACAAGTTATTAAAGTTCTATAAATATATATATGCATCCCTGTTTATTCTAATACTCTGGGACCGACATTGTTGTTATTATATAGTCTACACATTTCAAATACTTTTTATGAATATAACATTGTATTAGGTTTCAGATACAATAACACAAATAAAGTTATCATAAAAGAGCAGAATTTCCTAACAAAGGTGTGCTAAGAGACCTTTAGAATCCCAAAAGAAGAAGCAACAATGTTACTTAAGAGGATCAGGGACAAACTAATAAAAGAAATGGTATATGAGTTCATCCCTAAAGGATAGATTGAAATACAACAGAGAAAAGTAAAATGACTTTCCAGATGGCGCAGACAACACATACAAGATCTTAGAGATGTTCTATCACACAGGATTCAATCAGGGAAGCAAAATCACAGTGACTAGTTATTTTTTGGGGGTAGAGATTACCCTAAAACAATCATAGGGAAGCTAGGGAAGGATGTATGAGCACAGAAAAATTACTAATCAGATACCATGAAGATGGGAACTGGTAAAGACAGCAGGGAATGAATTGCCCCTGTGTCTGGTGGTCTCTCTGAAGGCACTGTGGTTCAGTAGGTCTGGCAGATTAGAAAACAAGCTGTACATAAATCATGGAAGAACAAGGCAAACCAGAATCAGAAAACAAACAAGACCTGTAAGGACAAACTGCAACATACCAAGACAAAACAAGCCAGCATATATCTCTAACAATGCAGGTGCTATGCAGAAGAAACTGGTATCCTTTATCAAGGAATGCAGTCATTTCCCGGCACGGGACTCTGAACAGTGGAAGGAGGAGATCCAGCAAAAGTTGGAGATATTTTGGGCCCAGCAGCCAGAGGAGCTAGAAGATCAAATAATACACAGCATCTTCAGCAACACCTAAAGTCCTGCACTGCCCTTATTAGCATGAAGCCTGACTCTTAACCTCCACCTTTTGCATTAAAAAAAAGTGAGAATTTTTCTCTTAGCATGCAAAGACTATTACAGGGCAGGGAGAGGGGCACCTCAGAACCCCCAAACCTGAGTGGGTTCTGCCATCGCCTGTATTAAGACAAACATATAAACCTTTAATGGAAAGAAACTTTAATACAATTAAGGTACAATATAAAAAGGACAAAGAATATAGTTACTAAATTAAGCATTTAAAGTTACCCATTTCTTTGAGAGTAAAAGTTTAGCCAAATAGGATTGGCCTAAAGCAAGGTCCCAAAGCCTGCCACAAGTTTAAAGGAACTTTCAGTAAAAACTCATAAAAAAAGTTAAACAAATCCGGGAGGAAAAGAGCAAAATTAAAATTAAGATGAAAGCTGCTATTGTTAAACTCCCCATGGGTCTCTTACCCACATCTGTTCTAACCAGACCAAAACTAAAAGGCAAATGCAGTTTTTTTACATGTCTCTCTGCTCCATGTGCCTCCTTCACGTCTCCTTGCTGCTCTCCATCCTGCTTCCTTCTTCCTCCCTTCCTTCTGTCCTCTCTGCAAAATCTTTTTATCCCTACTCAGCTCCACCCACTTAGGGCAAAACTAGAATTCTAAAACATGCCCCTTTTCTGGGGACCACCCTGTTACAAGACTAGTCTGGTGCAAAGAGCAGAGGTCTTCACATCATATATGATTTGTAACCTGGCTTAGCCCCTTTGTGGGAAGCATAATTCTAGCGTACCCCCAGTGACTTATGCTCTTCTCTCTTAACTTGTGTATATAATGTATAGTCCTTAATAATTTTATATTATTTGACACAGTTGACCTTGAGAAAGAGAGTCTCAGTGGGTCTCCTCCTTGGCCAGGGATTGATCTCACGCTGCAGTGGCTGAAGAAGCCCCACAGTAAGGTGATCAGCCCCTTGCACCACTAGAGATGCCCCTGTGATGATTTATTATAAAGCAAAGATATACACGATAGTTGAGTGAACTTGGATCCACTTCTTGACTCTGAGTTATATCTCCTTATATATAAAATGGACATAAAAACTACAATTTTCAACCTTAGCTGATTAGCAACCTTAATTCCATCTACTACTTATGCTTCCCTTTGCCTTTGCCGTGTATCTTTACATATTCACTGGCAGCACGAATTAGGATTTTGGACATTTTGAGGAGGCCATCACTCTGCCTCCCAAAAGAACTTAAATGTTCCTTGTTGCGGCCCTATTGATAGCCACTTCTCTCCCATCCTAGATTTCTCTCTATATAGTCAATATTGGTGATACTGGCTGTTCTCATAATTAAAGAATTCAGGCTTTGTTCCTATGTGTACAATACCACAGCAAACATTTAACTTACATTACATCTTTTACCCTCCACCATGATCTTGCAATAATATAGTATCAAAGAATCATGACAGGGATAGACTGAGTGAAAGGAAAATATTAACAACAACAATAATAGCTAACATCAAACACTCATTCTATGCCAGACTGTGCGCTAAATATTTTGTAAATATAGGAGTTGATTTAGGTCAAGATTATTAAAATCACAAAACATTTAAGTGGATAACTTTTCTCAATGCCCAGTTTTTGTCAAAATGCTATTTAACTCTTTTATGGGTGAGGTGTTTAGAATCAGAAGCTACTCACATTTACTAAGTATAAATTTAAGTTGCCTTTTAGGGCCTCTCATTATTTAAATGGAGATGGAAAATCAAAAGCCTGACAAGGTTGCTTAGAAACTACAGATCAGCATAGAATAGAACTCAGAAAGGACATTAGCACTACAATGATTTGACAAGTTCTTAAAGACAGCACACTTTGGATAAGTACATCAGAGCTAACAGCCTCTCAAAAATCTCCTTAATGTTTTAATTTCTTTTATGTGGTGGGTCAGTCCCAAAATAACTATCTTTTAAGGTGAATTTTACAGTGGAACTAGGTATGGAAAATTAGAATGGCATAAGGCACTAAGAAAGACTGAGTTTCTTTGTTGAGCTTTGTTCATAGTAGGAAAAACAGAGATAATACCACTTGGGGGATGAAGCTCTTATGTTCACTCATTTCACAAATATGAGAAGAAATATTAAATCCTAGGCATTCTATCAGATGGTGAGAATGCAGCAATGACAAGACTCCCTCTTCTCCCAAGAAGCTTAAACTCTAGTATGGTAGAAAGGCATAGACATGACAATGGTAAATTGAGTTACTCTAAATCTCCTAATAAAAACTGTCCAGCATTTGCTTGATAATGAAGCAAGCTCATCACAGAACCTATTCCACAGCATTCAAGTAGCTCAGAGGAGGGCATTTTAGCACAATGATTTTTAAGACCATCTGCAAAAACTGGAGCAGAAAAGATGCAGGAAATAGAAAGACAAATGGAGCAATAAGAAAGTCACTGTTGCAAGGGAATTTATGAGTAAAGAGATACAATAAACAAGTATAAATCTAGCACAGAAAGGAACTGAAATCAGTAAGAGAAGAAGGAGGAAGAGGGCACACCTAAGAACTTTAACTTCTGGTCAGTATGGAGTGACAGGTATTGTTACAGGGTAACCCTAATATAAAATGGGTTTGCCTGTTTGGGTTTTTACTTGCGTGCTTGAAAGGCACTTACAATGCCTTAACTGTAGGTATACACAATAAAGGTTGATAAAGCATTTTATTTATAAGAGAAGGGGAAATAGCATAGTGAATAACATAAGGGGAGAGAGGGATACAGATCTGTAAATGTTTTACCAGTTTTTCCAGAGCTGGAACTCAATGGCGCATTGAGAGCTAGCTCCCAAGGAAAAGAGAGACCCCCCAAGGTCCACGTATTTGCTTTACATTTAGCTTGGCTGCTTAACTTCACTCTTAGGTTCCAGTGATCTGCTCTTTGATAATGACTTTATGGGATTTGTAGTTTTTGGATTTTGTAGGTTTGGAATGGGGATCGAAGTTTATAACTTATTTGTGTAATCACTTAGGGGGGGTCTTTCCCCCCCTAACAGTATCAGACTGCCTTTTCCATCTGCAACAAATAAAAACTTTGACAAATATATTAAACAATGGTTTTTAAGATACTGGACATCGGCAATGAAGGGCACTAATGCTGCTATTGAGTTTTGGAGGCCCTGGATTTGGGGGTTCTTTGGCCTTTACTGTAATGTTGTTACTAAATAATAAGAGGCACCTCAAGAACCTCCATGCCTATCTGCTCTAAATAGTTTTGTTACAGGGCAGGGAGAGGAGCACCCCAGAACCCCCAAACCTGCCCTCTCTGAATGGGTTCTGCCATCTGCCGCATTAAGACACACATATAAGGCCTTTAATGGAAAGGAACTTTAATACAATTAGGGTACAATACAGAAAGGACAAAGAACATAGTTACTAAGTTAAGCATCCAATGTTACCCATCTCCCCGAGGGCAAAAGTCCAGCCAAATAGGATTGGCCCAAAGCAAGGCCCAAAAGTCTGCCACACAGCTAAAGGATCTTTCCGTAGAGACCCCTAGAAAAGGGTCAGAAAGAGCCAGACAAATCTGGGAGGAAAAGAGCAAAAATCAAAATCAAGATGAAAGCTGCCATTGTTAAGCTCCCCACGGGCCTCTCACCCACATCTGTTCCAACCAGTCCAAGACCAAAAAGCAAGCGCAGTTTCTTCACATGTTGCTCTGCTCCACGTGCCTCCTCCAGGTCTCCTTGCTGCTCTGCATCCGGCTTCCTTCCTCCTTCCTTCTCTCTGCAGAATCTTTTTTCCCTCCTCAGCTCCACCCACTTAGGGCAGAACCGGGATTCTGGAATTTCCCCCTTTCCCGGGATGAACCTGTTACAGTTTCTGCTATTGACTGCACTAAGATACAACAGACTCTAGTGCATAAGACCTTCAATAGAAAAGAACTTTAATACAATTAGTGTTCAGTAAAGAAAAGAGAGGAAAAGAAATAATATAGTTTCCAAATCAAGCACCCAAAGATGCCCCTCCCCTTGTGGATACATGCCAACCAAACAGGGTTGGCCCAAAAGCTTGCCATAAGCCTAAGGCACCTTAAGTGGGGAACCATAGCAAAGGAGCAGAAGAGGCCAGGCAAGTCTGGGATGAAAGGATCAAAATCAAAATACAAGTCAAGGGGCCTCCCTGGTGGCGCAGTGGGTTAAGCAACGCACTATGAAGCAAACCACAGTCAATGCAGCACGAGTTCGATCCCTGCCGCCGGCCAGGGAGGGACCCACATGGCGTAGCAGACCTCTCCTTCCTCGCCCGCTGCTGCCCTTAGCAGTGTGTTTCATTCAGTCTGCCTGTTCTGCTCCCCACTCTATCTGGTGAATCCTCTCACCTCCCTGGACTCTGGCCTGTACCCCAGCTCTTGTGTGCATAAATAAATAAATCTTAAAAAAAAAAAAATACAAGTCAAGGTAAAGGCTGCCATTCTCAGCTTCCCCACAGGTCTCTCACACCCATGTCTCTCTCAAGTGCCTCCTCCCACGTCTCCCAAGCCTCTGGCACAAGCCCAAGGCTGAGAAGCTCATGCGATCCCTTCACTTGCCTCTGCTCAGTGTGCCTTCTCCAAGTCTCCTTCTTGCCCTCCTTGCTCCCTTCTCTCAGTCTTCTCTGGCTTCTCCTCCCAGCCCAGCTCCACCTTCCTTGGGTGGGGTAGGAAAACTGGAACCTCCCCCATGCTGGGGATTACCACTTACAGTGTGGAAAAAAAATCACAGCCATGTCTTTAGCAGAAGCAGAAGTAAGATTTATTTAGAGAAAAAAATAAAAGGACACCCAGGAAGATGTCCCCAGGCATAGGAGTTGCCGCACTCCCTTTTCAAGGTACACTGCATGGGTGCTCAAGGGGTGTTGGTTTATTGGCTGGTTTGTCGTTGTTGGTTGGTTTATTGGGTATTGGTTCCTAAGTCACTCTCCCTGCTACAGTGCTTCTGGGCACTCCTGAAGAACACTAATACTGCTGGTGGATTTTGGAGGTCTTGGATTTGGGGGTTCTACCCAAGTGGTAAAACCTCAGGTTCTACCAGCCCCAGCAGCAGGTTGGGGCAGGTCAACTAGCTTTTTTCCCTTGAACTCAAGAATACTTGTCCAGTTTGCAAGCAGAAATTGTGGGTCCAAAAGTTGAAGGCCTGACTAGAAAGTTGTATGAACGTTACTAAATCCCAAGTTTTAAAATATCATTTCAGAAAAAAAACTAAATACAAAACCCCATTAAAACCTAGCTCTGCCACTGCCATTGGGCCAACCAAAATTATCTGTGCTGGGGTTAGAGGTGAGGCCCTGACTGAAGGGGTCAGAGAGAGCTTCCTGCAGTTCTAACACCTCTGTGTGACCTTCATCTACTCATTATCATGAAAGGAAATAAAGTATGCACACAAAGAAATTTGCATCAGAAACAAAGTACCCTGGACTATGTCAGTCCTCCAGGAAACATAAACAGTTGTAACAGTGTGATCTCCATAAAAAGGGGAGATTCCAGATTCCCTGTCCCATCCAAGGAAGGGTGGAGCTGTGCATCCAGGAGAGAAAAAGACTGCGAGAAGGATTTACTGGGAAAAAAAGGAAGAGAAGACTTAGAAGTAGCACATGCAGCAGAGATTTGAAGAAGCTGTGCTTCTTGGCCTTGGACTTGTACCAGGGACTTGGGGGACGTGGAAGGAGACACTTGAAAGAGACAGAGAAGTGGATACTCACAGGGGATGGGTAACTTTGGGTGTTTCATGGAGAAACTATTTTAACTATATTTCTCATCTCTATATATTCTCTTTTCTCTAATTGTATTAAAGTTCTTTTCTATTGAAGGTTTTGCGCACTAAGGATACTAAGAGTATGTTTTGTTTTGATGTAGCGTGTGGCAGAACCCACTTAGAGCAGTCAGGTTTGGGGGTCCCACAGTGTTTCTCAGAGTGCCTTTTCTGAGGCAATTGAGAATCCAAATCCTATCCCCAACATGTCCACACAAGATGGACAGAATGCCTTCATTCTGGAAATGTATCCAGGGATTCCATGCCTAAAGGGTATGATAAAAATTCAAGTTGCAATATATACAAAATTTCTGCTGGAACTGGGTTTCTACCACTTTTTATGTATGCAAACAAAAGCATTGCAAATCAGATTTTTCTAAAAGAAAGGCGTTCCAATATTCACTATGCTTGGATACTGCTTTCTTAGCGGGATTGTTTCCTTTCATTCTCAGTCACTTTATTACAGCTTAATCCTTTTAAATCCTACTTTGGATCACTGGAGCTTCTGGAAAGTACTTTGGATTATTGGAATTATATATTTCATTCTGAAATTCCTTTCTTAGATTCAAAAATGCCTTCTTTTATTGGTGCCATCTTTCAGCGCACCTTTTAAATCCAAGGGTTGTAGGTAATAAACCCTTAGAAAAAGTCAGTCAGTAATATTGAATTTTGTTTCTATACCAGTTTGGTTTCATTACCTTATTAGTGAAGGAGAGTTTGTTAATATTAACCAGATGGATTCTGGGGATATTGCTAACTTTATTCAACCTCAGTTTAAAGTTTGGGATTTTTTTTTTAATATCTGAGAAATTTCACACGTTTCATGAATTTTTTTCACATGATCAGTTTACGGAGGACTTGTGAAAATGTGGATAATTTTGCTGAATATGTGAATCTGAAATTCAGAAGTACATTCTTCCCATCTCTAAGCATATATTTTCCCGAGTGTACTATATTACAGTGTTGCAAAAAAAAAAAAAAAAAACACATCCACAGTGCAGAATTGTGACTTCAGACCATATGAACAGGTAAAAAGTGCAGCTAATTCATCACATCTTCATGGATAATTAAGTCCTATAAACTATTAAGGTCACAAAATATTGATTTCATTTGGTGACAAGAACCATTACTAAGAGCATTAGAATAGAATTTGGTGCTGAGATTGAGAAAAATGTTACCATTTTTAAAACACTAGAGTAAGATTTAATTGTATTTTTTAACTTTTCTAAAAATTAAATGATGAAAAAAATACTAGTTTTAAATTTATGTATGTGTGTGTGTATAGTGATGAACCTAATGCGTATGTCAAAAATATTATTCTGTTCCAATTGTTCAACAGATTTTTATAAAATAGAATGGGTTTTCTTACAATGTTACCAAAACTGCAACAGCATAACTAACTAAAACTATCAGTTTTAAAGGAAATTTCTTCTGATGTTATTTTAGGATAATATTTTTGGGGTCCCTTAAAACATGTGGGGAAAGGCCACCTTCTGAGGTTATCCATTTCACTACTATCTGTATTAACTGCTATTCCAAATAAATATAATTTAAGTTTGCTGATATTTGGAAATTTGTCTGTAATAATCCTAGGTTACCCTAATATACCTACAGCAAAGGGGACAGTGGAGATAGGAGGCTTGAAATGGATGGCATAGGCTTAAGAGCATAAGGTACTCTCCCTTTGGCTAAAATGCAGATACGATGGGAAGTGTGGCAGAAGATAAACTAAGAAGGTTCCTTTGGGCAAATTGTCTAGGGTCCTGTATGCCATGCAAAAATGTAGACTTTGCAAAAAAAAAGTACTATCAAAGGTTTTTTTAAATATATCTTTAATTTAAAGCTGCTATAGTAAATGCTGCCAGTAACCTGCCTTTTCTGAGGCAATTGAGAATCCAAATCCTTTACACGCTGTTGCTCCTCCAAAATTAAGAATATGAAATGTAGTCATCAAGTTGAAAAATTTTGCAGTATTTTAAAGCTGCAACTCATATCAAAATAGAGCTTGCCAAATTCAGTAAGAGAATTAAGACTCAATTCTCCAAATAAAATATCAGCTTTTAAAATCTTTATGAAAGTATGTACGTGTGGGGGGGTGTGTGGTATATTTTCAGGTAGTGCATGACATTCATGCAATAAAACAAAACTTGACATGCACTTAATTAACACTACATTTACCAAACTCCTCTCAGAGGTCCTGTTAGATGTCTATGATAGAAAAATAAATAAATGAATACTAAGACTTCGACTTGCTCACAAATTTATACAATTGGTAGATACCTAGACAGATTAACCAGGATGTCTTAGGAAACATATTATAAAAATAGGACCCAATAGAACTATGGAAGTTAGGGACAATCAGAGATAACTGAACTTCATTAGTTTGATAATAAAGATCTTCCTTTATCAGATCCAACTACCTTTGCAAGCTAAAATTTCATTATTTTTCTTTATTCAATTTCTTGTTCTCAAAACTACCCATACTTGGTCATCTTCATGCCTTGATCTTTGCTTTACATTCTCTCATTGACCCACTGCCGCCTACATGCATGATGCTACTAAGCTTCTCCGCCTGTGATATCTTCCCTGGTTCCAGTGCAGTAGATTCTCTCCCTTCTTTAAAGTCCCTATCTCTTGTAAAAGTCCCATTCCCTGCTTTGCATCATTCTATTTTCTGATTTGTTGGCCTTTTCTGAACTGTAAACTGTAAGTTCACTGAGAACTGAGTGTATTACTACTCCTTTTTCATATCCTCAGTACCATCATGTACACATGTAGTGGATGTTCAGCAAGTACTTTTGAGCATCATCATTTCAAACACACTCCCTGGGGATGCAGACTTTGCACACACCAGTATCACTCTGGTCCAGAGCAAACTGTTAGACAACATATGATGCTTTCTCATGGGAGGAGGGCAATTTGTAAGAGAAAATGTTTGCAGTGATAATACGGAAGTAAAAAGAGTGCTATGCCCAAGTCCAAATAATGCCTAGTTGTTTCACAAAAATAAAACAGTCCAATGGGCCCACATATTATCTTGCTGATTAGAAGAGATGAAATCTCAACTATTTCTATCTGCAAAACAATTTTCTATAAAAGAGTCTCCACTGAATTTTAAAATATCATGTCAGCACTTTCTCTTAAACAATCCAATGAGGAGAAAGTGGATAGTTGCCTCCATTTTTAATAGCAAGACCATTAGCAAAGAGTACTGGCATAGAGGCAGGTGGATGGGGAGGAAATACTGTCTACAATATTTCCGACATTGGTGAGATCACAGACCTGGAAGCTAAAACAGGACAAATCAGCAATATTCAATATAAAACAATCAAAATTCAAAAGCAGGAAAAAATCAATGTCTATAAAATATTGAAGTATACTAATTTGTTGCCTAATATCTGGAATATAATAAAGAAGAAATATGCTTAAAGTTTAAATGGGGACAAATTTAGGATAAATATGTACAAGTTTTAAGTGGGGCAACATTTAGGATTTTTATTAAAATAAGAAACAGAAGCAGACAAGAATAAAAATATAAATAAATCCATGAAGAACATCTCCATAAAGTTAATTGAAAGCAATTTTTGTGTAAGTGGTCCCCAACCTCATGGGTTCTGGGGCCCCTTGGCTACTGCAATTATTATAAGGAAACCATAATATATGCACACAGCAGGCTTTGTCTGTGGATTATATAAACAATACACCTAACACATCAAACTACCACTTGATACAAGCATGTTTTGCAGATGAACAATAGAATGTCACACAGTGGAAAGAAGCCAGGAAGGCTGATCTACTGAGGACACACTGTTGAGAAAGAACTATCAGACTGAGGGAGAAGACTCTACGGATTGGAAGGGGGGACAGAGCCCAAGATCAATGGGAGTGATCGTGAAAGGAATATGGGCTTTGAAAGGTCCTGAGCAGAAAAGTGAGGGATAGAGCCGGCAAGATAACAATGGGCTGTTGCGGTGAGCAGTCCAACCTTTCGGATCTTTAGGAAAATTATAAGATACATAAAATTCCACATATGGTTAGACTTTTTGTTGAAAATAATCAAACAGCTAAGCTTCCAGTTTGACTTGGGGTTCATTTCAAACAGTAAAACATGGCCGTAGAGGGCGTCCTTGGTGGCGCAGCGGGTTGAGCACCGCACTGAGAAGCATCTGCAAGACAGTAGCATGAGTTCGATCCCCAGTCAGGGAGGCGCCCAACATGGAGGAGCAGACCTCTCCTGCTGTGCCCGCTGCTCCCCTCAGCAATGTACTTCGGTTGGTCGGTCTGCCTGTTCTGCTCCCAGCTCTTTGTGGTGAATCCTCTCACCCCACACACACACCTCTGGCACTGTACCCCAGTGCTTGTATGCATAAATAAATAAATCTTTAAAAAAAAAATCTCCATACTATAAGACTTAAGAACTACTATTTTCAAGGACTAGCCCGTTATGACTAATGTCAAAAGGAACATGAAGTTGTTATCTTCGTGTGAAAAGTAAGACTGATCTGAGTCTACTAAAGAACTGTGAAACACCATGTAAACATTGTTTTTTCTAGGAACATCTACATACTACATCCAGATCCCATGTGCTGGGACAAATAGGAATGTGGCCTGAGGAGGCCCAGAATTGATATATAAATGATCAGAGCTTTCATTAGAACTTCTGCTTTCATTAACTTGTTCTATCTCATTTAATACTCACATCGACCCTATATGGAAGTTTATTTTATTATCCCAGTATTAAACATGAAGAAACCAAGGCAAGAATTGACCTAGGGCACACCAACTATAACTGACAGACCCAGAATCCAAAATTGTTTTTTTTGGTTGTGAAGCTGATGGACACAATTTTTAATTCATCAACTATTTATTGAGCATCTACACTGTGCAAAGCACTAAAATAAGCTCAGATTAACAAAGGTTACACAGATTACTATGCCAGTGTTCTCCAGAAAAACAAAACCAATAGAATGTGTATAAATACATGGAAGGAGTTTTATTATAGAAATTGGCATATGTGATCATGGAAAATGCAAGTCCAATTGATAGCCTGAACTGGCAGGTTACAGACCCAGTGCAGTCAATGGTGCAGTTCCAGTCCAAATGCTAGCAAACACAGGCCCAGGAGAGCAAATGTTACAGGTCAAATATGAAGGTAGCCTGCTAGGGAATTTTTCTCTTACAAGGGAGAGCATCCCTCCTTTTGTTCTCTATTGGTCTTCAGCTGATTAGATGAGGCTCACCCATATTGTAGAGGGCAATTTGCTTTATTCCATTGAAACGTTAATATCATTCCAAAACATTCTTGCAGAAATACCCAGAATACATTTTTTTAATACGGAGTACCCTATGATCCAATCACATTAGCACATTAAATTAACCATCATAATTACATTTAAAGTGAGCCTTTCTCACAACTCTTTCTTATCCTATAGCAACTTTATAATTTATTACCTTACTAGTCTGAAATTTAATAGTACTTTTTAGTATCAAGTACTTAAGAAACCTCAATTCCCTTCATACCAATTAGGGATATCATTTACATTTGCATCTCTTATTTTTAAACTTTAAATTAGATTTTAAAAGTAGACTTTCAATTATATGTCCTCAGGGAAGTGCTTAACTTACTAGGACATAAATTTGAAATTAATGCTTTCAGAATTCATGAATTCAGCTCTTTTCTGATAAAAATCTTATTTAAGTCAAATTTACTATTTTTCACATTTACCCTACATATAAAGACAAGAAAAAAATGTCTAAATCAGAAGAATGAATACTCAGAAGAGAGAAAGAACAATTTAAACCAAGAAGTAATAAGGGCCTCCCTGGTGGTGCAGTGGGTTAAGCAACGCACTATGAAGCAAACTGCAGCCACTACAGCACGAATTTGATCCCTGCCACCGGCCAGGGAGGGGACCCACATGGCACAGACCTCTCCTGCCTCGCTGGCTGCTCCCCTCAGCAGTGTATTTCAGTCCATCCATCTGCCTGTTCTGCTCCCTGCTCTGTCTCTGGTGAATCCTCTCACCGCCCAAATCTCTGGCCTATACCCCAGCTCCTGTATGCATAAATAAATCTTTAAAATAAAATAAATAAATAAAATCAAGAAGTAATAAAATTAACAAAAATATAAATAGTAATTAATGAAATGCCTAATAAAAAAGAAACCAAATTTTAGAGCTATGAGAATGATGTCTAGAACAATGAGGGCCTATCTTCTTTTCCAAAGCTAAGTGTTAGTGTAAGAGTTAAGACTAGGTTAGAATTAGAGTTAAGGCTCCTTGGGGGCAAGAGTCACATCTTTCCATTACCCACATCTAGTATAATAATAAAGGTCTTATATATATAATGGGTGATCGATAAAAAAATTTTCAAGTTAAAAAAGAATGGATACTGCACCCCTATGTTTATAGCAACGCTATTTACAATAGGTAAGACCTGGAAACAACCTAAATGCCCAAAGAAAGATGAGTGGGTCAGGAAGTTATGGTACATATACACAATGGAATACTATTAAGCAATCAAAAAAGAAAAACTAGACGCATTCATAGGAACATGGATGGAACTGGAAGGGATTATGCTCAGCGAAATAAGTCAGAAGGCAAAAGAAAAATATCAGCTGGTTCCTCCCCTAGGAGGAATATAAGGGAACCAAATAAGGATCAAGGAAAGGAATAAGAACAATAATAGTAATAACAATAAAGACACAACAAAAACCAAAAATGAAAAGACAAGGACAAATTGGGGACACTTGGTGGGGAGGGGGAGGGTTGAGGGCAGACGGGAGCATGGGGGACTGAGGTGATGGTGCACTGGTGATATGGTGATGGGGAATACATGGGGATTACAATTGATGTCAAATATATATAAATAAATAATAATATATTAAAAAAAAGAATGGATATTTGTGGGGGCCTCCCTGGTGGAACAAGGTGTTAAGCACAGCACTATGGGGCATCTGCAACCATGCAGCACTAGTTCAATCCCCGACCACAGAGGTGACCCACATGGCACAGCAGACAATTCCTGCCTCACCCGCTGCTCCCCTCAGCAGTGTATTTCAGTGGATCTGACTGTTCTGTCTCACCCACACACACACATCTGGCCTGTACCCTAGTTTTTGTATGTATAAATAAATCTTTTTTTAAAAAGGATATTTGTGGAAAAGCTATTTAGCAGAAGGGAGAAGAAAAAAAAAGAAATGCATGTGATTTTCAGGCACATGTTGTAACTTGGTTACAGGCTTATTTGGTGCAAAGTTTGAGACTCCTGGAAGTATTTGGATTATGAAAGGAACAGATTTATAGAAAGACAAATTCTCAAGGCCTGTTATTTTTGCTTAGTTCAGGAACTATTTACATTCTTCACTCTGGCATAGAACATATAAAACTTCAGGGTTTAAGAACCCCCACTGTGTCCTCCACCCTCCTAGTTTTTTTTCCAAAAAGTTGGTAAGTTTTCTAGTTTAATTAGGAAGAAGGAATGTTCATTTCTAAGTCTCCTTTTCTAATTTTCTTCTACCACTTTCAGATATTTGAGTTTAATTTTTCAACTTGAAAAATCTTTTTTGAAACACACATGCAGAGATATATGTCAATCTCAGTTCTGATTATAAACACAAATCAAAAAAAAATAAAGAAATGCAAAGACTACTTCACTTTATCTGTAGCATTGTGGGGAATTTGATGCAATCAGACATCAGACACTCCTTCAAAGCCACAAGAATTCTCACTTAGTTATAGATACGTGGCAATCCAAAAACCTTTTACTTCACGTGGTATACTTCCTAGGATAAAAGCCAGAATTTCATAATCAATATACAGAAAGCACCGATTAAATAAAGCTGTCATCTTAAAACTTCCAGAGCAAAAGAAGAACTTCTGACCTAGGTCACAGGGTCCAACTTTACATCAGAGAAAAATGATTTGAGATTCTTCAAACTCCAATATTCCTTCTGAAATAATAAGCATGCCAATTGTAGGAACAAAGTCAGCTCATTAGTAAGCAGATGAAGAAGGAGAGATTTCATTAAAATTGAGGTGTAGCCAAAGAATAAAAAACATTAACCTTGGAGTTAGAAGTCACACACTAATTTTTCTAACCACTCAGTGATGAAATCATAAAATTATAGAATCTTAGAATTGGAGGAGGTAATAACATATCTAGATTCTAGAGCAAGACATTGTATCAAATACATGACTATATTTTCATTTAATTCTTATGTTTAATGAAATGTATTTGGGAACAAATGGGGGGGTAAGAACCTGAATTCAGCATTTTTTTTATATTTAAAAAAGCAGGTTTATTAGAGAAAGGGACAGAAGAATAAAGGACATTTGCATAGATACAAGTGGGCAGGAAGAGCTGCTCTGAATTTAGCACTTTTAAGTTACTAATAAATTTATAGTTGAATGAAATAAAACAAACTTTTCAAAAGAAATCAATGAGGTGCTTTATAAAACACTGAGGAAGATAGTTATTTGGAAATTTTTGATAAGTGTTTTTTAAAATGTTTCAGCACCTGCTTAGGGATTGATTTCATACAAGAAGAAAGACAAAATTAAGAATTAGAACTTATTATGCTAAGTTAAATAAGTCATAGAGAAAGGGACAAATATCATCTGATCTCACTTTATGTGAAATCAAAAAAAAAAAACAAGCAAAAACAGAACTCACATACGTAGAGAACAGAATGGTATTCCATTAGGTAGGAAGGAGAGCAGAAAAAAATGGAATTAAAAAGTTAAACAGTATGAACTCCCAGCCACCAAATAATCTATGGATATGTATTGTACATCATAGAACTACAGTTAATAACACGGTATTATATATTCAAAAATTACTAAGACATAGATCTTCAAAGTTTTCATCACAAGAAAAAAAACTCTGTGTAGTGATGGATGTTATTGTGGTCATTTCACAATACATACAAATGCTCGATCATTATGTTGTGTACCTGAAACTAACATATGTCAATTATAACTAATTTTTTAAAACCAGAAGAGGCTATAAATATCAAAATCTTGGCAAATGAAGTCCAACAATACATTGAGAATCACATACCATGATCAAGTGGTGCTTATTCCAAAGACAGAAGGAATTCCCAACATGGGCTATAAATGAAATACCACACATCAACAAAAGGAAGAGTGAGGGCCTCCCTGATGGCCTGAGTTCAATCCTCAGCTAAGAAGCTAACCCACATATGGTGCAGCAGACCTCTCCTATATCCTCCCACTGCTCCTCTCAGCCGTTTATTTCAGTAGATCTGCTTGTTCTGTTCCCCACTCTGTCTCTGGTGAATCCTTTCACACACACATACTCCACTCCTCCATGAACCTCTGGCCTGCACCCCAGTTCTTCTATGCAAAAATAAATAAAATCTTTAAAAACAAAAAAAAAATATTCATAGTTGCAGCAAGGATAGCCAATATCCACACTTACGAAGTGCTAAGAGCCACATTAAGCCTTTAAAAAAAAGGGAGGGGCCTCCCTGGTGGTGCAAGGGGTTGAACACTGAAGTGTGGAGCTTCTGCAGCCACTGCCGTGAGAGTTTGATTCCCGGCCAGGGAGGTGACCCACATGGTGCAACAGACCTCTCCTGCCTCGCCCACTGCTCCCCTCAGCAGTGTGTTTCAGTCAATCCGCCTGTTGTTCCCCACTCTGGTCTCTGGCACTTCTCTCACCCCTGGCACCTCTGACCTGTACCACAGTTCTTGTATGCATAAACAAATAAATCTTTAAAAAAAAAGGGGGGGAGAGCAAAACTTATCTATGTTCATCTCAGTGGACACAGCATTTTACAAGATTCAACATCCTATTAGGGTAAGAACCCTCAAGAAAATGGATATAAAAGGAATATCTTCAACACAATAAAGGCACATACAATTGAAAAACTCCCTTCCCTTGCTATCTGCATTTAGAGTCATTTGAGAGTTAAGGGAAATTCCTCCTTGGTTATTGAACTAGTCAAGTTTCCCTTTATAATGAATCAAATTAGGTAGATTTTTTCCCATTGGTAAATATTTTATCTATGGTGCAAATTCCTAAGTAGAGCAGATTGCTGATGAATATTCCAGTTTTCTGTTTCTTCAATATTAGTTAAATAGGCAGGTGGGAGAAGACAAGCCAAGGACCACTATCGGTAACCTCTCTACCAGCTTTTGAAAACTTGATGTCTGCCTGGAAGTGTATCAACAGCACAATGAATAAATTTATCAAATATTTACTATGTTCCAGATAATACACTGTGTCTTAGTTATATTATCTAATGTGATCCTTACAACAACCTAACAAGTAGGTATTATTATTCCCACTTAATGATGAGGAAATGAAATATTGGGAGTTCAGTAACTTATTCAACCTACAAATAATGGAACTGGTCTGTCAATCACTATCTGACTCCAATCCATTTCCTTTACCGCTATGTAACAGTATCTTCCATCATGAGAATCTGAACTACAGAAAGGAAAAGAAATCAGATGCTATTATATACAAAAGGCTTTACCACCATGTTGCCAGAGGAACAGGCTGGCCAAACTGAAACTCCAAGTGCAAAGCTTGCTCTATAGCACATTAAATGACATAGCAATAATATTTTCACTCATATTACTATCTTTACATCTTTGAGCCAAGAGATCTGTAGCAGCATGAATTTTTCAGTACACAGAACTTTCAAAACATTAATTATCTACAATTTTTAAAACAAAAGTGAAAATACCTATTATGAGAATGACTGAACTATTGTGTCTCAACAATCAAACAATCGGGAATGACATTCTACTAATTAAGTCAGTGGTTAAACTAATTAAAGAGGAATAAGCTTTCATTTAGATCAGTTCTTAGTCAAAATTAAGGGGAACAATACTATCATGTAGCAGTGCTTGTGATCCAATTTGGAAAGTAAATATGAAATTCATTGGGAAGGTACTTTAACAAGACCAAGAGGGACAGAAGAAAACCATTTGCTCATTCAGATCAATTAACAGTCTGTTAGTTCCTTCATATGATATGGTGGTGGGTGTGCAGTGGGGTTCTATATGTCTGAATCATACATTGTTGTCAACTAGTATTACCTTAATAAAATTTTTTAATGACTCAAAAGTTAATATCACTTTAATAAATCATTTTTTTAATTTTCAATCACCCAATAAGTAAAATACAAATGAAACAAAACACAGTGGATGGTTGCCCACTCACTCAGACCCAAAATCAAGGTAGCCCTGATATATGCCATTAAGATTTTAATGGTATATTAACATATTATCTTTGATAATATACATATCAAAGAAAAATACAGAGAAAGGAGTGTGCCAACAACTTGACTTATACCACACAACTCAACTATTAATCTATGAAGATCACTTTCACTTTCTGTCTTCAAGAAAAAATGCTCTGTATTATGGCAATGGGGTCTACTTTCACTTAGGTCTCAACAAGGATGTTTTCAGCAATTTCTAACTCATTGAACTGTTGATTTTATTTTTAAAAGTATGATCACATAAAGTAAAAATTGCTTCCACATATATGTAATAGTATGTGTGTGTATGTATGTATATGTATATATAGATATATAATATGATTTGTCTTCTCCCATCTACCTGTTCAACTAATATTGAAGAATACGGGAAACTAGAATATTCAGCAACAATATGTATATATTCCTATTAACTATGAGGGAGAGGCACAGTGTCCAGGGCATTTGAAACTGATGCTCAAAGTGGAAATTATTTGGGCCCTCAAGGATAAGTCATAATCCTCTAGATCACAGAAAATGAGGCACATAGACTCCTGTCAATCAGGAAAATATGGTTCAAACCTTTCAGTCTAGTGAAATCCAAGTCTAGCATTGGGTTGTGATATTTAGTGCCAAACAGGAGGAACATGCCATATATAACAAAACACTATAGATAGAGCAAACAGTAGTCTAAATATTAGCCACAAATCAACTATATTAAGGACTCTAACAATAATTTAATACCTGACATTCAACACTTACTTGTCCATGTTACTCCTGGAACTAATTACTAAGCTCCAGAGATTGTGAAAACCTTATTATCAAAGTAGCCATAAAGAATTTGAATGTTTAAAATAAATTCAGTGGTTCCCACAGGGCTTTTCAGAAAGTCTAGCAAAGGGAAATTCTGTAGAAGTCACTAATTCCTTTCAACTTCCCCTTCACTTTCACTTCTCTGTTATCTCTGTGAGTCTCTATAATACTATGGCCAGTTTTTTTAAAACCGAGGGAAAACATGAACTGAGGGTGTTAATTTGTGATTCAGGTGCTTCTCTTACAGGAAACTCTACTCAAATAGCAGCAGGAAATCATTCATAGAGGCCCTTAAACAGAATTAACAAAACATAGTCTATATGGAAACAATTCTATAGAATTATAATTATAGGAAACATTACAATTCCAAATTGAAAAATTCTCATTTCTAACAAATGTCATTTAACTATAACTAATGAGGCTCCTGAATAAAATCAAGTGATAATAGAACTAATATAAAATAAATAAGGGACAGACATCCTATATTAGTATAACATGCTTTGAAAATCTTTGTAAATTACTGAAATTTCTTTAGAAAGAAAAAGTTCAAGAGACAGCTGTTGAAACAGTAATTATATGCATCAATGTCGGCCAGAATTTTATCTCAATCAAGGCATGAATCCCTATGAATCACCCACATAATATTAATTACTAAATGCAAAGAAGTTGCATTTGTTTTATTTATTCAGGCAAAGGATGAATTCATAATTAACGGTTGCTTGAAACTTAAAGTTTTGAAGTCATGAATTAGATTTTAAAGTTTTAATGTACCTATTTAATTTTATGCTTGGTATGAAGTCACCTATAACTTTCACAGAATATTAACCATAATCACCTCTGCAGTACTTCAGTGCTCAGTCATTTCTTTGCCTCTCAGGTCTTGGAGGACATGCTTGGTTTTATAGAATTAAACATTCCCTCTGAATACTGAAACCACATAATATAATCCTTAAGGTTTCAAGGAAAAGCTATCTTAGTATCAAAAACACTTTAGCTGCCAAGGCTTTATCCTTACTGGGATCACGGATGAGCTCAAAAATCAGACTGGACAAGCCAGAATGGATACAAAAAGAATGTAACAAATACCTGACTTGCTATTCAGGTTCACAGAAAGAGGAAAATGGATTTGAGATAGCAGCCAGGGCAGACAATGCCACCTAGTGGTCAGCTGAGGTAGATAAAAATTGCCTGGTGATTTTACTTCTCCCAGGTTGGGTGACTTGGGATGGTAATAATGAATTGGGAGATGAATTAATCAGTGAAATAAGTTTGAGATCACCTGGGGGAATCTTTTTGGAAACTAATTAATTCATTTTAGAAGATTAAACCAAGTTTATTGGCAGTGTCTTATAAAGTCAAAAAGGAGAGCCACAAACACCGTCCATAGAATTTTAAAATGATCACTCTTGAAAATGCCATCTGTCTCTATTTCAATCTGTACACCTTCCACTTGGACCTCATTTAAATATAAATTCAATAAACATGTCCTCATTACAAATGACTACTTGACCCTCTGGAAAGTAACATGATTGATTTTAATTTTTAAATCACCCTAGTTACAAATAGTCTTATTTTGGATTTAATATTGAGAAAAGTCTCACAAATATTCCCTATCCCTCAATTCAGAAGTTAATGTGTTGAAATTGACCACTCTTATGTATAGAAAAGAACTGAGTAGGGAATATATTCAGGAAATTTATAATCATCTCTATAAATTCACTCCTTCAGCATATAAATTAGTTTTAGTCCAGAAATGGGCCTTCTGAAGCAATATTCCCAATTCATTTCTCAGAACTCATGTATCTTTGAGTCTTAAAAATGGTAAATGATGAAATTTCTTGTTCCATGAAACCTCAAATGTTAATGACACTCAAACAGTAAGTGACACACAGAGCATTTGATAAGCAACCTACTGCTTGTTAAAAATTTGTTTCAGACAATTTCATTAAGTCTAAAGAACACAGCAACTACCCCTTAACGGTTTTCTGAAACATAAACAAGAATGACTCCAGAAGCAAAATAGCCACAAACCCAAGTGAAAACAACTAAACCATGAACTCACTTTAACTAGAAAAAGCTTTGATTCCCAAGACTTATCCTCATTCTCCAAGGAAGGGTCAGGATCTCAGGTCATCTTTAAGTCAAACTATCTAGATCTAGCCAGTGACTACAATTTTTTTTTTAATATTTTTAAATCCCCTTCTACCACGTGATTGGACTGCCAGCCTTTAAAACCATGAGAAATATATTTCTATTGTTTTACTTTTCATCAACTTTATTTTTTTTTCACAGAACCACTAAAACCTTTCAGTTAAACTAAAGTATACACTAATACACTAAAGTGTATTACTTTGCTTCTTTGCCCAACCTCTAGATAACTATTTCCTTACTCAAGCCAACTAGAGCTGTTTACCGGTCTGTAACTTTGTTCTCCTGGGCTTTGATTCCCTCCAGAACTTTCTTCTGATGACAAACACAGAACTTTGCTCTGGGTATTACTTTTGCTCTGGGTGTAGGCCACAGGTGCACGGGAGGTTAGAGTCACCAGAGACAGAGTGGGGAGCAGAACAAGCAGATCTACTGAAATACACTGCTGAGGGGAGCAGGGAGTGAGGCAGGAGAGGTCTGCTGCGCCATGTGGGTTAGCTCCCTGGTTGGGATATCTGTGAGAGCACAGAGACTTAACCTTTAGACCACCAGGGAGGCATACAGTAGGGGAGTGAAGGGAGAAAGGTCAAAACAGGAGAGGGAAGAGCACAAGGGACTATGGTGATGGTTTATAGGTGATGTGGTCGGAGATTTATGGGAACTACACCTGGGCGGGAAAGTCAAATATTGTACAGAAATGAACAACAATATAAGAATTTTTTTAAAGCTCAATTTACAATAAATGTTTTTCTTTAAAAAATGAACCTGAACTCATAGATACAAAGAACAGACTGGTGAGTACCAGAGGTAGGGGTTGGAAGGTGGGAAAAATGGGCAAAGGGAATAAAAGGTAGTTTTCCAGTTATATAAAATAAACACTAGGGATGTAATAGAATGGTGACACAGTTAATATACTGCATTTTATATCTGAAAGATGCTGAGCATGGATCTTACAAGTTTTTATTACAAGGGAAAAAAACATAACTGTGTGATGATGGATGCCAATTAGACTTACTGAGATCATTTTGCAATATATACAAATTTAAATCATATGCTGTACACCTGAAACTAATATATATCAATTATATTTCAAAAAATAAATACCAAAGACATGTTAAAAACTAATTCTGAACAATCACATGTTAGTCCCATCATTTAAACAAAACTAAACAGTCTACCACTCAAAAACACTAAGTCTTGGGCCTCCCCTGGTGGCGCAGTGGGTTAAGCAACGCACTACGAAGCAAATCGCAGCCACTGCAGCACGAGTTCGATCCCTGCTGCCGGCCAGG
>JAGFMF010012074.1:4248585-4277772 GCA_019455555.1 Galemys pyrenaicus
TCTGTTGATCTGCCTGTTCTGCTCCCCACTCTCTGTGGTGAATCCTCTCACCCCCCTACACCTCTGGCCTATACCCCAGTGCTTGTATGCATAAATAAAATAAATCTTTAAAAAAAAAAAAAAAACCACTAAGTCTTTATTTTGTCATGATTAAAACGTTATTTTTCATGAAAAAAAATTAGTCATATTTTAAATATTAAGAAATATTATAATTACTAGTTTTATAAATTCATTTTTAATCAAGACAATTTGCATATCTGAACAGAATTACATATTACTATAGCTTTATAAATAATTCCTTTTTAATCAATAAAAGATAATTTGCATATCTAAACAAAATTACATATATTTTGAACAATATGAAAATATAATTTACAATTTCATACATTAACAGATTTCTAAAGTGCAATATTCAAAAACATTTCAAGCATATGCCATGATTTTTATAAGAGAAAAACTTTATTTCAAAAAACTTGAATTTTTGTCCATAGTCAATACTATATCACATGACACAAACTACTCAAAACAAAATACTTCTTTAATGTCTCCTTTTTTTAATAACTTGAACTGAAATGGCTATCCTTAAAAGACATACTGTCTCCAGCTGAAGTAAAGATGTCATATTCAACCTTCACTCTCCTAGCAGATAATAACCATTAGTCATTTCTCAGAATTAGGTTTTCAATAACAGGTAAGGGACAGGCTGTGCCACTTGTACACTTCACAATCTGAGAAACATTTCATTACCACTATAAGTAACCTGTATATACTCTATCTCTCAATCTGCGTCAAGAAAATACATGTGCATTTTACACAGAACAGTATTACTCGTGACTGTGAGTTGAATAGCACCTCCTATCTCTTGACTAACTCATGGCTTCGGAAAAATATTTAACAATTTTTCTAACCTAGTACTTCTACCAGAATAATATCAGTGATAATGGTATCCATATATTTTTAGATATATTAGAGAGGAAAGGGACATTATATGATCTTTTATATCTTTGGTGGATAACTATGCTCTATTTAGAAAAACCATTACTTTGAGAACTCCATTTGCAGATGAATTTTGTTACCATGTTAGGTAGGGAATGATATTAGGATACCAGGAAGGCTCTCTCTAGAGCTGATGAGGTCTAACAAGAACATGGCACTAAATAAAGTGTGATTTACTTGGAAAATATCATTTTGTTAAAGGTATAGGTGGAGTGGGGGATATTACAAGTTAAGCATCCTTTGGAAAAATAAAGTTTTTTCTGTTTAGTTATTTGTCACATTATAATATTGCTATAGCAGCCCCACACACAGGTTAACTGATTACTGAGTGTTTTATAATTGAATTCCCTTTTTGTTTCTAATTTACTTTTTTTGGACAATTTCATTTTTTCATTTATCTATTTTTTAAATTGTATTATATTTTATAATTGAACTCTTCAAGAATTCTATAATAGCATATAATTATATTCTTGAAACATTGCAGAAACCCAAAATGCACCTAGTTGTAATCATCACAATGTGTACAAGTGATCAGGACTTAGCTGTGTTCCATCTACTGCAGCCATTGTCATCACCTACAGACTCTGCTACAATCAACTGAACATATGATGTGGTCTTAGCAGCCATTCAAAGATGCTATTTTGCACAGAAGAAAATTAAGAGTAAAATAATCATCCTCCATTGGGGGAAAAGAAAAACTACAGAACAAGAAAAAATAAGAGTCCTTCTGAAAATATTCAGTGGTGTCAATGAAATGGAATGTTTAATGTATGATTTATCTCATTAGAGTAGCAGAAAGGGAGCCCACACTTGCAGACTGACAATAAAAAGCAGTCCTGGCTTCTTTTTGTGCACTGAGAGTACAAAAGACACACCATTCATCAATAGACTTATCTTCAGGTATGGGGACAAAAATGACATAAAGAAACTCACCTTGTTATTAGTTTATCAATAGTATACCAATTTCAAGAAGAAAAATCTACTAGTATTAAAGCACCTGAGTCCAGCTGACACCTAATAATGCCATTTAATGCTAACAGACAAATATAGTGAGAGCTGGACATAGATATCAGAACCTGCATATCAGAATTCTAAAAAGGTCATAGTGAGCACAACCACTTTGTGAATGAGCTTCCATAAACAAGGGCCTGCACCAAAGGTTAATCTTCATTCTTATCCAAAAAGAAAGGAGAATGGACATCCACCAACAATAAACAATGATTGATTGCTTCAAATCTAACATTTTGTGCAAGGAAATTTGGTTGTTTAAACTCTTTCTGGGGGCTCTCCAAGTTATCCAATAACCTTTCCACTCTACATACAGCAACTGTGTGTGTGTGTGTGTGTGTGTGTACTGCCAAGAGAGAGGTGGTATTAAGAATTAGTAGGTATTTGGAGAGATGAAAAGATGTTCACGAAACAGGTATGAGCTAGATTCTATTTTCAAATGATGGACAAGAACAGTAAGGTAATACACATTCTATAAACTACTTTCATTATACATTAATGACTTTAACAGTTTCTGAGCAGATTTCAGACTAATAAGGCAAAGAATATCAGTTTCATAGCATTAAACTCATGTGAGAGGGGAGGGTAAAACTGCACCAGAAAACAAGAGTTATCCAAGCATTAACCCAGCATGCAAGAGACTACTTCTGATTTCCTAGAATACGATGTCACAGGTTATTATTTCTGATCATCGTGGCAGCGTAGCACATTTTTCACCTAACACTTTAGACGAATGCTTGGTCACACCATGGTCTGCCTTATTAAATGATCTATGTTGAAACCATTCATTTCCATTTCTCTTATATCTGTAAAATGTCAAATAAGAGTGATAAGACAGTCATTTACCTTCAATTTTCTCAATAATGTAAGGTTTTAGAGAATGTGTGTTAAAACTCTAAAATAATAGGCTAAAAATGTTCTCAATTCTCCTTCCTTTATGTCCACTGGGGGGGAAATCTATTTCTCATAGCATCTCCTCCAAATTTTCCAAGGCTTAAAAGCATTGCTCTTTAACCTGGAAAATGTTCTCAAACATAGTTATTTTCTGAGTGAATATCTTTCAAAAGAAAAATACTACAAGGTCTATAAAAACCCTCCCTGCAGTGCTTTATAAAGGGTAACAGAAAAGTAGATATGGGTGGAAAAAGAAATAATGTTTTAAGAAATGAACTACTAAAAAAAATCAAATTGAAGTACTTTCTATCCCATCTATCTCTTTTTCACCACTACCTGTCCACACATGTAAACACAAACACAACACAACAGATTTCAACAGTTTTTAAGACACAAAGAAACATCACATCAAACAATCTTTGTTTTACAAAGAGAGAACATGGGCCATAGACACCATCAGACTCAAAGGATCTTCCTCCCCTTAGTGAATTAATGAGACCTGTAGACATATAGTAGGCATCATTCACATTTCATTTCCTGAACATTAATTCAAGCAAATATAACAAAACGAAGATGCGAGACAAATCGTACTTTAATCCTAATTTTCATTGCATTAAGGTTTTTCTGAAAGAGAATCTACAAAACTACAGAAACCTATCCCTAAATATGTGTAAAACGGAACAGGAGTGTTAATAATGAGTGAAATCATCAATGGAGAAAAACTCCCATGAAACTTACTTTAACAAAGACTTTTGAACAAGTATTAAAATTGACCATATTTTAGGTGCTTTATCTTAAGCATAGTACAACAACTGCATTAAAAAGTACCTAGAAATTATATCTCAAAGGATCTATTCAAACACAAATAACCAAACCAGAGTCACATGGTACCTAAAAGCAGATTTTACCACTTTGCTTTATTTTTAAGGAACAATGGTTCATTTCTCCAGAGACAGAGCATCCACATCATAATCGTCCTTGTTTGGCATCACTGATAGCTCCCCAAACGTCAAAGACAAATTCATCTGGGAAAGCAAAGTCTCCAAGAGTTTCATCAAGTGCCACCGCAAATTCATCTGGATTACTTTTGTCCTTTCCAGCTTCAAATATTGTGGTAGCTATCAAAGAAAAAATTTAAAAATTAATGTTACATGAGACAATAACAGAGGACTAAGAAAACTGACACTGAGTTTCTTTCTAAAACTAACAGGCATATATGTCATATAATTTCAGTACAAAATAAAACAAGATACTCTCTATAGCTTATCAAGGGAGCAAAGATTATTTTGAACCATCTGTCCATTGCATCCAGGTTTGCTGTTGCCTTCCCTCCTCTCCACCTGGGAACCAATTGGAAACCTCTGGCATTCCTAAGGGCAGAGCAAGAGCTCCAGAAAGAAGGCATCGTGGCTAACCCTATCAGAAGTATACACCCCTTTCCACACCTCCCCAGCTAGTCACTAGCTCTCTCTGCTCCCTCCATCCACCCCTTCCCCCAACTATGAACAAAATAGGAAACCATGAACCCACAGCGAAACAGATGATTAGCACGTAGATTAAAAATGGGTAGACAAGAGATTGATTCATAAGGACTAGGTTATTTACATAGTTTCAAAATATCTCCCCAAATATTTACTAGTTACAAATAACTTTTACAGTGGAGAAGCCTAGCGAACACCACTTTAAATAAGTCATCAGAGTGATCAGCATCAGTAATAGAAAATCAGAATTCTATGCTTCCTGATAAGATGTAATGAATGAATACAGCATCACACTTGTCAAAGAGGTGAGATATGAATATAGTTATGAAAAAAATTTAAATAATTGAGGTACATGCTACTAAATAACTGGCTGTGTCCTCCAAAACATCAAGGTCATAAAAATCAGTGAGAAACTGCTCCAAATTGACACAAGTAAAAGTGACACATGATGTTGAACATGTCCTTTTCCTATAATAGATATTAAGATATTCAGTGAAATGTACGAATACATATATATTAGATGCTGCTGATATATCTATGTTAATTTCACAATTTGAATGGTTGTATTGTAGTTAGATAGGAAAATATCTTTGTTTATAGTAACAGACATCTATCATTCATTTTCTCTCAATAGATCTAGAAAAAAAGTCTTTGTATTGTATTTGTAACCTTTCTGTATGTTTGCGATTGTCTCAAAATAATTTTAGGCAGTAAAGAGGAGGAACTGAATCTCTTTACCATGGTTTCCACAGCCAACATGTGCCAGCCATGACTCAAATGCTTCTCCCTAGTGGCACGAGGGGTTAAGTTGCAGCACTTTGAAGCTATCCACAGCCACTACAGCACAAGTTTGATCCTGGCCAGGGGGGTGACCCACATGGTTCAGCAGACTGTTCTGTTCCCCACTCTGTCTCTGGTGAATCCTTTCAGCCCCTGCACCTCTGGCCTGTACCCCCAGTTCTTGTATGCATAAATAAATAATTTTTTTTTTTTTAAAAAAAAGGCTTCTCCATTTACCATCAACCTAGAGGCAAACACTTCTGAAAAGAGGAAGTTAGTCATCAGTGGCAACTGGGTCTTATACTGTGAGTTACCAGATTCTCCCAACGCCTTCGAGTTTATTAATGAATTTTTATATTTTTTAATGATACCAAGCTTGACTGGGATAGTTTAAAGTAAACACTCAGGTGCACTGGTTTGACTTTCGTAGGCGTGGCTTCTGAAAAACAATTGGTAACAAGTATCTAAATCCTTAAAAATGTTATCCTTTGATCTACTAGCATTTGCATGTCTATGAAGTTATAATTCTTTTGAAAATCTTTAAAACTGAAAAGAATTTATCATAAAGATTAGTAACTAAAAAACCCCTAAGATGCAGGATGTTAAGTTACCTCTGGTATAATAAAATATATCAGATAAAATATATGATGACATTTTAGATTATTTTAAACAACATTTATGAAAATTTGTGAGAACTTGTGGAAATCTTTTTGCTTTGATATTCACTGAAAATCAGTGACTAAACTTTATATACAAACACAATTATATTTTCACAAAATCTCCACATAGGAAGGGTAAATGAAGAAATATGTGACAGAGGTTAAAGTAAAATATTAATGTCGGGATCTAGATGATAGGTATAGAGGTACTCAATAAAAAGTCTTTCAACTGTATTGTGTGTTTAATTGCCATAATAGAATATTAAGGAGAGAAACCTCTATGCAAAAAATGGAATAAACCATAACACTTGCAAACTGGAAGGAAAAAAATTTACAAATGCCTATCGAACACAATAAAACTATGGCTGACTTATATTTACTTGTGGGTATACTTGTGGGGACTAGCTGTATTTTGGAAACTATTTGCTAAGTCATTAAAGAACACTTAAATGTCTACAAGGAATGCTTACTCCTTTCAACAGATCATGACAGTCAACAAAAGAAGAAAGATGCCCTCAGAGTGCATTTTCAGAGATAAGAAAATGAGTGCTCAGAAAATAGGACTCTATCACTCTATTCCCCATAACCCTGCTGTGCTGTTCCTCCTCTTTTGAGTTCATCTTGCCTTGGAGACTTTCTCTACAACCCTAACTTCAACATGACTTCACTGCAGCAATGCCCCAACTGTTTGCTTCCATCCCAATTTCTCTAATGAGCTCCAATATCCATTTCTGAATAACTGATGGGCAGTTCTCCCTAGGGGTTCTGTTAGCATATCAAACATGTCCAGAAACCAAACATCGCCTTCCCTCCCCTTCCCTTCTGAAGAAACTCACGAGTGGTGTGATCATCCTCCATTACCTGTCTCTATTCACCTGTGTACCAAACCTTGTCTTTCCTTCATTCTACCTCTGTAATCTCTCCAATCAGTCCCCTATCATACCATCCCCACTGCCACATGCGATTCATTCTTCACTTTCCAAATCAAATCATCAAAGCATTCCCCAAAGACATTAATTAGGAAGACTTCTCTTCCTAAAGCACAGCTCTGATCCTACTAGGTAATGAACCAAAGGACCAGAAAGCTCCTTTTCACCTCTGAGACCAGGCATTCTCATATATAAAATATTTCTTGGATCACCAATGCTTAGCTTGAAAACTCTAAATACTAATCTGACATACTGATAGAAAGTACTCTTGGCTCCCAAGTGGCTATACATGTCCTTAATGCTATGTCCTCATACATGTGATCACCCAAAATGCCATCTTCCCTCCTCTCTTCCTTTGCCCAGGTAATCTAGCCACAAAAACCTCTCCTTTAAGGCTCCTTCCTTCATGAAATTCTGTGATAACAACTAGGAGAGATTATCTGCATTTTCTAACCCTTCTGTCAATACTCTATGTAAATGTACAGATAAAATGTCTAGGATCTTGGCAAAATGCAGATTTTGGTTCATTAGCTCTGCAACAAAGACAGATTCTTCATTTTCAATAATACCATGGTAATGCTGATGCCTGGATTACACTTTCTTTGAGTAATAAAGCCTGACAGTACATATTTAACCTTCCTTCCATTTTATCATCATTTTTATCCACATATGTCCTCTTCTATTACAGGATAAGCTCTCAAAACATCCTGAATACTTTACTCGGTCTTTTATGCCTATAGAAAATAGTTTTGTGTCTTATGTATATAAATGGTAGTAGATGGGGAGTAGTAGGGGGTGACTTTGTGATTACAATTCAATTGTTTCTGCACTGGCCTACTTAACATGCATACTGGGAAAAGAAAAGCCCAGAATTCTGATCCTAAAGCCAAGACATAAAAGAGTAGTCAAAACTTAAAAGTATTGCAAAAATACGACTCAGTTTGCTTAGCCTACCATTTTAAATATTTCTCACAGGCCCTACAGATATCATTAATTGAGACAGCTACCTAGAAATTATACTGACATAAGTGAGATACCATCTAGTTTAAAAAATTAATGTACACCATTATAATCTACTGACCATTCAGAAGCAGAGATAATGCAGACAACTGCTGCTCTATAGTGGTAGGAAAAACAATGTAAGGGACCCATATTGTCACTGTTGAACAATGAATTAACCAATCTCTCTTCCTTCTACTCTCTCTCTACTATAAGAAACAACTATATCCCTGGGGTTTGGTACCTTGACAGTATTGTTTAGTGTGTGAACCCAGGAACAGCTTATCCCAGCTCCCCCCACCCCCCCCACACAACCTCTGGTTTGGATTCCTTAGTCACAAAATGTAAATAACAGCCTAAAGTTCCTCTACTATAACCTTGCAGTCCCAACTGTAAAATCTCACCAATGCTGGCACAGCAGAAAAGGGGGGTGGGGGGAGGGTGAATCTGGGGTAAGGATAGCCCACACTGAATACAGTCCCAGAGCTGGTCAGATCTCCAGTTATCCAGTCCTACATGTTCTACCATTATTACTACAAAGTATTAATGGTCATTGCTAAGGGCGCTAACAGTTATATATTTTTATCATGTAACTGGAGCTTTCTACTTATTTAATCCGATGCTTTGGTAACCCCCCATTATTCTTTTACATTATGTGGAAATTAAGATTCAAACTTTAATAATTTTCCCAAAGACTAAAGCTTTACACTAATGAAGTTAGAACTTCTCCCTGTGAAGTCACTATTTGGGGTTGGTCAGCAAACATAACCAAGTATTTGCTCTGGGAGCTGGGATTAATAACTGAGTAAGATAAATGTCTTCAAGGAACTCCTGGTCTAACAGAAGCAACAAAATACCATTTAGCTAGTTTCATAACTGTATCAGTAATATTATATATAATACAGTGCCCCATACATCTTTTTAAAACCAGTAATTTGCTACATGAATTTTAAAAGGAAGTAAGAATGGAGCACACACTAAACATATTATGTATTTGTGTTAATGTATCCTTATAGGAGAAATAAACTGGTATAATTTTAACCTTTTTGATAAAAGGTTGTATTTCATTTTTTAAGAAAAGCAAAATGAGGGGACCTCATTTGGTGTAGAGGTTAAGTCTCAGTGCAATCATGCTATCAATGGCCACTGCAGCATGAAATTGATCCCCAGCCAAGAAGCTAACCCACATGACACAGCAGATCTCTCTTGTCTCACCCGCTGCTCCCCTCAGCAGTGTATTTCAGTAGATCTGACTGTTCTGCTCCTCACTCTGTCTCTGGTGAATCCTCTCAAACCCCTGCACCTCTGGCCTACACCCCAGATCTTGTATGCATAAGTAATTTTTTCTTAAATTATCTTTAAAAAAAGGAGGGGAGAGGCAAGAACACAAGGGATTAGGCTGATGGTGCATGTGTGAACTGGTGATAGGAATTATACAGGGACTACACCTGAGAGGAGAAAGCATAGACTGTACAAAAAGGAAGAATGATACAAAATACATATAAAAGAAAAATGTTTTAGAAAGTGTTATCACATTAATACAGTGACAACTAGGAAAATGCTTTTTATTAACTAGCATAGACCTGCAATATACTGCGCAGTAGTTAACAACCTGAACACAATCTGACAAAAAATATTCCACTAGAAAATGGTTATACCACATATAACAGCTAAGTGCTGACCTCTAGTGGTCATTTTAAGAATATATCATTTCCACTAACGTTCTTCATTACACACTTTTTTTGCTGATGTAAGTCAATCTACATTTTCCACTAAGTTTTTAATACTTAAACAATACTTTTAGACATATTACTTTATGTGGAAAATCTTGGTATGAATCTGTTTTCAAATGATGCATAGCAGGATTTAGATAGAGTAATCATCACCATTGTTAACAATTAACCTCATTCCAAGCAAAGGTCTTCAGTACTTTCACCAAGTCTTTTCATAAATATCAACCCATGTCAAGCAACTCACACAAATCAAGCATCGAAAACACAGCAATGCAGAATATTTCCTGAAAACCTATTTCATTGGATTTGTCTTAGAAGAATGATTTTCTGTAATGTTTTGAATTCATTGAAAAAATAAAATCACCTAAGAAGAAATGCAATTGTAGGGTCAGTTTCTCCAAAGGGGACCAGATAGGCTATTTCCAAGATGTAATACTTTTTCTCAGTTAAGTGTCACTTTGGCATGTGGAACTAGAGACAATTGAGGCCCTGGAGGCAAATAAACGTTTGTCTCTCCCTCAATCTCTTTGCTCTAGTCCTAACTGAAATGATCAATGACACTAATCAAATGACCTAGAAGAATGTTGTTTGGTGGGTTCCATCCAGGTAATTAGGTTTATCAACAAACATGTCCTCTCTAAGAAACTCATCTTTTCAGCCATACAGATGAAATCATCCCCTCATCAATGTCAGTGTTCTGCACACCTTAGCACAGGATAGAAAAACCCCTAACCTGCTCCACTGTAGTTTAGAATTTATAATCATGTAAACTCTCCAATGCATCTGTTCTTAAATTATGGCTTTTTCTTCTACTAATCTGTCAGATGTTAATTTATTTGTTCATCCAGTCTCAAAAGAACCCACAGGGAGGGGGAGTTTTCCCTTATACCCCAACATAATTATCTCCATTAAAACATTAATTGTAAAAAGCTATGTAAGATTTAAATTACTTAGAAACTCTCAATTTTCCACACATATCTGGATCTCTTAATGAGAAATCCTAAAACTCTGAAGTTACTAGGATGATATCCAAACTTAAATTAGTATCAAAAAACTGTATACGACAAATTGTATAAACACAATATTGTAGTTACCTTAAATATTCATGAAGAAACTGTGTGTGCTATGATTTCCCAGTAAATTAACCTCTTTTTATTAAAGATTTGTTTATTTATGCACCAAGAACTGGGGTACAGGCCAGAGGTTTGGGGGCTGAGAGGATTCACTAGAGACAGAGTGGGGAACAGAACAGGCAGATAGATTGAGGTACACTGCTAAGGGGAACAGCGGGCAAGACAGGTGAGATCTGCTGCATCATGTGGGTCACCTCCCTGGCTGGAAATTGAACTCATGCTGCAGTCACTTCATAGTGTGGTGCTTACCCCTTGTGCCACCAGGGAGACCCAAAATTAAGTCAATATTCTAGAAAGTCTTATAGAACTCATTTTCCAGAACCAGTTCTTCCCCTGTGAATAGATAACATCCCAGACAACCCAAGCTGGCAGAGTCTGTAGAAAAGTCAAATGTCACAACTTTACCACATCATCCTCAGGGTTATTTCTTACATAAATTTGTTTGAATAATTTTCTATTTTGAAATGGTAAACAGATTAACTTTTTTCCCCAGGATAGTGCTTTGGTTTTAGTCATTTTAAGGCCATGTTACTTTTTACCATTTTTATCAAACTTAACAACTACAGGATATTATGTCAATATAATTCACATTAGAATTACAATTTCTGAAAGCTAAGGAACAGTGGGAATATAAACAAGTAAATATATTCATTGGTCTGTTGAATCGGTGTCACATTTGTGATTTATATTTCATGTTAATCTGATCTGAATAAAGAGAGAAATTCCTAAATTAACAATGGTTGACTTTCTTCAAATAATTACTTTCCTTCAACTTCACCTCCCTAGGTGACTGATCACATTGCTAATCATGTATAATGATAATGACTTTTCATGTCATTGGAGGAATTTGCTACAGAAGATTAATTAACTTTACAAAGGGATTACTACTTAATTTATGAGGAATTTGTGAGGAATGTTTAGTGCCTTGATTTTGTCAGAATGAAAGAAAAATGATTTTTAAAGAACTGTTTCTTAATTCATTTATAATTACTCGTACCATTGTTCAGTGTTCTTGCCTGTATATTTGTGTATTTTTACTAATAAATGAACTAAACTCAATTTATACTTAACTAGAAGTCCTATACCCAAAATTAAACCCTAAAGTTAAGGACTGTTTTACATTCTCACCTTCAAAAATAGTGCCTCGGGCCCGCCCTGGTGGGGCAGTGGGTTAAGCAACGCACTATGAAGCAAACCACTGCCACTGCAGAACAAATTCAATCCCTGCCACCGGCCAGGGAGGGGACCCACATGGCCTAGCAGACCTCTCCTGCTTCGCCTGCTGCTCCCCTCAGCAGTGTATTTCTGTCAATCTGCCTGTTCTGCATCCTGCTCTGTCTGGTGGATTCTCTCACCACCCCCGCACCTCTGGCCTGTACCCCAGTGCTCGTATACATAAATAAATATAATCTTAAAAAAAAAAAAACAAAACAAAAATAGTGCCTCTCCAAAATCTGAGACCAAGATCTAGCAATTTATATGTTAGTTCTTGATTCTTATTATTATTTCTTATTATTCAGTTTTATTTGAAAACTTTTCAACTGAATACAAATACATAGCACTATTTTTCCAACAGATATTACCTAATCTAAGTTTACGACTACTGCCATTTCAGAACTTACAGGCAAACAAACCATAGATCTGAAGCATACAGCAGGGAAGGGGGAGGGAGGTCAAAACAGGAGAGGGAGAATACAAGCCCGTCTGTGGTGAAAGTTCACGGGTGCTGTGGAGATGGGAGAATTATGAGGACTACACCTAAGGGGAGAAATCAAATATTGTATAGCACGAACAACAATGTAAAAAAATATACATAAATAGTAATAATGCCATTTCAAAAAAACTCCAGCCTCATTTACGTATATATTTGAATAACTGGCACAGGGTGGCATAATATATTCAAATCTCTATTTTTCCAAGTTCAGAGGAGTTGTGGAGAAAAGCTTTAAGGCACTGATGTGCTATCGGATGTCAGCTTTACCTTCTTGTCTGTGTGAATCAAGGGTCTTTATACACAAATTTTATACTTCTTTTCAAGAGGCTAAAAACAAAGTCCCAATTTTTTTCATTACAGATATCATCTGTACATTCAACACAGAAATTTTGTTTTAAAAGTTTAGAAAAGCAAGAAAAAAATTAAACTTGTTAAAAAGGACTAGAAGTTGAAAAGAGTGAGCTTCATTCTAAGATAGATTAAAATACTTTACTTGGTAGTAGAAAAACAAAATAATCCAAGTCTTTGATTTCACAAAACATATTAAATCTAGCTATGCTTCACTTCCTTTAGTTACTTGAACATTCCATGCTCTCTTGTTTCTGAGCCTTTAAAGTTGTTTTTTCTTCATAAATCAATCCTTTCCCCTTAGCTCCCCAAGATAACTCTTAACTCATCAATCTCCAGCATTCTTTCTTGCTTTTCTTACATCTTTGCTAACTATGCCAATTCCTCTCCCATGCAGCTTTCATAACCCAGGTGCTCTTTATCTTAAACTTCCAATTATTAATTATTGCAATATTCAAATTCAATGTTTATCTTCTGGCTAAACTCTATAACCCAGAAAGGCAGGAAGAACATCATATTTACTATTGTATACCCAGCATCTTGCAAACTTCATATAATAAATAATTCATTTACTGTTTACTTTATAAATTAAATAAAATGTACACATTGAACCAATGAATAAGTAATGGTTTTAATTTTTTTATTTTGTTGTTGTAACAGAAATACTGTTAAATCTAATTTTGTATTCATGGTTGCTTTATCCTGGATATGAAATATGCTAAAAAAATTCACATGGATTTGCATAGCTAGTTCATGTGTGTATAGAAATATATTATCTATAGTTTTCTCTAATTAATTCTTAGCAATTTGACTAAGATGATTGTTTCTGGTGGTTAGATTTTGACATTATATAGGATCCTTTAGATCACATGGTCTACATTTTGCTTTGTTTTTACATTTTAAAGTACAGAAAAGGAAAGGAGAAAACAACACACAAAGACAAGCCAGCAGAAAGAGCTACCTACAGAATCCACCTTGTTCTTTGGCTCAACTTTGAATAACTTTTATACTCAGCGCAATTAAATTTAAAAATATATTAAATACTTAATACAAACACATACCCATGTATATACAAACAAAAAGCATACAGGCACAAACCCCAGCATTACTCTGCATATTTACTCTCCCCACAGAGCATCCACTGCCCACTGAAGAGAATGTTTATCCGGCTTGTGCATGAAGGAGGTTAGCTTTTTCACCATCTCTGCCCTTGTGGTTCAGAGTCTCTTCTAAACATTTTGTTTGACGCCTGGGAAAAAGGCCCTTCCCCTTTCCCACTGCACTGGCCACCAAGAAGGTGTGACGAGTAGCGTCCTTGCAGCCATTTTTGGCACCATGAGGGAGGACCTGGAGCTTACAGAAGATACTATGGGGGTCTGAAATGAAACCAAAATTAAGGACCACATCCTGGTGGTGAGACAAGAATTCAATACAGCCATTCCCTTTTTTGTTGTTGTTGTTGTTTTATTTTTCCACTGAAGAACTGGGGTATAGGTCAGAAGTGCAGGGAGTGAGGGGATTAACCAGAGACAAAGTAGGAAGCAAAACAGGCAGACCTACTAAAATATACTGCTAAGGGGGCAAGACAGGAGAGGTCTGCTGTGCTATGCGGGTTAGCTTCCTGACTAGTGATCAAAGTGGGTTGCTGTAGTGATAGCGCTGATACTTAACTCCTACACCACTAAGGAGACACAGATTTATTCTTGACCCAGGATCTACCCCTGGACTTTTGGGTCATATGCACCCATACATCTCTCTCACACACACACACACACACACACACACACACACACACACTTGTTTTCCTCAGCCAGCTACAGTTAGGCATGTTGCTTCTGATGTCATTTGCCACTGATAAAGTCTTAACTGATAGTCTCAACTGACAAATCAAGACCTTGACAGCCTAGTGACATAAAAAACACACAGCTATGCAACTGCTCAATTGCTCTTCTTATCAGTGAGACACAAAGTATGCCCTTTTTCTTCAGTGTTCTGATTCATTGTTCACAGATTCACTAACTTTATTAAAAGGGGCACAACTTTAACATATAAACATACAATTCAACCAAGACAGATTTGACATCAGATAATATCAAATGTGTCATATACTAAATTTTATACTTATGTCATATACTAACTTTCAAATGTGTCATATACTAAATTCTTTTCATCTTTTTTAATCCATAAAAAAATCCATGAAGGAGATATCATTACTCAGTTTATAGATAAAAAGTTAACATGAGTCTGAGACCTCAAGACTAGTAGGTGGTAAGAATCAGGTCTTCTTTTCTTCTTTATTATCTTTATTTTCATTATGCTTTTCATCACTCCACAAGTATTTTCTCTTAGAAAGTAAATTGCAAGCAAGTCAAATTAAAAATGCAAGACTTTTGAAAATCAAATAATCTTACCTAAGTCAGTATCTCGAATTCCCATGTACAATTCAAGAAGATCATCAACCTTTCCAACTGCCTTTGTTGTGGCTTCAGAGGGCTTTATCAAAGAAAAGAGAGATAAGATTAAGAGTATGAAAATTCTAATATGAAATCTCTTGAATGTCAAGGCGCATACTAGGGGAAAATCTGATATGGAGCCAGATTTCCATGGTTGTGTACTTCAGCAAATTTGAATGGAAATACATCTAGAATGTGCTCTGTACCTCAATACAAATCAATACAGTAAATATTTATTTTTAGTGTGAGTGTTAAGTGCTATGGATTCAAAGAAGAAAGCCAAGAACACAGTCTCCAAGGGCAATTCTAAAAGGAAGTAAAAGGTACAGAGCATGGAAAGGGAGGGGTGGAAGTAAATTTTAATCCCTAAGACTTCAGAAAGAAGGTGACCTAACAGTTGTGTTTTCAAGGGCTACTGGTGTAGGGTAAGGAGAGGGCACCAAGTAGTAGGCAATAAATGCACAGAGACGTTAGAGTCGGATAAGATCATTGCATGCTCTCAGCTGCTTCCTGTGACTGAAGGACACAGTGCCAGCCACGACTAAATCTTCAGGACTCCTGTGTACCATAAAAAGGACTTTGGTCTTTAGCCTTCAGGGTTTCCAAACGTTCCAAATGTTCTAATGGTACAATCCAATAGTAAAACACTTATAAACACATGCCCTTTTCATTTTGTGTTTTATTTTATTGTATTTTTAATAAATGGCACACATGGAGTACTACCTTGATGCACTGCCTACACATAAAATAGAAATTTTACAAGGATAAGATCATGATGAATATTTTTAAATGATTTTTTGTTCTATGTTTGAATGGTACCATAACATGTTTCTTCTTCCTGAAACTATTATTAAGAGTTTTAGCAAGAAACATGATTGGATATGGTTTTAACACTCTTTTAAATCTTTGCTTAATATTTGGTAAATTTGGTTTTATACTCAGTTTATTTCAATATTTGGTTTTAAATTACTTTACAACTGGAAAAAAAAATTGCCCAAAGATGTTAAATGGTCAGTTATAAGTGTGGAATTCAAGACTATAAGAAACTCATAATACCTTCAATATTGTTATAAATGCATGTTGCTTTGTAATGTCCAAATTTATTAAAAATAACAATGTATTGCAAATAAAGAGTCCCCCATGATCCACAGGCCCTTCACATCCTAACCCAGTCCAGCACCTCCAATCTCATAGGTTCCCACTAGGTACACCCAGCATCCCACACTCCAATCTCAAGGACACTTACAAGGTCCCCAAGCCCATCATCATCTCATGCCTGGGAAATTCTCCCCATCTTTTACCAGCTCAATCATTTCTTCTCCCAGCTTTCCTTATCCAGACAGAGAGAGCTGATCAGCCCTTCCCATCCCCATGAATAGCTTCTCATGCCCCTCTCCCTTTAGAGGAAAAACAATCTTCATGCATTTTTGTATCACTAGCACCTGAACACAGGTTTGTGTAATCAACATATTCTGAATAAGCCATGCAGGTAGAGTAACTTCCAGTTTTCAGGATTTGTGCTAAGCTATAAGCAGGTGATTTGCTTTACATCTATAAATCCTGTAATGTTTCATATTAGATTCTAAGTTATTTGTATCAAATTTAATATTAGCACCAAACTAGATTTCCCTTTCATTATGAGCTATTTTTAACTGCTCTATTTAATGAAATAGTTTAAGTAAATAGAAAGCGTTTCTTAGATGTATATCTTTGAATGGATCTTTTCTACCTCCCCAGACAGAACTTCAGCTACTCTCTCATTCCAGCACCCTAAACATTAGCAGGAGCTAAATCAAGATTTATAACCATGTTAACTATTAACCATCCTCCTAAAGCAGTCCATGGAATCTTTCCTGCCAACCCTGCTTTCTTTGCAAATGGTTTTAAATTCTGTCCTTACCTCCTCTCAGCACCCACACCCAGCTCATTGCTCCTGTTCTCATCCCTTTCTTCATCCTCTTAACATTTACTAGCCTGCAAGCAATAATCAAGACCATGTGCTGGGCATGTGAAGAGTAGATTTGGAATAGCCAGAAGGCACATACCTTATCTCATCTCATTTTTTAAATGTTTTTAGCCCAGGTCTCTTCACTGTCATTTGCTTCCAGGTGTCTCACTTAGGACCAGGAGGCATCCAACTTAGCACCTGCCTCTTAGTTCCCCAAAATTCAAAACATCCTAGGAAACTGACAGTCTTGGTCTTGTGGCTCCTTCAGCAACTGCTTCTAGCAAATCATTCCAGTAACTGAGGAGTTTGTATATCATCATCCTACCTTTACTGGGATCCCATTCTGTGACCGTCTCCTAACTGCTCACCTATCTCAATCTTCTCTTCAGACACCTGAGGATGCCTGAGACAATATGCACAGAGGAACTAGACAGTGTGCTGTCTCTGTCGCAGGAGCTCCCGAGCTTCAGAAGCCCACCTGACCTCCCCTCTGCCTGGACCACCTCCCATCCCAGATGCCCTCACCACCACTGTCTACTATCATGAGCAAACCCTTGCCTCTTGAGGTCCACAGTCATCCATAACCTTGCTGTTGTCTTCTGCCACCCTTCTCCCCTCCACTTGTCTCACGACCTTCTGGTGTTTTCCACTCAGACACTGACCCAATCTACAAAACCCTTCTCACATTTAAAATTTCATTTATTAATTCATTAATTCAGCAAAGATTTGAGTTCTCTGATGTGACAGGTAATATTCTAGGTACTGGGGGTGCAGCGGTGAAAAAGACAGGTGAGCAAAGGAGCCAGACAACAGACATCAAAGAGAAACAAAGAAAAAGTGAATACTAGTATGTTCAGTACTTTGAAGAAAATCAAGGACAAGATGACTAGTCAGTGAGAAGGGGAATGGGAATGGTTCTTCATACAAGATACTCAGAGAAGGGCTTTACAGAAAGGTGGTACATAGGCAGAAACCTGAAGGTAACAAGGGAGCGTACCAGTGGGCAAGCGAGAGGAAGCAGCAATGGCAGTACAGAGCCTCTGAGGTGGGCTACATCTGAAGTGTGTGGGGAGAGCAAGACGGTTCATGTGGCTGGAGCAAAAGGAGTAGGGAAGAGTGGAGGGAAATGAGATCAGTGAAGAAACAGAGTCAGGTCATGCTGGTCACTCTAAGAAATTCTGCTGTTATTCTGCCGTACCTGGAATTGACCCTGAAAAGAATAATCATCATCTGTGACTTTAAAGATGGCTACTATGCTGAGCACAGATGCAAAGATGGCAAAGGCAAATGTGGAACACTGACTGGAAAACTCAGGACAAGATGGTGATGTCTTGGGCCACTGGGGCAGGGTAGAGACAGTGAGAGGTTGTTGGATTCTGGAATGTTGTATATTCCACCAGAACTGGCTGATGGAATGATGTGGGACAGGAAAGTGAGGAGTCAGAGATGACTACAGAATATTTTTCCTGAGGGTACTGGAGCTCATGAATATAATCTGTCATTATCAAAATCTTAACTATGTTCACTCCTACAGGCAGCTTTGAGGCTTTCCCTGGCTCTGGGAAAGCTGTGGTTGATTTCTTTCACATTTTCTGAGCCATTCCTGATGTCTACACACTCTAGAAAAGAGTATCTTCAGGAAGATGAGGATCACTATACATCACAGTCTTTCCTTATGTAGTTTCTATATTTTCTCAAATTGTTCAATAATTTTCATATTGTTCAAGTAGGTGTGAATTAAAAGTCTATGGTATTTCTTTAACTTGTGATTTTGCCTTTATTTCCAACTCCAATAAACTTGAATGCCTATACATTTCCAAGTATAATAGGGATTAAATAAACATGACTTACCTCTTCTTCCACAGTGGCAGGGCCCTTTGATCTCAGACGAAGTGTTTCCCTTCCGGTACCCAACTTTCCTGCTGAGGACTTTCCAGTGGTTGATCTTGGCTGTATTTCTGTAATCAATCAATGAATGGGGAAAGATACTTATACTCAGAAAGAATCCAAGACATTGCTATAAAAGCTAATGTAGTTTCCGTAACAATTATCGTGGAGATTGGATAAAATGTGCCATCCTAGACAATTTCCCAAAACAAAATGAATTCACCTGCTGTCTGTTACTCTCACATTAAAGTCTCTAGAAGAGTGCTGACTACAAAAAGAAAACAGGAGATGAGTGATGTATAGACGGAAATACAGGAAGAAATAATACAAAATAGGCTTTATTATAGAAATGAAAAGGCCTGAGTAGCAGGGAAGCATAGGTAGAAGTTCCCTAGACATTCTCAAGGTCATGAAAAAGAAGGCAGGCATCAGGTCTGAACAGATGAGAGGGAAAGCAGCACTATCATATGAGTATCTCCTTTCTGCTTGATGCTTTGTATATAAAATCCCATCCAGTACTCACACCAACCTAAGAGGCAAGTTATAGCTCTAGTTTTAAAGAATAGAAATTGAACTCAGTAAGTAGAACTGAGATTTAAATTTAGATTCTGTGATCCCAAAGTTGGTGTGCTTTCATCAACATTCCAACACCATACCTCTTGCAAGTACAAGGAGGTGAAATGAGAAAAGCAGAGTTCTAAAGAAGAGACTGGGAACAGGTTCCAAAGAAAGAATTCCCCTCAGAATGAAGGCAAGAGAACAGCATCCTCCTCCTTCCCTTATGCTTGCAGTGTGCATGATAGAGAGACAGAGAGAGACTTCTTTTTTTCCCTAATGCACCAAGAGTCACCCAGCTGACTATGGCGCAATCAACAAACCTACATTGACAATCATTATTACTTCAAGTCCACAGTTTACATTAGGGATTTCTCATGGCATTGCATATTCTATGTGCTTGGACAAATGAAGAATGATATGTACCATACAGAGTAGTTTCACTGCCCTAAAAATCCACTGTGCTCTGCCTACTCATGCCAGATTGTTATTTATCATTGTTTGCTAAGCTATCTTTTCCTTGAGAAAAGTATATTCAAAACAACCACTTGGTGGCGCCAAAGCAAAAGTTAAAATTTAAGTTCTGTCTTGGCCCAAACTCCAGAAAGGCAGTTTATGGAGAAGGAAACAGAAGCTATGTTCCTCTATGACCTTGTAATTCAGGGGACATGAACCAACCAATTTATACACGAAAATAAGCAGGATATTCCTGTTCACTCACAGAGAAAAAAGCAACAAGTTCCATATTTTTGAATATTCTGAAGAGAGTGAATGATTTTAATCTGGCCTACTTTTGGGATGTTGACCCATCTAATTACTAGACAGAGCCCTAAACCAGTCACTTCAATTCCAAAAGTGGATTTGCACCCCTCTTGTGGCTGAGTGGAGTTGAGTGGTGAGAGACAGGCAGTTCATACAGTTGACATGAATGATGAATCTGCAGTGAGCTAGATTCAGCCCCCAGACGCATGCTGACCCCTGTCTTTTGGAGGTCACTTAGACACAGGACACTCCAGCTTGTGGCACACAGCTGCTCCCACAGTTAAATGGGACATCACCAAGAAGCTGTCATGTTTGCTCCCAAACCCTTCTGTGGCAATTTATCTGTTATTCTAATTATGTAATTTAATTTAAAAGTACATGAGCTGATGAAATAAGTGTGAAACAAGGAGTGCTTATTGCTATAAGAACTAGGTTAACTGCTTCAGGCGAGTTGCAAAAAAAGAAAAAAATAGGTGTGGGTAAGATGACAATAGATTAGGAAAAATATTTTTAAATGTCCCATTATTTCACATATTTTACAAAAATGCAACAGAACCCACAGAAATGCATTAAGGTTGCACTTATTTAAGAAAGACTTCATAAAACACCATGTATTCACTAACTGAGATTCTTCTAAAAGTATCTTTCTTTTACAGATATTTGGTTACTCTAAGATACAAGAAAGGCAAAGTAAATTCTTAACTCTTTCATTTTCCTCCAAAGATGGTTTGATTTGTTTGTTTTGGTATCACATGGATTTTTAACATGCTTGTTATGTTTCAATCCACTGCAAATACTTTTTTTAAAATTTAAATTGTTCCAATTTTTGGCCAATTGGAACCTCTTTAAGTTGCTTCAGGGCCCTAGATGGCGCTAATAGTTCTGGAATGATTAAGATTTTTTGGCACACCTAGTCCATTTTCTGCATGAAACCTGCAATCAGTGATTTTTGAGGAATCCTTGTCTCATTTAGAGAATCATTAATATAAGTCATCAGAGGAGTGTCAATTTAAAGTCAATGTCTTCTTTTAATACGCTGCAGGTGACAGATAAGTTCTTTAAATGCTCTCTTATTTAATCTTCACAACACTATTATGAGACATTGATTTATAACTTTATAGTTGAGGAAAATGAAGTTTAAAGATGTAAAATAGTTTCTCCATAATTATAGACAATTGGTAAGTGCTAGAACTGGAACGTAAAAGGCCAGATACAAGGGTCTTAGGAGATGTCAAGGACATGTCATCAGTTACAAAGTGTGGCAATAAGACATACTTTGTACCATTGCTGAGCCCCTAAGCCTCCCATCTTCAAAAGCAGCCCTCGGGTAAATGTGGCTCCCTGCCAAGTGGGAGAGAAATGTAACTGTTGTGCCAAGGCTCACAGACAAAATACCACTGAACTGGTTGGACAAGCCACCTAAAAATTGTAAACTGTAGATTTACGCATGGACTCCATAAAGTAGTAACACTTAAACCCAAGAAGGGAGTATTGCAAAACCCAGTTCATCTTAAGGATCTCAATAATTAGTTTCACAATAATGTTCTGGTTTTTAAAAAGTAAAAATAAAAATAAAAGGTCAGGCAGGTCTACCCCGGAGTCACTACTTGCCTTTATACTGCATGAAAGATGATGCGTCGTCCTTAGTAACATACATCAGTTGGTTGTCATCTCCTCAGGACCCACTGGTTATTTGGGGATAACTGTGGTTTAGGGAAGGCTGGTGGCACACAGTTTTAGGGATGGGACACATGAATAGCCCAAGCTGATGCCCTTCATCACTGATTGTTTCACAGAGGGACATGTGACCGAAGTCAGCTGTTCAAATGATTCCAAGAACTTTTGCTAGAATTTCTGAGACAAGGACATTCTTCCTTTTGTTCTAATTGAATAAGGAAGTAGATGATCCCAGCAGGCACAACACTACCACACAGGAGCTAACTTTAAGCTGATACCTAAATGATAAAGCAGAGGCCTCAGGCAGCAGAACAGAGAGAGAGGGTAAGACGCTGGGTCCTGATCACATGGCACAGGCCCTACACGGAGCTGTGCCAATGTCAGGATCACCTATGGATGCAAATACTCCCTTACCTGCATACGTCAGTTTGGTAGGTTCCACACTGTCTCTAGTTGAAAGATACTTCACAGATATCAAATTCTGTCTAAGCAGTGAAGCAAACCTTCTAGAAAAGTATTTTGATTCCTGGACATGTAAATGACACTGTCCATAAACAGTTCATATGCCCCCAAACCCCACTTCCACCCCTGACATAGACACACACAGACACACACACTTACTTTTCAGAACAACTGACACAAAATCTAGCTTGTGTCCCAGACTTAAAAGTTTATATATTCCAAATGTCATTCTTCTCCAATATTTAGCCAAGTTTTAGAATACTTGTAGGGCAAGTCAGGAGAGAGATGGAGCCTCTTTTTTAAGTTAGCTGGTAAGGTGTTGGGGCAGATTAAAAAAAAAAACACACAACAAAGAAAAGGAGGCAAAGCAGATGCCATGTGCACAGGTGTTAGCTGTTGTCTACTGGATCCAAGGACAGATGTGAACCTAACTCCACAAAAACCTAGTTGTTCCTAGGTTGCTCCTAGTTGTTGCTTTGATGAGAACGAACAGTGCCTGACAAGATTCAGAAGTGGAACAACTGTGCCCAAATCTTATTCTTTAGGGTAGGTGTTGAGGAAAACCTCAACCTTGCTTTTTAAGCCCCTGAAATTACAGGCAAAAACTTAATTATATCTGTGTGAATAAGGTTCATAGCTTTAATCTAGAATAACGTGTATTACAAAAAATTGACAAACCTCCAGATTCCAAATTAAGAAAAAAAAGTGACAGTGATTTTTGCCCTCTTACTACTTTTTTTCTACAGTATGATTTTATCATGGAAATTTTAAAAATCATTACTAACTTTCATTACCATTTTATTACTATATTATCCCCCTGATCTTTAAAAAGTTAAAACAACCCTGCCAATTAAGAATAGATTTAAAGTGTAAAAACAATGTAATCTTCTACCACATTTCTAACAAAGGACCATTTAAAGTAATTTTTTTTAAAAAACTGCTTAAAATGAGAATCATATAGTTAAAAATTATAAAGCCACTAAAAGTAGACTGATGCATTTTTCTATTTTCTAGAAATGTAAGCCTTTAAAATAAATAACTGCTTTCTGGTCATATAAGTTGATGTGATTATTCTATATTTAAAGTGTGAAAAATATAAAAAGTAAAAAAACATCACTTTTAAACTCACTACCTAAAGATAACTATTAATAGTTCAATATATACAATTTCCAAGTCACATTTCTTCTACATTTAAAGGCAGTTTTTACAAAAATGGAGCACTGATGCATTTTATAATCTACCTTTCTATTTAATATATCATAAACATTTTTCCATACATAAGGGAAACTGCTTATTGGCTTAAGTTTTTCTAAAAACATACTCTGAGCATCATTTTGAACCTAACTGGTTAGATCCACCTTTCTATAATCATATGACAACTCCCATTATACAAACACTCTCTGGTAGGATATATTATTAGTATAATTGTTGTTTTTCTAGTAAGTTACAGTTTATTCATACTATTCAGCCATTTTAGAAACCCACTTCCATTTTAGCATCATTTTTTTACCCCTTCATTCTACAGCGCTAGCTTACTAATAAGCTTAAGAACAACAGAAAACTCTTATCAACTTTCTACTCGTGGTTTTTATTAATTCCAAATGCTCCTTAAAAAAAAAAAAACCACTTAGATTCTAAGAAATCAATCACTGTTTAAGGTAAATGTCTTGAGAATACAGATAATAATGTTTTATGTATTGGAGATTACAATATCACCTTTTTCAGATTTTAAAAAATGAGCATTTAATGAGAGTTTACAAATAGAGTAGAGTGCTTATTTAGCCTGGTCTTCATCCAGCAGGGTCTTTCCATTGGAAACACGTTTATCAGTTATTTTCACTATCTATCTAGCATATCTGCCACACCCCACAAAAGGGGACTTAGCTCTTTATTTATCTTCTTCCATTGAAACTTTATGGTAAGTGCCAAACCAACGTCTAACTAGATATAAAAAGGGCAGAACAAAGTCTGAGACATGAAAAGATGATTAACTGGCATGTTCTACTACCCAAAATTTGCCATTGTAAGTACTTTCAACCTCTGCCAAAAAATACATGAAAGAGATTGCCACTGTCAGATAAAATGCGACATATCTAAAGCTGAACTTCTCTGACTTCCCCGCAAACCATTTCTACACCCCAACTTCCTCACTTCCAAAGATTACATTGATCCCAAGCTCCAAGGATAGAAATTTTGGGAGTGACATTTGCTTCTTCTAAGCCTTCTCTCCCTTCTCCTATAGCTAAGCATCCTCAAGCTACCTTCTGCCTTTGCAATTTTACTTGCTTTTTTTTCCATTCAAATCCCTCTGCTGCCCCAAATACCACCCCTTCCATTGCTCCTGAATGATTGCAGCTGCCTTAGTGGTTATTTCTCTAATTAAATATAGCCATGTTGTTCCTCCAGATTAATTCAAAAAATATTTCATAATATTCTTCAGTTCTACTATCTAAATGATTCCCTATTACCCTCTAAAAATAACCTTCAGGTTTCCCACTGAGTTTTAAGCACTTTTCTTAATAGGGCTTTGAGCTGCTTTTGCAGACAGAAGCTGATTTGCTGCAGTCCCAATCTTCACCCTTCATTCTCTCAGCCTTAAAACTTAAAACTTGCCCAGTAACAGGCAACTCAGCTCTCAGCTAAATTACACTTTGTTTAAATCTGCATTACAGCATGTATCATAGTCTGTAGAGGAAGTACTAACACAATGTTAAAAGCACAAGCCTCAGGAGCAAACTGACTGAAGTACTATACTTATACTTACTACCAACTACTGAGTGACCTAACAGTTATTGAAGTGCCCATGCCTCCTTTTATTTATCTGGAAATCCCTCATAGGAAGGATACAAAGATTAAACCAGGACATAATAGTTGTCTTACTAGCAATGACTTACACTGATTTAGCACAATATGCCAAGCACTATACCAAGTGTTTCACAAATATAAACCCATGTAACCCTCACAACACTGTATAGCTAAGTCAACAGAGAGGGTGGTCACAGCGTTAGTAAGCAGCAGAGACAGGAATTAAACCCAAACAGTTTGTTTCAGAATCTATGCTCTTAACCACTATACTACTACATTGCTTCCAGTAAGCCTTCAATAAATGGTAGCTATTCTTCCTATTCGCAGAATTACTTTAATGTCTCTGCCTATTTAGGTAAATTGTAAGCTCCTTGAGAACATAAGACATACAGCCTCATCATGCAATTGTGAGAGAGCTGGCTCTGGATGGTCACTGAGTGGGTTATAAGCCTGCCTCTACCACCCACTAGTGAACACTAACATTTTCAACAAACTGCTGCTCCTCTTAGGATGGTTCTAAGATTTCCTACCAGAAAAGTATTTGGAAACAAAGAGCAGCTAGTACAATATACTGATAAATTTCATTATTTGATATAAGACATGATAATATCATCTGCCTTTCTGGGATCTGGAAGAATGTCAATGCCCATCAAATACCTGGGTATCACCAGTTCACCCGCATTATTTTTCCTGTTTCACATGGATTCATCTTGTTTCTAAAATTACTCCATTTTTAACATTCTAAAAAGGACAGTTTAATTCAGAAAAGAAGAAAGGGGTAAAAAAGAGGCGCCAAATGGACAAAGGTGGGCAGTCTTGGGAGGAAAGCTACCTAAGATTACTACTTCTTGAAAAGGCTATAGTATTGGCTTAATGGCTAACTTTTACTGAAGACTTATGAAGCAGCAGGGATGGTTCTATGATTTCTTTTATAAGTTTGACCATTTAATCCTCAGAACAGCCCAATTTGGGAATACTATTATCACCTTCACTTTTTGTTTGAGGCAACCAAAGCAAAGCAAAGTTAAGTAATTCCAAAGTTAAGTAATTTGACATCATCACACAGGATATGTGTAGTAAATACAGTCTACCTATTTAACTACTTAGACATCTCTAACCTTTTTCACAATCCCCCAGATATTTTGTAGCTCAGCATACATGAAAAGGTTTGTTGGTTTGAAATTTTTGTAGCTCAGCATACATAAAACATTTGTTGGTTTGAAATTTTTTTACTAGAAACCACATGAATATAACAATTTTTTCAATGTCTATCTGAATAGTCATAAGATAGAAAAGTCAAAGTTTCTCTTTTAATATCAAAGAGACTGAGTCTTTGAAAATGAATACATCCGTTAAGCTGAATCACGAAGATGAGGTCCGAGTTTTCTAGCTGTGAATGACTCAAAGAATTTGGACGCACTTCACATACTGAACATCCTATTCTGATGGACACATAGCACAGAAATGAAGCCTCAAAAAGAAGACATAGCTGAGTGATTTGTTAAAAAATCTAAGCCTAAAGCCAGAACTATCAATGCTTTAGAAGTTAAATTTTCAACTCCCTTTCTAATTTAAAAGACCCTTACAGGGACATTTTAGACCTCCTTCCACAAACCTTTTTCTATAAAGGGCAACCATTAAAAATTAAATTCTCCAGTATAAACAAAGTAGAGGCTTATCTAAGTAAAACTGAATCAAAGCCTCACACATTTTATAGTTATATTTTGGCAACTGAAAGGGCTCATTAGGATACAAACCAATTGAACTCATCTAGTTCTAGAAGTATTTAAATGGAAGAATGGATTCTCATAGCTTTGGGAAAAATCTAGGTTTACAGGGCAAATGTTGCAGGGTTGAGCTCATTGTGGAGACATGTCCCCCTTTTCATTGGCAAAAGAGGAAAGGAAGTGAGCCATACCCTAAAAAAAAATACCAGTAGACATTCCAGCCGATACTTGATAAGGACTGGGAAAGCTGCCATGAACCCATGGCTAGAAGAAGGAAAATTTGGAACCAAAAGCAGCTGACCAAAAGAAACCATGTTAGGTATGGAAAACATTTTCCATTAAACTACAAATTTTCAACAAAGGAGTCATTTAAACTAGTGTTTTTCAATTTTTTCTAAGACCCAGTGAGAAATATATTCCTTAAATCATGACCAATACATATACACAAAAAAATGCAAAACTGAAGTGCACAGATATAAAAACTATGTAACGAAAATACACTTACACTTAATAGGCACAAAAACACTGCAAAATTTTCTACTTTATTCTATTTTGTGTTCTAATCACACTGAGATCCAAGGGTTAAAAAACAGTGATTTCAACTCTGATGAGCACAGGAGTTTCTGAGGTTATATGTTTTTAATAGCTTTCATTCCTCCATCATAGTGTACACCAACTTAGGAAAGTTGCAGTAGAGCATCTGTTCTTCGGACAAGTAACACGTTCTTGGGAGTTTGGGAAAAGGCCACCCAGAAGGCTGTCTCCTCATATGTGGTCATTTCTCCTATGCTGGCTCCTCCTCCTCATTCCTCATCTTAAATGCTGGGGTTCCCCTGCAGTTCTATCTTTTGTCTTTCTCTCTTACTCCTCTAAGGGATACGATTTATCTTTATGGCTTCCTCTAGCAAGCTAGGATAATTACTTATAAATCCCATTCACGAACCTCTAATTTTCAACATCCTCTTACACTTTTCCAAAACTGATTGCCCTACAAATTTCAAACTCATCAGCTGCAAATTGTACCCTGAGTACAATCTCTCTTCCCTACCTCTTCACCCAAATCTATTTCTTCTCTCACAGAATGGCACTAAACTGTATCCTTCATTCAAGCCATAATTCTATGAGTCATCATTTATGATCTTTTTTTCCTTTACCCTTGTGTCCAATGGGTTACCAATGCTACTTCAGTGGTATACAGGTAAGTGTTAACCAACAGCTCTCCAGTCTAAAACGAAGTCCTGACTTGCAGCACTTTCCTATTTCTATAATGAAATTACCCCACCACATTCAGGCAATCAACATGAAGTTGGTAAGAGTTGTGCACAAATGGGGCCAGAACACCACTATCCCAGAACCATTTCTTGTTTTCATGGTATTATTTACTGGTACTGCCGTAATGCAGGATTCCACCTTCTCTTTCCTCGACTAACACAACAGAATCCTTATGATAGTCAAACCTCTAACACATAATCCATAGCTCTATTTGACACACTCTTTAGAATATCTTTCTAAACCCAACCTTCAGGCATCCCTGGTGGCACAAGGGGTTAAGCACTGCACTATGAAGCATCTGCAACCACTGCAGCACAAGTTCAATCCCCAGCCAGGGAAGAGACCCACATAGTGCAACAGATCTCTCCTGTCTTGCCTGCTCCTTTCAGCAGTGTATTTCAGTCAATATGCCTGTTCTGTTCCCCCACTCTCTCTCTAGTGAATCCTCTCATCCCCTATACCTCTGGCCTGTACCCCAGTTCTTATATGCATAAATAAATCTTTAAAAATAATAAAATAAAATCCAACTCTCATCTTGTCACTTCCCAGATAAAACCTCTTTGTTGGTCCTCCACTGCCTACTCTTTATCTTCATATATAAGCCCTTGAAAATCTTGTCCCTACAGACCCTTGATCTTTGTTGCTTACCACACCATCATCTACAATCCCTATTCCAATCACACAGGCATACAGGTATTCCCAAATACATGATACTTTTTATTATCTCTTAGCATCTTTGCTATTTCCTACTCCCTAGGGCAACTGTGCCCTTTTGTTCACTAAAGGTCTTTTTTCAAAACCAACAATGTCAAATGCTGGTGAGGATGTGGAGAAAAAGGAACCCTAGTACACTGCTGGTGGGAATACAAGCTAATCCAACCATTATGGAAGGCCGTATGGAGGTTCCTCAGTCTACTAGAAATGGAACTGCCATATGATCCGGCAATCCCACTCCTAGGGATCTA
>JAGFMF010012074.1:4278143-4311639 GCA_019455555.1 Galemys pyrenaicus
AGGGTGCACAAGGGACTGAGGTGATGGTGCACCGGTGAAATGGTGGTGGGTACTCCCTGGGGACTACAAATGATGTCAAATATAACTAATAAAAAAAAAGTCTTTTTTCAAAATAAATTGTTTTTATTATTTTAATGTATAATATCAAACAGCTAAATACTTACTTTGGTTTCTTTTTTTAATTGAGATAACATTGGTTTACAACACTGCATGTGATTTAGGGGTGATAGCATCACACCTCTTTAGATGTGAATTACACCACCCTCACCACCAACGCATCAATAATCCTCCACAATGTAACAATGGGCTCCCTCCCCACTATGTTCCTCACCCCCTCAATTCTGCAGTAATATTTCTAGGGTTTATTTTGTTTACTTCTGTCTGTTCCTTTGTTTTTCTATATTCCACATGTGTGAAATCATATAGTATTTATCTTTCTGATTTATTAAACTTTGTACAAGTCCTTCTAGTTCCATTCATGAATCAAGCCTCTTTTAAATTCTCCCCCAATGCATTTTGAGACACCATCTGTATATCTTCTCCATCTAGCTAAACCTTTAGCAAGGTTGACTTGGTCACTTCTGAAAGTTTTTAAAAATCCTAGAGATGACTCAGCTTCAGCCAAAATGGACTATCTGAATGCAAAGAATAGAAGGTTTTGCCTCACCTCAACTGGCTCTTTCTAATAGGTGTCCAAGATACTGAAAATCAGATAATCATGAAGGGCTATAAAATGTGAATCAATGCATCAATGATAATGCTAGAAAACACACCTAAACCTAGCCACAAAAAAAGACCGGGACCAAGAGACTTAGAGAAAGTACCTTCTAATGTGTACTCCACATATCCCAACCCATATACCCAGTACAATTAGAATTCAGGATGCTGAAATAATATACTCCCACTTGGAAAAGCCTACCCAGTCTCCATGGAATGCACATGCAGTAACAGATGGGTTCAATAGTAGTCAGGCACAATAAGGCAGCAACTACACTAACCATCTACACTTGTGTCTCTGGTATTGAAGGAAAAATCTAATCATGGAATAATAACAGCTAGATACAATGGCCCTGGTAAACATTCAAACATACTGTCAACCTAGCATCCAAGTTAAGTTACATCTTACATCTTCTTGGAACTTTGTCTTCCACAAGTAATAGAACCTACACCATATTTCTATTAAATGTCACCAAATCACTTGTATACAGAAAAAAAATTCCAATTCCACAAGGCTAAAGTCTGCTACTTACTTGCCTTTAAAGGAGAAAAAAATGTTAATTCCCTAGATTCACTGCTTTCAACCATTATTTTCATTAACTGCTCTGAGAAAACAGCTATTAGGGACAAAGTAAGGGTCACTCTATGTTGTGAGCAAAGTAAAAGACCAGAGGTAGGTGGGGGTCCTGGATGAGTCAGAACAGGCACAGAAATGATGCTACTGGAGATATTTTAACACTGATGAACACTAACCCATCATCTGTCTTATTAAAATAGTGCTGGGTGGTAAGAGAGAAGCTGGCACCTTTTCCTGTAGATGAGATGGCCTGGAGGCTTGCAAAAACAGTTGGAACACAGCTGCAGTGGCTAAAACCAAGCAATTACAGATGTCACACCAAAGTGGAATTTCATACCACACTACACTGCCAAATTCAAATGCCAATGGAGGAAAAGTATTGAAGAAAATCTTTAAAATAGGTTAAATAACTATTCAAAATATCAAATCCATGTGTAATTGAAGTTTTTTGATTGAGGTCCATAAATGACAGTTAGTATGATTTAAAGAGTTCCATCAAAAATCATACTGCTCAGGAAGATGAACACAATGCAATGTGTTATTCTTAGAGTTTAGAACAGCCACATCAAAGTCACTAGACATTCGATGTTGTCATTTCAAATGAATTCTTTAGAAAATGTCCTTTCAGACAACTTTTTCTCCTTCAATAGTTTTTTCCCTTGTAAGTAGTGTTGTCTATTTCTCTGAGTTCTTAACATGGTTGTACTCACTTCTCTTAGAAAGATGAATCAGGGAGAGGAAACATTTCATGCACACACACAAAGTCAACTTACCAAATGCCTTCTTAGGTTCTATTAACTTCAGGGTGAAGAATTCCTCTTTTTTCAATGATTTTAACTTCCTAGCAACATCATAGTGACGCCACCCAACAATATTTTCTCCATTTATGCATTCAATATGATCCCCCACACAAATCGTTTTAACTGAGTCAATTATGCTGCCATCTTTAATTCTCTGAAAGAAAATTAACACATTAAAAAATCTAACGGTGAGTCATTATGGTCATGCTTTTGAAACATTATATACAATACATTAATGTAGTGACAAAGTAATTGAATGTTTAGAGACCAAGTACAACAGGAAAACCATCTTATCTCATTCAGAATTCAGCTACTTCAGTCACCACCTCCTCTGAAAACCTGGTCCTGACATTCTCAAGTCCACTCCCCCAGACAGGTTTCTACAATATTTGTTACTACATATATGCTCATCTTTAATCAAACTCTCTACATTTGCCCTCTCATTTAATTCTAACAACATTTATGATAGTCTCATGTCTTAAATCAAGTTAATAAAGATCATGGAAGATAGCTGTCAAGTTCAGCATACCACAATGCAATTGTCCATGCAATACCATTCAGTCCTCTTCACTGAACTGCAGTATCGTTGCGGACAGAGATGGTGTTATTCACCTCTGAATACCCTGTGCCTAGCACAATTCCTATATACAAAAGTGCCTCCATAAATAAATGCTGAATCATTTCAACATGATTCCATAACATAAGACAGAGCATGAATTTTTTTTCCACTAAACATTGGTACAACTTGACTAAGAAAATTGATACCTACTAAGAGATGGTATGGTTACCACTTGGGCAGCCAGAGTGACTTTATATTATTATTTTTCATTTACATTATTTTATTTTTTTTAAAGATTTATTTATTTATGCGTACAAGCACTGGGGTACAGGCCAGAGGTGTGGGGGGTGAGAGGATTCACCACAGAGAGCGGGGAGCAGAACAGGCAGATCAATGGAAGTACACTGCTGAGGGGAGCAGTGGGCACAGCAGGAGAGGTCTGCCGCACCATGTGGGTCCCCTCCCCGGCCGGCAGCAGGGATCGAACCTGTGCTGCAGTGGCTGCGGTTTGCTTCATAGTGCGTTGCTTAACCCACTGCGCAGTGCGTTGCTTAACCCACTGCGCCACCGGGGAGGCCCTCATTTACATTATTTTAGATTGAGAACTTAGGGCCTAAGGAAAAACTTCAAATTGATCTTTGTTACAACTATCTTATTCTATAGTTCAGTCTCAGACGAGGCCTAAGATTCCCTGCAACAGCACTAGGAGTTCTGAAAGGATTTTAGGAAAAGGCGCTCAAACTCTGCATGGATTACAGTCCTGCAAAGGCTATACAGTTCTTTCACAGTGGTGAGAAACTGGGCAAAATGATGGTCACAATCAGTCTCAGAAGTCACAAATCTTTCAGGGGAATGACAGAATAGAAATGCTAGAGGCTGCTTTGATTGTGTAATAAAAGCATGTACATTCTCCACTTTAACCAAAAAGAGGAAAAAAAAAAACCTTCTGAATGAGCAGAGTGATTGATCATTGTGTCCAAGAGTTAAGAGGAAGCTAGTTTCGTGTATCCCACAGCATCTCCATGTTGTCATCAGAAGAAAAAAAAACAACAAAACGAGTTGTAAAAGGGAAACCTAGCAAGGTTAGACATTTTTAATTTTCAAATTTTATTACTATATACCAAACTCATAAGAGGTTTATTTTTTATGCCCAAATTTTAAGAACATTGCTACATTCACTATAATAGTAACTGTTAAGGTGCCAATTCAAACAAAGCTTTTTATCATTACAAATAATGAATTACAAAGAAAAAAAATCCAGGAATTTAATAACCTGAATGACATGTTATTTTAAGTCACTCTTAAGCTATCAGAAACAAATAATGGTAAACACAAGATATCCTCAGTACACTAGTGTTTATACACTGTCATAGCAAAATAAGCAAGATTAAACAAAACACTAGAGTCTAAAGAACAAAAAAATTAATTCTGTCATCTAACCACTTTTAAGCCATTAAAAGAATGTAAAAATCCCTAACTGACTTTTCTAAAGTTTTATTTGAGTTTATTGATACTCTGAACCTTTTTCCCTTTTTGATAAACTATACCTTACAAATTTCAGTGCCCCTCCCATTTTAGTTTTAAGAATTATGATGACATAAAATAAGCATTTCATAAAGTTAATTAAATCAAAGACCTTAAAGACATGTATACATCTTGCCAGTAAATCAAAGGTAAGAATAACAGAAATCTAGGATCTCCTAAATAGCCACAGAGGTCATCAGAAGAGTGTCTAGAGGAAGGAAAAACAATTACCACAAGTCAGAGTAGGCAGTAAAGTGAGAATTCAGGTGGGCAAGAGGGAAGTTGAAGCAGATGTAGTTATCAAGGGCAGCAGACAAGGACCTAGAATAAAAAGATATAAAATTAATGCAGGAAATGGAGACCACCACCATAGAAGCAAAGTGGGAGGCACTGATTATATATTTTGTGGGTTACCTGAGCCTCAACCTCCCATGTAGTAGAATAAAGAATGAAGTGGCAATTGAGTCAAGTTTATGAAATCCAGCATACTTTGATAATACCATTACATGATGGAGATTAATAATATAGCTAAGAGGGCTATTCGAGTTCAAAGGCTATTTGAGTAAGAAGGAAAAACAAGAGACAATCCTCTACTAATATTTACTGAGTCACTCAATACCATACTCTATCACACCTAAAAAAATTTTTAATGGATAGCAGATCTCAACAAATGTGTTTATTTATATAGTGAAAACTTGGTTTAACAATTGTTGCACTACAAATGTTGGCGAAGATGTGGAGAAAAAGGAACTCTCTTACACTGCTGGTCCAACCATTATGGAAAGCAGTATGGCAGTTCCTCAAACTATTAAGAATGGAACTTCCATTTCATCCAGCAATCCCACTCCTATTACCCAAAAGACACAAAAACACTGATTCAAAAGAATACCTGCACCCCTATGTTTATACCAGTGTCTTTACAATAGGTAAGACCTGGAAACAACCTAAATGCCCAAAAGCAGATGACTGGATCAGGAAGAGGTGGTACATATACATGATGGAATACTATTCAGCAATCAAAAAAGAAAAACTAGACTCATTCACAGGAACATGGATGGAGCTGGAAGGGATTATGCTCAGTGAAATAAGTCAGAAGGCAAAAGAAAAATACCAGATGGTTTTCCCCCAGGAGGAAAATAAGGCAACCAAATAAGGATCAAGGAAAAGAATAATAACAACAAAAATAATAATAACACAACAAAAACTAAAAGATAAGGAGAAATCAGGGACACTTAGTGGGGAAGGAGGAGGGAGAGGGTTGAGGGCAGATAAGATCACAAGGGACTGAGGTGATGGTGCACTGGTGATGGTGATGGAGAACACATGGGGCTAACAATTGATGTCAAGGGCCTCCCTGGTGGCTCAGTGGGTTAAGCAACGCACTATGAAGCAAATCGCAGCCACTGCAGCACGAGTTCGATCCCTGCCGCTGGCCATGGAGGGACCCACATGGCGTAGCAGACCTCTCCTGCTGTGCCCACTGCTCCCCTCAGCAGTGTACTTCTGTTGATCTGCCTGTTCTGCTCCCTGCTCTCTGTGGTGAATCCTCTTACCTCCCACACCTCTGGCCTGTACCCCTGTGCTTGTATGCATACATAAATAAATCTTTAAAAAAAAATTGATGTCAAATATATATAAAGAAGAAAAAAATTTTACTGAATATCAAGACTTACTATAAAGTTACGAAGATTTAGACAGTGCAATATGAACACAATTTATGAGAACAGTGACACTACAAAACACTGGGGGAACTAATGGATTTACAATTAATTATGCTTAACTGTATATCCAATTGGAATAAAATATCACACTTAGCATTTCATCTGGATTTGAAGCTGCAAAAGTCAAAGACGTATTGAATATTTTTTGGAAGACAGGAATTGCAACATTAAACTTAGAGGTTCCCAATATTTTAAATACTACAGTATCTTCCATTATATCATCCCATATATTTATAGAACTCCAGCTTCTCATCACAGACATCAGCAGAACTCTGGGGTGGCATCCCACGCTCTCCAAGGCCTTAAGCACTACATTCCAGGTGTTTGAGCCCCATGTCTAGCCTGAGACTATTCTGCTGATCCAACACTATCTCCAAAACTTATTCCTAATAAACTAACATTCATGTAAAATTATAAACAGTTATTTCATTTAATCCTCATAAGCAGTCTCATCCTATTAATATGAGTAAATCAAGGCACAATAATTTCAAGACTTATGCCAAGTAACAGCTAATTAAGCAATGGAAATGGATTTCAAACTTAAGTATTACCAACAGAAATTCTCTGACCCTAAATTATGATGAAAATTAAAATATTTACCATCTGACCCTTTATAGAAAGTGTTTGCCAACTCTAGTCTTAAATGTTTTGAACCAAAAAGAAAGGTAATCATGGCCCCTGAACACAAGGATGACTTGCAAATTACTGAACATTCTATTTTCTTGTGTTTTTCTTGGCAAAAAAAAAGTGGGTGAGAGGATTCAACAGAGACAGAATGCAGAGCAGAACAAGTAGATTTCCAGATACACACTGCTAAGGGGAGCAGTAGGAGAGACCCTCTGCCGTGCCATGTGGGTTAGATCCCTGCTCAAGTATTGAACTCAGGCCACACTGGTGATAGCACTGAGACTTAAGCCCTAGGTCATCAGGGAGCCCAGAATATAAGTTTTAATATAACTCTGACTTTTTAATTTTGTTAATATTTTATGTATTCAGAAAATAAAATTAGATCAAAAAAGAAGAGGGGCTCAATCTCAGTTAATTCAAAGAGAAGCAAGTGGATTCAACAGTATTTTCTTTTTAAAGATTTTATTTATTTATGCATACAAGAGCTGGGGTACAGGCCAGAGGTGTGGTGGGTGAGAGGATTCACCACAGAGAGCAGGGAGCAGAACAGGCAGATCAACAGAAGTACATGCTGAAGGGAGCAGCAGGCACAGCAGGAGAGGTCTGCCGCACCATGTGGGTCCCCCCCTAGCCAGCAGCAGGGATCGAACTCGTGCTGCAGTGGCTGCAATTTGCTTCATAGTGCGTTGCTTAACCCACTGAGCCACCAGGGAGGCCCTCAACCATATTTCAAATGAATAACCACCATTTTGGGGGTGGGGAGAGACAGGACAGAACCTATTCCAGATAACTTTTGAATACTTTGATTATCTATATAGTTAAGGACCTAAAGTGCATGTATATTTTGAACTCTTAGGCTTATTTTCAGGGTAGTATGGATATAGCAATTCTAAAACTATTTTGTGTATATGGTAGGGCTAAACAAAAGCGTAAAAAAGAAAAATTATATTAAAAGTTAAATACTTTAATATGGGGAAGCCAAGGAAGAATGCTTGGCTGGATTAAAATGGAGTTGTCATTATAAATTCATAATTTCTAAAATATGATCTCTAACCATACCACTGAAAGGACTAAAAACACAGAAAAGGAGTACAACTCATTCAGATGTTGTACTGAAACACCATTCCTCACCAACCAAACCAGAGCTCTTTGGGAAAATGGTTGATTCTGGCTAGGAGAAAAGATAACAGATGTCTTAGAACATCTTGTGTCAGGAAGAAAGGAACCAATCAAAATGATGGGAGCCATGTCAAAAGGATACAGGAGCCACTTAAAAGGACTCCTGCAGGCCAAATCTCAGAAAAAATTGAGATTCAAAATAAATGACGGCAGTGTGTTACCACCCACAGAATAAAATAAATTATGTGTCCACACAGATAATAAATTAAAAGTGGACTGTTTTACAATAGCATGTTTTAAAGAAATATACAAATAATGACAGATTTAGAAAATAACTATTTGGCAACTAGTTTAGTGAAAATTGATTTCAGGCAAGACTCATCAACAGATGCTGAATTTGTGGGTTATAAGAGAATGGAATATTTTCATAATCTCAAAGTATCTTCCCCAAAATTATTAATTACAAAGAAAAACAAAACTTTGTAGTTATAACATAGTTATAATGGCAGATAGGATCTTAGACAAGTGATGAAAATTATAAATAAAGAGACAAATTAGCATAATGCACCTTCTGATATGGTACACTAAGACACATCACTTAAAGAGTTTTCCTGCCAAAAATGTATTACCTACTTGTCAACATGAGACAATAGAAAAACCCAAATTGAGGCACATCCCGGAAAAAGCTGAGGAATTGTTCAAAGGTAAAAACAATTTTTTTTAAATAACTAATTGAAATGCATTATCTTAGATAGGACCTATGGTGGGAGGAAGAGAACATTAGGATAACTGATAAAACCTCAACAAGGATATTAGATTAACTTGAAAGTATTGTATCAATGTTAGATTTTCTGACTTTCCTAGTTTTACTGTAGTTATATATAAACAAATATCCTTGTTTGTAATAATTATAGTCTGATCTTTAAAGGGTAAAGGGACATAATATAGGTCCCTTTTCAATCTACCTTTTCAAGGGGTTCATGGAAACTAAGAAACTGGATTTGCATCTATGTACATATATAATACATATATGCACATATAGATGTATTTGCATATATGTACATTATATAAATAATTACATGTATGTGTGAAAAAACAAAGCAAATGTGGCAAGCGGTCAAAAAAATTGGAGGTCTGAGTAAAAGTTATTTTGGAATTTCTTTGTATTGTTATTAAAATATTCCAATAGGTTTGAAACCCCTGCCCCCATTTCTAAGTCATTAACTGTGTACACAATAGGACATTTGTTTTCTAAACTCAACTAGATGTCGGCAGTTTGACTTATGCTTCGCCTTCTTCGTCACCATGTCCTCTATCTCCACAGGGCTAGTGACTAGTACTCTGAGGCAGGCACATGTTCTAAGAGGCATTTTAAAAAATAGGAACACACGCTCTGAACATCAGCTACTAAGATCTAAAATAGCCACACATTTGCAAAACTTCCAAGCCCTTCCCCACTGACATTAGAAAGGCATCGCTCCATGTGCCTCATGTCCTGAACTTCCCCTGGATAATCCCACATGACTTTCCCCACTCACAGATTTTCCATTTGGTCACCCACTCAACCTTCAGCACAGTCATATCTTTTGCAAAGCTAAAAATAGCCTTTCTCGCCAGTGGGAAGTTAAATAAAGTACAATTTACAGTGAAGAGGATAACTTCTCTGAGACTACTTTTCAATGATGACAATGCATTACAAATGAAGGATATGGACAAAATAAAGGCATGAAACATTTTCTGTTGTGTGAAGTTTATCCCTAATTATTTTAGTTCTGAAAACAGTTTATCTTTCACAATGTACCATGAACATTTCTACCAGGCATAAGGGTGAAAATTCCCCTCTGATAGAGCACTCTAGCTGAGTTAACAAGGGTGACACCTAAAGCAAAGTATCAGCATAAGGTTAAAGCACTTGGCCTTGCAAATGCCTGCCAGAAAAAGCAGATCAGCAATATTCTCAGAGAAATCTGAATTCAAGGTCAAAAGCATTAAAGATAGAGGTTCTCATGTAAGCCCTTTGGCCATAACCCTCCATCCCTCATTCCTGACACCCCATTAGTTCCTTAGAGTGAATGGATCCTGTACATCTCTTTGTAACCCATGAAAATGATCCATTTTCTGATTTTTCCCTTGGCTCTTTCTGTGTCCTTCTACATATCTCCATATTATCTCCTCACTGTCCAAATGCTTTTCCTATGAGTTCTCCTCACAGTCCATCCTCATCCATTTTTCTCTTTGCTCCTCTAAGTGCATAATATTCAGCCAGGTACTTTTCAGGAGCCTGAGGCTGACCCTTTGGTTTTCCCCGGGATTCTGGCTCCCCTTTACTGTGGGAATTTCTCTCATCCTCAGACTTGCCATGCTTTTCTAGCTTTCCTTCATCTTCTGGTTATCCCGCGTTATCTGCCTGTCCCTCATCTTGGCACTCTGTGTTCTAGATTCCTCTTTATATGTGACATATTATCCTCCCCTGCCTGTCCATCTTCAGGATCTATTTCATCTGGTTTTCCCTCACCTTCCAGCTTTCCTACATCCATTGTAGAGTTCTTCCCAAGTTGAGAGATAGCCTTCCTTTTTCTCCTCCTGCAGGGAGGCTGGACAGGCTGCTAGTCCTTTTCTAGTGTTGCAGAGTGCTAGAAAGACACGCAGACCTGTGGGCCTGGGCCCCCTCAGATGCCCTGAAGGCTGCTTGTCTCCCACCAATGCCCATACAGTTCCAGCAGCTGTTCTGTGCAGGCCATGGGAGCAGACAGACCTGGGGCCAAACCACAGGACTAGCAGTTCTATCCCTAATCCCTAATACAGAGGGTAAGAAAGCCAGTTCTGAAGTCAGATCTCTTGGATTCAGATCCTGAATTTGTCTAGTCACAAAGCTTTGGGGAAGCTATTTAACCTTGCTGAGCCTCTAAAATAGAGGTTGACAACAGTGCCTAATGGGTCTCACATCATGTTGATCAAAAGAAAGCAGAAAGACAGCACATAACATGATTCCATTTACAATCAAAACCATGGTGAGAGGTCAAAATAGTGGCTACCTTTGTTGGGGAAGAGTACTGCCTGTGCAGAGGCACAAGGAAGCAATTTCCCTTGATCTGAGTACTGGTTATACAGATGTTAAGTTTGTAAAGATGAAATTATACATTAAAAATTCACTATACTGCAACAAACAAGTGGAAAAAAAATACCAACCAAGTGGAATTGTTGTAAGGATTAAATGAGAAAGCGTATGCGAAGTACCCAGTATATAATAAGCATTCAAGAAAGTCAGTTGTTAAATAATTTTACAATATAATTAAGAGATGAATCTAAAAAAAAAGAGATGAATCTACTTTTTAACTCTAAGATTTTAATCATTTTTATGTCATCTCAAACCTCCTTGTCTTACTTTCACAGTTCCATATTGCTCTTTGTATTAAAAAAAAAAAAAGGAATTGTATAGTTTAGAAAATTTTTGTATAGTTTAGAAAATTTTGAAGAGCATTTTTAAAGAAGAAATAAGGTGACCAGAAATGCATGCCCTTGGAAATACAAAAATCAATGGAAGCATGGAAGTCATTAGTTATTAATGAGTTACAGACCTACAAGAGCTCATGTGGATTATGAGTAGGCACCAGGGCCAAGCCTGCCCTTTGTTTTAAATTCTCAGGGAATTTTAAATGAAAGAGAAGAAATTCAAGGAAAGAGTAAACAAAACTTATGTCTGAAAGACTTTTTTAAATGAAACATTAGCCACTACATCCATTTTTACTGAACTGGCCTCAAAGACCATCTCCAAGTTCCTTTGACCTGCTAGATTTTCTTGTATGTTACCCCTCAGTTAGGTCACACAATTATTTAAAACTTACCTTTATAAAAGCACGGCCAACACCATTATCTGTAATGGTGAGACCAAGTGAATCCTCAGACTTATATACATTCACTTCTTTTTCGATCCCTTTCACATGGGCAAATATGAAATCTTCAAGACCTATTTGTGCTCCTAAGAGTTTTTCCATGTCGATTCTAGGTGTGTTTAAAGTGCAATATAAGATCTGTGAAGAAAAAAATATTTTAGGTCAGCTTCTACCAGAAAAACCTTGTGGTCATTAGTCTACTTAAATACCTACAGAGAAGTAACCCTCAATTTATGATAAAAAAGGTTACATCATAAAATGTATATGTTGGTTGAAGAGAACATGGGTCACATTTTCATACAATAACATTAGGTAACAGTGAGTGTTTCCTATAAGTCAAGCTCTAGACTGAGTAATTTACATCAACTAGTACATCTAAACTTCAAAATAACCTTATAAAATATATTACAATCTCCATCTTAGAAATGAGGAAATTAAAGCTTCACAAGGTTATTTTGCCAGTACAAGAATCAGGATTTGAGTTCAGGTCTCAGCAACTTCAAAGTTGTTAAAACTCCTATGTAACCTGTCATTTATTCCTAAAGGCAAGGTCATGATATGTATTAGGCAAAATATATGCCATAGGCAAGACTTTTGAAAATCGGTACTTTTTTTAAGTATGGGGAATTTTACTTACCTTGCATTATAGTAATTCAGAAAGTCATTTAGTGAAAAAGGTGCTAAATGAATATGTCAAATACATGTGTAAAATGAACCTAAAAAACCAATTCAATTCTGTAATTTTTAAGATGAAGATAGAAGAGGTCTGCAGCAATTTGGTCAAAATTTACATAATGGTAGGAACAATGTGAAAAGAAAATGAAGTGGACAAAAGGTCAACTCTATTTGACCTTATTTTCAAAAATATGATTTTTCTAAAATTTATAGTACCACTTATTAACTATAACTTGTGTGATTCGGAGGGCCCAAATACAAAATTATGCAAGAAAGAGGGTTGAGAACGTGTCATTGGTTTAAAAATTAAGTTCAACAAACATTTATTGAATACCTTCTACATACCAAAGCAAAGAAGGACATCTTAATACAACTGTTTTAAAACAAAATCAAACTATTTCCATTTTCTTATCCCCAAGCCTTTCTTCAGCCTTCACTTTCTATCCTCTCCCTGTTTCCCAAGTTTTACACCATTCCTGATTCCTAGTAAAATCCTGAGGCTTAATTAATATCCACAAGCCTCATGAGGTTTAGAAATGGGGTGCAATTATTATTTATTTAATAGATTTTTTAAAAGATTTATTTTATTTATACATACAAGAACTGGGGTGTAGGACAGAGGTACAGGGGATGAGAGGACTCCCCAGAGACAGAGTGGGGAACAGAACAGGCAGGTTGACTGAAATACACTGCTAAGGGGAGCAGAAGGCAAGACAGAAAAGGTCTGCTGTGCCATGTGGGTCACCTCCCAGGCCAGGGATTGAACTCAGGCTGCAGTGGCCGTGGATGGCTTCGTAGTGCTGACATTTAATCCCTTAAGCCACCAGGGAGGCCCCTTCGTAGCTTTTTAAGCCATGTCAATGCGTTTTCACTGGAAGAGCATCCCCTGATATACAATCAAAAGGTCGTAAAGTCAGGAAAGCTCTCACCCAACCCTAGAGGTGTATGAAAGAAATTAGTAATAAGAACACAAAGTCCTGGGGCACAAAAGAATAATGCCTACAAGGGAAAACCACTGCCCCCAGCCTTTCCTTTTATCATCCTTGTGTGGTGGGCACCCATGGTGTTCCTGGCATGGGCATAATATCTGTTAGTAAGTCATTGCACATATTTTCTAGTGTAAAAACTGTATTATTCATGAAGGGGGCGGGGGAGTCATTTTACCCAAGGATGGCTCCTATCTTATTTTAATTGTGAAATCAATGGAATAATTAGTCCACTGACTAAAGTCCACAATGAGTAGAGAGGGAACAGAGCACACACAGAAAACTTTTCTGACTTCCTTTCTCAAAATGATAGAAGAAATTTAGTTTTTTCCTTTTCTTCCCTAGCGAAGCTGTTAATGGCATTCACGGTGGACCCCAAGACCACTAAAATAAAATCAAGTTACAGTTAGACAGGAAATAAAACATTAAAAGATGATAGGAGAGTATGAGGAAAACCCTAAAAAAGAAAATCCACACAAAGTAAACGCAGTGACTAAGCTTCTTCCCTCCAATTTTTCACATGCTTCACTGCAGAGTAAATATTAGGTTTCCTGCAGGTATGACCCTTTTCCATCTTGCTTCCTTTCCTACAGAATAATATTCAATTCCGGGCAGTCAAAACTTGGCAGGGTACATACCTCTCCAGAAGGAGAACAACCTGCTACATCCTTCTCTGAAAGGAGCTGCAAGGGAAATGTATTAAAACCCCACAGGAATAGAATAGTGCCTGGGAGCAGGAGTAAGAGCCGCTCTACCAGCAAGCAGGAAGGCAAAGCTCGGTGACTTCAGGTCAGACTCACAGACTAAACACCTAACATACAATCTCAGTGTTCAACTATCAGCAAATATATCTGCCAATAGGTCATAAAGAGCTAAATATTCAACCACATCCTCATCAATACTCTATTTTGAGCTGAAAAATAAGAGACACACTCTCTCAGTGCCGCAAAGTTCTTGCTCACTGTCCACTCACCAATCCTCTACTGGATGCCTGCTTTTTGCCAGGTTTTGTACTGCATGCTCATAGGCAAAGGTGAATGTGACAGACCTCATACAAGAGGAATTCCCAGGCAGGTAGAGGCTCCACTGAGGTACTATTTTAAAAGTCATCAATATTTAAATCCAAAGAACCTTGAAAGGTAAACTTTGCTGCCCTCATTCATACATTCTCTCAATCCAAAATCAAAAATACCTGCATGTCCACCTAACTCCTATGCCCTTTATATTAGGCTATGCATATATAACAACTCAGGTGGAATCAATCACTCTTTCCTCTTAGCTATATTGCTTAAATCTAGTACTTCATTTTGAGTGGCTGTGTCAGCTTGCCTTGAAGTCCAAATGGTTTAACATATATCGGTCATTCTGAGAGAAATGAGAACTTAGTCTAACACAGCATCTGCTCAGTTTATATGGTATTTGCAAAGCATGTTCACATACCTCATTTAACACAATATACCTGCCTGTCAAGTTTTATTATCCTCAATTCACAGATGAAAAAGTTATTACTTTATCTAATTAACACAACTAATGTATAAAGTTAAAAGAAAAATGAACAGTGAAGTCGTCACACTATCAACTGGTAATATGTTTGCTTCCACAATGTAAGTATACTAGATAATGGGTAGTTAAATATAGTAATTGACTTTTTTAAATCTTTGGTGAACAAACTAAACTAAAGGAAATTAGACTCAAGGCAATGTATCATCTAAGGAAAAATGATTCATCCTCTAGCTATAAACTTTATGATTTTTTTCATTGCAAAATGAGATCCTAATATTTATTGGTGGTAAGGGGAAGGAGGCCATCTAATATTTGTTGCTTTACCACCATCACTGCCCATTTTCCTAACATAGGTGGAGCACTCAAGATCATTCTGTCTTCCAGAACATCAACGACAAATAGAAATGTAATATAAAACACATAATTTTAAATTTTGTAAGTCATTAACAAAAAATAGGTGAAAGTACTCAATGATGTATTCCCACATATCTAAAAATATTTCAACATAGAAAAATTGGAAGTTTATTAAGTCTTTAAGATCCCGCCATATTGAAAGCATTCAGTAGCTTATTAGACTAACAGCTACTATATTAGACAGCTGAGTTCTAGAATATCATGTCCTCATCAATTTTATATTTGGTATTTTTCCCATATCCATTTATTGGCACATGCAATTTTTTTGGCCAAAAATATCACAGCTTAAAGTCCAACTTCTAAACCCAGTTTATATCTGTCAAAATCATCCCAGTCCAACAAAGTTTCATTGAACTATGTTTTCTATCATCACCACCTAGATACCTGATATCTAACAGTATTTCTTTTTCAATATACCTATTAACTTTCATACATGTTTTATGAGGTCACATGCTACTTTGTAGACTGTCAGTAGTTAAGACATTTCTCTTATTGTCTTCTGTGCCTTTCATTGTACCATTATTTATAGAGAGCTAAATTAATTGGAGGAGAAAGATATTGCCCTTTGGGGCCAGATAATAGAGGGTGTCCTGAATTGTTATTATAGTGCTGGATCAATCGCACACCCTCTTATGTCACTCTCTCTCTCTAAGTTATGAAGTCTAAAACTACTGCAGCCAAACTGCAAACTTTAGGGAAGTGAGTCTGGGACAAAGCTGAAACATACAGGCCAGAGCCTCTAGCTTCAGTCTTAACTAAAGACAGTAGTGGACAATGAACTTGTCCATTCTTTTCCCCTCCTAACAAAGTCTTCAGATATCAGTATAACTACACCTCCTGTATGCTTTGGAGGAAGCAAATTCACTCTTTCTGATTCAAGCATAAAATTTAAATTAGTCTAAGTGATAACGATTTAGGAGTATACATGTGGAATAACCTGGTCAATAACACAGAGAGGAAGATGTCCAAGATATTTCTGAGAAATAGTTTTCAGTACCAAAAAACATAGTAAGAGACAAACCCCATTTTTCCCTGAATGTTGCCTTACTTATATGTGGCCTAGGAATTTCTAACACCACATGACAACCAACTAAGGAAGAGACTAATGCCAAGAAAAGTAAACCCAGATGCTTGACACATTGGTAAGTTACTCTGTTGACTAACTCTGGAATCCACTCTACTCTTTTATGTATAAGGTTTGAGTAAGTAGCTATGTGTTAACTTACAGCAGAAGATGTCCTACCTAATCCACAGTCCTATCTCAGAAAGTTTAGTTACAAGAGTAAATAATTTCATCAATCCATTCTGAGCTGGATTTTCTGTTACTTTCAAGTAAAAGATACCTAATGATAGAATCATTGTATTTTGTATTCATAATTCTGTTTTAAAAGCTCTTCCTACCTACTCTCTCATTTCACTCTTAAAAGGCTCAGGGACATACAGGATGAACTGTATTTCTTTTTATGTGTTGACATAATATATACCCTTATCCTAATTTCATATCCTACCTCCACTATCAAAAATTTCAGGCACAAAAGAGTACCTTCCCCTTATTTACAATATCAACAAAATGAATAGATCTCCAAAGAGAGCTACTTCATCCTTGCAATGATTGTTAAAAGAGAAAAGGAAAGTTAAGAGAAAAAAAAACAATGAGTTAAAAGGTAAAAGACTTGGATCTAGTCTCCACTGTGTATTCTCAGTGAGCTTAGTCACTTGACTTCCTTGTTGCTCAAGACTTCTGTAAAGATTGTCTGTATCACATGGTGGTTACAAAAAAACAAGAGACTATATGTAAGCACTTTCTAAACTAAAAGTTGTAGGTAAAAGTTATTATTATCCTGGAATTACAGGTGCTTTTTGAACATTATTTATACTTGTGTTTGACAGCTTCCTAAATTGTATGACTTTTCTAGAAAATAACAGACGTTCCTTTTTAACATCATAACAGGGATGATTTAATCTTTCTCCATAAATTATATTATCCATTAACATTTTGTGATTGAAGAATGACTCGAACAGTATTCCTACTGTGCACCTATATTTCAGTTGCTATTTTCCAGTTCTTATCACATGGTTATCATTATTCACCTTTGAAACTCAATCAGCTAGCCAAAAGTTTGAACTACTGTAAAAAGCCATTAATATAAATTAATACTGTTTCTTTCTATGATGGCCCCATTATATATTCCATAAAGACAATTTGTGAATAGGATTAAATAAATCATTTGTCATGAGTACTTCAAAAGATATTCTGTCCCATGCCAAATTGCATATCTCTCCAAAACATATCATATTCATTTTTGAAAACTCCAGGAAATCCACTTGCAACTTTCTTTTGTTTAGTTCTTTCCTTAAACAGGAACTGAGTTGGCCAAAGATTCTACATGTTCCAAAGATCTCTCTGAGAAATCACGAACTTGCACACTTGGCACTGTATTATTTGTGGATGTGATATTAAATGTAAGTGGAGCAGTTACCTTTTGTGGTTACTTGAGGTAGCAAAATTACTAAATATTTTAATATAGCTACTTTCCTACCTCTTAATCTTTCCCACAAACCTTGGTAACATTTTACATATTTTCTAAAATAAGCACTATAGAAATATCAGTTAACGCCATTATAAAAAACAAAGTGAAAGTACACAACAAATCTAGTAACTAAACCATACTTCCATCAACGATTGACACTGCACCCTTTTTATATACAAGAAAACCACTTAGATTATGTTTCCTTTGTCAATGACTAAGGTTTTAGTGGAGTTATTCTTATCTAACAGGCAAAGACTTTCTCTAAAACAGAACACAGATTATTTTACCTCTATCTAGTTAATTGCCCTTAAAATAGCAGGAATTAAAAGTAACTCGAAATTAAGAGCAAAATAATTATTAGAGGGAAAATTACTCACTTACCCTGAGTGTTTGAACAGAAGGGAATAGCTCTAGCCAAGTCACAGTGACAGAATTATATTAATATTCCTTTCACAAAGCCCTGAGTCTCTTATGCTACATGATTCCAAAAAATATTTGTTAAATGTGTTCTGTCAAGGAATTTCTAAATTCTAATGCTTCAATTATATTCAGAGAATGGGATACCTGCTCAACCCTCTTAGCTGTACAGTTTGGATGCTGGCTCCCACTTAAGCTAAGATATTGTGAAAGTGAATGAACTAGGAAGTGAAAGGTCTGGAAGAATATTTTTAACCAAAATTAAGGTCCAAGAAACATTAATTGATTACTAGAAGCAAACAAAAGCCTGAACTCAGACACAGAGAACAGATTGGTGGTTGCCAGATGCGAGGGACAAAATGGATAAATAAAGGAGGTCAAAAGAGGTACAAACTTCTAGTTATAAGATAAATATGTACTAGGGGCATAATGTACAGCATGGTGACCACAGTTAATACTGAATATTTAAAAGTTGCTAAAAGAGCATGGAATGAAAAGCTCTCATACAGTGTTATAGACCAGTTTCCTCAATAAAAATACAATCAAAAAGTTGTCATCATAAGAAAAATATGTAACCATGTGTAGTGATGGATTTTAACTTTTGATCAATTTGATAATCACATTAATCATTAATATTTTACACGTGAAAACTAATACAATGTTCTGTCAACCATCTTTCAATTTATGTTTTTAAGAAAATAAAAGCCAAGATAAAAAAGGTCATAAGGTAGTATTTGGAGCAAAAACCTTGGCTTGCCAACTCCAAGCTCTTCCCCCTGTGTGCTGCCTCTCTGACACCTAGTATCTACACAGAAATATGAAAGTCACAGTTACACTTCCTAAAGCACTAATTCACCTAATCTCTGAGAGTCCAGTAATGAGGATGGGTACCACTATGCCCTGTGTGGAGGAGAAAACCAGCTCAGACCCATTAAGTTATTTGTCTAAGGTCACAGAGCTAGTAGTAAATGGCAGAGTCAAAACCAGAATTCAGACTTCTGAACTTTTAAAAAAAAAAAAGATTTATTTATCCATACAAGAACTGGGGTACAGGCCAGAGGTTCCATGGGTGAGAGAATTCACCAGAGACAGAGTGGGGAACCACAGGCAGATCAACTGAAATACACTGCTGAGGGGAGCAGTGGGTGAGGCAGGAGAGGTTTGCCTTGCCATGTGGGTCAGCTTCCTGGCCAGGGATCGAACTCGTGCTATAGAGGCTATAGATGCTTCATAGAACAGTGCTTAACTCCTGTACCACCAGGGAGGCCCTCTGGATTTTTTTTCTAACACATAATACCATATCAATGATGAAACTATTAACTCAACTTTGAATTGAAAGCTAGAAGGCAAAGACTACACCGTTTTTGCTCTTTACAGAGCTAAATATACTGTGTTTATAGGAGTTAAGACAACTTGCAGAAAAGAGTTATGTGCAAATGGACTTTAAAAATAAAATGTAGTCAATGATTAATAAATATCAAAATATTAACACATTTAATTTGATTTAATATAATTGAAAATTTATTTCTTCCAGTTAAGTAATTTTTGACTTATTAATTTCTTTGTATTATAAAGTCATTTAAAATTTCAAGCCTTCCCAGTATAACATATATACTAATTTTAAGATTTATTTTTTAAAAATACATTATCATATATATATAGCACCTTTGCTTTCACCTTGTCAATAGCTACAGTCATCTAGAAACAAGTTTCAGTTTGGAAAAGATATAAAATTGGCAACAAGACATAGTTAGAAACCTGATAGTATATGCTTTATTTAGTCCTCCGTGAGGATATTGTACAAAACCCTGCCTCGAACTGTGTAGAACTTTCTATAAATGATTCACTTCTAAATTAACTGCTCTGGGTCAACACTGGCAAGTCTTAAATAAAAGGTGAATCATCCTTTGTGCTCTTTCTTCTCTGGAACTACTTTTTTGCAGTGTTTTTGAAGGAACAAAATATGACAGAAATAATTTTATCCCAAAAAGGGAAATTAAATTCATACTTTTAATCTATCAAATCACTTCCCACAGTAGTCAAAAGAACATTTTCTTTTGCTATTCAAAAGAAGCAGTTAATCAAAGCAACTACATACCAAAAAATGTCAAAATCCCAAAAGCAATTCCTAAAACACAAGGGAAAGTTATAAGGACAGAAATAGGTTTCAGTCTTGCCCTTGTTGATGTTACACAAGCACTAAACCAATGAGTATGATAAACCCCAAATGTGTACAGCTCTCTCTATATATCATCCTTTTCTACAATATTCTTCCAGTTAGGAGCTATCTGAGCTTTATCTTAGTCTAATAGCACTGCAAGATTACATGCCAATTTTAAAGGCATCATAAATCACTGCTACTCCCCTTGTGAGAGGTGCCGTCTCAAATTTTCGAGCTTTCTAAACTACTTATCTTCTTTAAAGTCTCCTCTCACTTGACACTTAAGATGGAGGAAAGTTAGACGGGAAAGGAGAGATTCTAAGGAGACACTTTACATCTGAGACAATGTAGTAGAGTGGTTTATAAACATTACTGTAAATTATAATTATTACTAAAGAGATTTGTGGTTAAGCTTTCCAATATATCAAATAAACATACAAAAATAATTCATAAATATTGCCATTATATCCCAAAAGATTCTGAATCAATTTTTTTAATTTGTGCAGCAGAATACTGATGGAATACCATGCTCATACTAGCCCAGAAGCAGACTTACAAGCCCCAAAATATCTACAAAGCATGTGATATTTTAAAACCACCCAAATGAATCATGGAAAATTGGAAGACGAGCATGGTGAGCCACCCATGGATGTGTCCAGAGACAGTCACAGGGAAAGGTGGTCTATTCCTTACTATCTCCCAGAACATAATTTCTGACAGGAAGAGATAAGCACTTTCGGGGGGTGGGGGGGGAAGTAGGCCATTTGTGACTCCATAAACATTCTGAGAGAGAAAGATTGAAATTTATTTTCACTGGAAAGTAGGACACCTAAAGACATTTGGAAAGCCTACTAAAGGGTATTATGTTAAGAGGTGATAAAAATGTACTGCCCAAGAGAGGTGACAATGGGTTAGAATGAGGGGTGGAAGCAAACTCACAACCTCTGACACTTAAATTTATCAAAATTCATTAAGTTGCACATAAAAAATTTCACCACTGGATATGGTCAGTGTGACCAAATACACATGAGGTTAGTCTTGAATTTGGCTGTGTGAACATTCTTCTGGCCTCAGAGTTGCTGTATTTTGAACCATCTCCCACCCAGGGACAGAGATCTGTAAGAACAGAGACAAAAAAGATGGACAGCAGCTGCCAAAAGTCGAATTCTGAACCTAAAACTGAAAGTATAAAATCAACAGGACGTGGAGATACCAGGCACAGCCCTGGTAGAAGGACTTTGACTTTGCTCAGTTTTATTACCAGTGTCGACTTCCCACTCTCACTCAGCAGCTTCTTCCCATCCTCTGCTTGCCAACATAATTGTCATTCCTGCCTGAAGACTCCTGGGACTGAGGCAGGCAGGGCATTTAAAGGAGAGGGGGAGAAGACCCAGCAGGGTCAGCAGACTTCCCGAAGAAGCAGCTGGCAGGTTACCAGAGACTCCATCCTCAACTCCCAGGAATGTATCACTGAGCCAGGGCCAGGCCAGGACGAGGAGTACCAGCAGCTCCTGGCTCCTGGCTGGGTGCTGACACTGAGCCCTCACTACCTGCTTCTATTTATATCATCACACACTCCTCTCCCCACCCCCAGCCTTCCCTAGTTGCCTATAATGAACACTTTTCCTTGCTGCCCAAGGGAACTGGCTTATATATTGTTGGTGCTTTACTAGCAAATGTATGATTAACGTTCTCTCATCACATTTTTCTCAAATTGTAGGCAATTTGGTTCTGATACCATGGCTATAGGCACCAGCTTACTGTTATTGTTCCAGCCACTCTACAAAGCATCTAGGCTTATAGCATAAATTACAGGATCACCTGTTTATAATGCATCTTCTCTGAAGCTGGTCTGATAAGCATGCTCCCATTTCAGAATGCTAAGATGGAGACAGCATGGGATAAAGGGGGAAACATGATTAGGATGTTGAGGAAAAGCAGTAGTAGAGTTTTTCTTCTATCCTTTTCACTGAGGTAATCTTGCTCAGAATGAAAATAGCACAAGTCTTAGCATAGAAAAGTTAAAACTCAAAAAAAGTGTCAAATTTGCTCAAAAAGCAACTTTTTGAAAAGAAAATTAACATTGACTGAACCACTATTCCAGATACCTAACATGTTGTTTCACTCAATTTTCACATCAATCCTATAAGATAGGTATTAATCGTGCATTTTGCCAGTAAGAAAACTGAAACTAGGAGAGTGGCATCTACATGAGTAAAACTGGGGCATGCCACTCTACCCTGAATTCCACCTCCCCATTAGACTGACCTCAAAGCACAGGACCCTGGGAAGCCAACTAAGTAACCATGGCAACATGTGATATACTTTGAGATACTACTAGAGCTTGGAACATCACAAATTAAACACACCAACTCTGTATCATTCTGTCCCATTCTGTTCCAACTCCATCATTCAATCCTTTCAGACTAATCCTAAAGCTAAAATTATAAAACCTATAGGATGTCTTCTCTTGATTTTTCTCTCTTGCTGCTTTTCCATCCCCCCTCCCTTATCTTTTACTTCAGAGTGTAGCAAAATTACTGAATTCCAGGCAACTAGCTGTACAGCAGTGTTGCTATAGGAATAAAGTGAATGAATAATTGGTCTCTAATGAGACAATGTAAAATTTTGTGGCGACGGGCCTCCCTGGTGGTGCAGTGGGTTAAGCAATGCACTATGAAGCAAACCTCAGCCACTGCAGCACGAGTTCGATCCCTGCCTCCAGCCACGGAGGGGACCCACATGGTGCGGCAGACCTCTCCTGCTGTGCCCACTGCTCCCCTCAGCAGTGTACTTCCGTTGATCTGCCTGTTCTGCTCCCTGCTCTCTGTGGTGAATCCTCACCCCACCCCCACACCTCTGACCTGTACCCCAGTGCTTGTATGCATAAATAAATAAATCTTTTAAAAAAAATTTTTGTGGGGACTATTTTGTTCATTGCAATAGTGTATGTGACACTAATGGCATTTGGAAGAGCGGGGATAAGGACAAATTCAGAGAAGTCCAGCTCAGCGAAGAACTGTTTACATTCCACATGATTTTCAAATGTCCTTCCAGACATTTCCTGTGGGAAGAAAAACTATTTAAGCCTGGATCCTAACTCTTACTGATAAACCATTTTTGTTATAAATTTTCCTGGATTGAAATGACCTCTGAAGTCAAGGAAAGACTTGTTTGTGCAGAATCTGACCAAGAGTTGTTCATCATTTCAGAAATCAAGTCACTAACAGCAACACTCTTCATGTTACTTGACTCTTCCGCATAAACATGTACTTCGGTCTGTACCATTGCTGTTACATTATGGTGATTCTAACATCTACAAATATTTACGCCTATTTCAAAATGAAACATAGAGAATCCACAATATTCAGTCGATTGTTGTCTTATTCTTACACTTAAAATCCATACCATAAGTAAGTATAAGCAATGTTTATACCTGCTTCTTTATAGCTAAGGTAGTTTTCCCAAGAATTTGCATATTGAAATTCATATGTGTTACTAATATTAGAGTTAAGGAATATTTTAATTTAAAATTATGTAAATTGGTAGATAATACTGTTGACATTTTTATTTCAGGATGGTAAAAATTATCTCACACAATATTTGATACAGAAGGAAACACGAGGTCCAACAAGGCTAGAAACTAATAAGACAAGAGCATGAGCTTTGGCAGACAAACCAAAGATCAGAGATACACTTTGGACTATGTGACTTGAGTGATTTACTTTTATATGAGCTCTAGTTACCTCATCTGTTGACTGTAGTCACTAGGGGGTTTCTGGAAAGTTACCATTTCAGTAAAGATAGCACAAGTACAGTAGTCATAGTGAGGATTCAACAGAAATTCCCTTCTCCTTAATTCTCAAGATATGTTTACCTTCCCTCACTCACTTTTACATAAAGGAGGGACTATTAAGGCAGGAAGGGGGAAGGATAAAGAACAGAAGGAGAAAGGGAATAACCAGAAAACGCTGCAACCATCAACTATGAGAAGATGTACACTTGAGGTTAAAGGTTCTGGGCTAGATCATGATATATGTGAGTATTAAGTCAATCACATAACCACTGCTTCATTAATGCAACATACAGATATGCAAATTGTACAAAACTATCATGTTGTCACATGTGTATCCCCTTTAAAGTCACATAAAGTTAACAATAACTAGAAACTCACTCTTACAGACTGAGATAATATAGATCCTGGACAGTTTTTTTTTTTTTTTTTTAAGTTGGAACTATTCCACTACCTGTGTTCTGACCTTCTCCAGGGAGAGTTCTGTATACAATAGCAAATACTCTTTCTAAAGGATCAAATTCTTGAGCTTCTTAGTCACTACTTACAAAGGGTCATATAAGTTTCCAAAGACAAATATTCTACCACTGACAAGATCTAAGTTCCCATCTTGCCTTTCATTTATCTACAGAAGCTCAGGATCTCCCTGGGATTAGTCATGTCCCAACTTTAACTTCATAATCCACATTTTTTTTTAACAATAAATCTAGAATACTCAAATCCAACAATGGGATAATAGTTTCTAAGACGAGTGAGAAAGACCAGTTTCTTACATTCTAACCCAGAAAAACAGTGACAGTCATCTACCCTGGGTTGGCTTCCTCTTTGCAATCTAGCAAGTGTCTAGCCCAAAGGTATCTGTTAGTTCCTTCTACCTGAATAAGCAGTTTTCAAGAACACATCTGATTAACCCTATGTGGTGGGGGTTCATCATACAGAGACAGAGGAAATCAAAGGGAGCACAGGAAAGTAGTTTCAAGTTCTGCACAGGCCTTGCAAGATAATTGTCACACCCCTAGTTCAAGAAGTCTCAGAATACCTGTCACACCCACTGTTTTTTCTAATAAGACTCCTTATCACTGTTTACCTGTCTTTGTACTAGTAACCCTGTAGTCTGAATCAGAGATTAGCCTCATAGGCCCAGGATCCTGTCACATCTGTACTACAACCTGACTCACCAACACAACAGATTCTCAGGGAGTTCGGATTTGAGACAGAGAGGACACAGAAATAGAGGCAGAAAAAAAGCAAAACCAGAAGGGTATTATTCTCACTCAAAAGCAGAATAAGAAGTGGGAAAGAGATGGATTATGATGGAAGGTGAAAGACAAATAGACTTGCTCTTGATTCTCCAGAATCTAGAGGTATTGCTTTCATGAACCATGTTCCAGCCATCCATGGAACCTGACTGAGCAGCTGAAGAGGTTGTCCTGAGCTTTTTCCCTCCTTGTATGTCCTTACAGTAAAAAATATACATACATTGGCCTCCATGGTGGTGCAGGGGTTAAATCTCAGCACTATCAAACTATCACCAGCTACTGTGACATGAGTTGGAACCTCATCCAGGGACCTGACCCAAATGGTGCAGCAGACCTCTCCAGTCTTACCCACTGCTCCCCTCAGCAGTGTCTTTCAGTCAGTCTTCCTGTTCTAACCCCCACTGTGTCTCTGGTGGATCCTCTCACATGTACTCCAAACCCCACACCTCTGGCCTACACCTCAGTTCTTGTATGCATAAATAAATCTTTTAAAATATATACATATGGATATGTATAATAAACACACAAAGTGCTCAGTAACCTGATGGTCTCCATCTTTTACAACCAACAAGAGCCTTCCACATCCACTCAGGATAGCTGAATCAGAGGGCAGGTGAGGGAGAACAAAGGCATCAGCCTTTGAAGTAGCAGGGTCTTGGGGGAGTCAGCCTCTTCCCAGAGATTTGGATATTATTTTAAAATTCTTCACACACTGACTTCAAGGGATTTTCAACATACACACAAAAAAATATTATCCCCATGATTACAATAAGGCCTACAAGGCAGCTAGTTAGATTATCCTCCCACTTCTCAACATGAGTCATGGATTTTTTTTTTTCTTGCTTAAGTTTTTCCTATAAAAGTGAGGTTCGTGCTGATGAGGATAGTAAGCTTACATAATGACAGTAATATATTTAGAAATTCTCAGGTGGTACTGTGTAATTCCAGAAAATACCATTATATTCAACTTAAACCAAACATTTATAAAGAAAACATAGCAAATGAATAGTTAGCTATGTTTCTACTTTATAAATCACGAAGCAGGAACTAATCCACTGCTGAAAAACATTTGTATTATACAACTTGTACAAAGAAAATCTGTACAGCTTCAAGGACATTTGTAGTCTCATTTCTGTCCACATTTTCAGTTCATCTGCTGTATTCATATTATTTATCAAATATGGAGGAACTAAACCATCTAACAAAATTTTTTCAAGTTCCAGTGTCAGGAAGAGATGTAAATGTTTTTGTTAGATGAGGTTAGAGCAGCAGGTACAGGACATGACAAAAGAGGTAAGCAAGAACAGGAGACATTGCTTGGCTGGTAGGAGTTACTTGTAAGTGCTATGGAATGAACGTGTCCCCCAGTGAGAATTCAAATGTTGAAATCATAACCCAAAGGTGATGGAATTAGTAGGTGGAGTATTTGGGAGGTACTTGAATCATGAACAGGATTAGTGCCTTATCAAAAAGGCTCCAGATATTTCTCTTGCTACTAAACCTTGCTATATTTCAGAAGATAGAGAGCAAGAAAGTGCAAACTAAGAACGAGGAAGTGGGCCCTCACCAGAAGGTGACCATGCTTGTACCATAATCTTAGATTCCCAGCCTCCAAAACTGGGAGCAATAAATTACTGCTACATGTAGTCACTCAGTTGGTGGCATTTTGTTATAATAGCCCAAAAGGATTAAAACAGCAAGTAGCTTCCAGTTTTAAGATTGGTATGATGGAAGCAAATAGATGGGAAACAATACACAAGATGCTTCTTTAGTATCTGCATCACAATAATTCAGCAGGAACAATGCCAAAGACCACTAGGAATTTTCACATCTAGTGTCTTTCTCCTTGAAACTCAGGGAACAGTGGGTTGCTCACTAAGAGAGTGTTAAGTTACATTTGGGGGCAGGTTAAAGGAAGCAGGTGTTTGATCTGGATAGGAGGCTGTCAGAAGTGGAACAACTATGACTGTTTTAGCAAGCCATCCAGAACATGGAAGAAATGAGAAAAGCCAATGCTGTGATTGGTAAAGAAATAGCAATCACTTCTATCCATCAAGACAGGAGGGCCTTGATTTGGACAATGTTCACATTTTTGCCTGTTCAGACATCATTACAAAAATAGTTTCATTTTTGTCTTAATCCATCACAGTCACAGAGTGGTTCATCTGATGCTGATGTTCTATGACATCATTTATGTCCAATAACAATGCTAAGGATGAGCTGTGAGTGCCAGGCAGTTCCCAAAGTAGGGCCCTGAGTTTCCCTTTCAACTCAGTTATATTAGACTTGGTTCATAGTTCTCAGACCTTAACGGTATTATTCATAGCAAATTCCTATTCCATCGTTTTCCCTTGGGGTAGGGAAGTTGTCAGGGGAGATACTATATGTAAGTTAGTGAAGAACCTCATTTTACTCCATTCTTCCCAGATTTCTTATTTGCAAAAAAGACAATTTCACTTGCCAGTTATCTACATTGCTGGGAATTGAAAAAGTCTAAGCACACTTGATGTTATCCAGAAGCGCCACATAAATATAGAATATTGACTTTCACAAGAGCTGAGAACTAGTGCAGGCAGGTTGAGAAAAGGAAGCAGTTTCTAGGAAGCTTCACACAGCAGCTCCTCATACACTATTCCTCTAGGAAGCAATTTTGCTTGCAAACTGTCTCCAACTTCATAATTACTGGATTTTGTACAGATGCAAACATTTGATGCAAGTAGCTTTGATTTAAACTTCCCAGTCTAGTATTTCACTCTCTCACTTCCCCCCTTTCAAGAGAAGTGATACCCCTCACTCCTACATGCTTCAGAGACATTCCCATCACAGTACAGAAAAATTAAATTTACCAAAAGATATCAGTATTGTAACTGGCACTAAAATTTTATGTCAAAGATATAGGATGTAAAACACCATATTAGTAAGTCTTTTTTTCCTTTTAACACATACTTTATGTTCCAGCTATGTTCAGTCCTTGGGCTATCATCAGTAAACAATAGATGAAATCATCCCTGCCTTTATGGAACTTATAGCCGAGTAGATGAAAGAAGAAAATAGACACAATCAAGACAAATTAAATATACAAAGAATATTAGTATGCCACCCAGGAAAATTAAGTGAGGAAGGGAAGAGGCATGCTGTAATTTTAATGAGATGAATCAGTGGCAACTTCACTGAGAAGAGAACATGTGAGCAGACTTAAAGAAGAAAGACCACAGGAAGATGTTCTGGTAGAGTCAACAGCCAGTGCAAAAGCTTCAAGACTCCTGTGTTCAAGGAAGAGCCAGCACACCAAGAGCCTGGAACAGAAGGAAAAGTGAGAAAGGCAACAGAGCCTAGACCCCATGAGAGCATTTGAATTATGTTCTGAGATGATGAGCTACTGGAAAGTTTTGAGCAGAGAGATGAGATACAGAATATATCTCACTGAAGATAGCCAACTTTTGACTTCTGCTAAAAAGGAGAAATGAGGTAATAGCATAAGGGATGAGTGCAGGTTTTAAGAGAAGGTTTGTTTTAAATAACCTCATGTTTTATATGTTAAATATGAATTCATATGGTTTCAATTTTTGAAAAATCACTTGCCTTTTTTTGAAAAATCATTCTTGCCTTTTCTGCTTCCCAAGCACACTGCTTTATACTTCAAGGGGGAACTGGTATATTTGCTTGATCCAGTCATTCAATGTACTATTTACTATTATATCATATTCCAACTAATAACCAGGAAATAACTTTTGAATTCTATAAAGAAACTGAGTTTTCCATTCTAGACAGGTAAATCAGCAAATGACAAAGCTGGTTTCTCTAAAAGCTTTTTCAAATTCATTTTCTATTCCAAAATCTTTCCACATAGTAAGAGAATTAAAACATATCATGGCAAAAACTACTTTCCAAACAATTACAGTGGTCAAATATTCAAAATACCCCTTCAACAAAATTCATGACTACAGTTCAGGAGTTTAATGAACAACTCATTTATGTAACCTGAATATTTTAAAAGATGGCAGTAAGTTTTTTATAAATTTATCCCTGCATTTATTATGATTTAACTGTTCTTCTAGACAAGATTGATTTGCTTTCTTTTTTTACTGAATTGCTCATTTAGTTGTTATCAGCTATGAGGGATTTTACATAATTGGCCATCTGTTCAAGGTAATGATCACAGACTGAGCCCAGAACTGCTAACAAATTTTAAGTGAGTCATACATAGCATTAGCTTCCTACATCAAGTATCACCAAGTAGATGAAATCCACAACAGTCAGTTACAAAACAGCATCTTTTTTGAGGCAACTAAATATTTCTGTGTTGAATCTGAGGCCTTAATTTATTTTTTTTAAAGATTTATTTATTTATGCATACAAGCACTGGGGTACAGGCCAGAGGTATGGGGCGGTGAGAGGGTTCACCACAGAGAGCTGAGAGCAGAACAGGCAGATCAACAGAAGCACACTGCTAAGGGGAGCAGCGGGCACAGCAGGAGAGGTCTGCCATGCCATGTGGGTCCCCCACCTGGCCGGCAGCAGGGATCGAACTCGTGCTGCAGTGGCTGCTGTCTGCTTCACAGTGCATTGCCCAACACACTGCGCCACCAGGGAGGCCCCTGAGGCCTTAATTTAAAAGATAACTTTTTTAAAAGATGTTTTTCTATACCTGAATACAGTTACCAAGTATGACATATCACTTAGTAATGAATTTGGAACCAGAAAACCTGAATTCAAATCCTGGCTCCAACACATACCAGCCCAGAGACTCGGAACAAGGTGCTGAATTTCTCAAAGCCTTACTTATTTCAACTGAATTCTGTGCTATGGTAAGGAAGCATTTAGACTTACATGATTCCACAATCCTGTGCCCATTATGAACTCCCACTACATTTAGCTAAATATGCTCCATTTGATTATCAGGTCAAATCAAGTTCTTTCCCCACCACCCCCACTCAGTAAAGGAGGTACAGTTCTTCATACAGTTCTATTTATATTCTTACAACCACCTCTTTAGAGAAAAGGCATAACCTCCAAGTGAAACATCTATTCAACCTATTAAAGTGGGAATTTTTTTGTTTTGTCCCCACTGACATCTCAAAAATTTACACCATTATTCCTCTTGCTGAGGGCATAGGATGGAAAATGGGATCTCACTGTATGCATTTTATTTTAATAAGCTACTTCTTTTCAAAGTTAACTACTAAGATACTTATGATATACTATACTATGACGACAAATACTCTATCCTAAATATACTTATCTTTTTTAAGTAGAAAACTGGCATTAATGTTGGTTATATACATAAATATGTTAATATACCTATATTTGGCATTCTTTATGAACTTTGATATAACACATCAAACACCTTTTATCTTGGAATTTTACCTTACAAGTCAGTGCATTAGTGCGGGTTTCCGTAGTGTAGTGGTTATCACGTTCGCCTCACACAGGTCAGTGCATTAGAAACTGAAAATGTTGGGTCTCCCTTGTGGCACAAGGGGTTAAGTCTCAGCACTATGAAGCTATCTGCAGCCACTGCAACACAAGTTCAATAACCCCCAGACTGAGAACTAACCCACATAGCAAGGAAGACCTCTTCTGTCTCACCTGCTGCTCCCCTCAGCAGTCTATCTCAGTATATCTGCCTGTTCTGTTCCCTACTCTGTCTCTGGTGAATTCTCTCAACCCCCTCCCCCCACACTCCCCACTCCAAACCTCTGGCCTATATTCAAGTTCTTGTATGCATAAATAAATCTAAAAAAAAGAAACTAAAAATGTTGAATATGGCTGCCAAGCTATTGCTGAGACAGCCTGAAAACATGGGAAGCAATACAGTAATAAGACTTCATGGAATTTGGAGCCAAAAAAAAAAGCTGGGTTTAAATCCAGGCTCTGCCACTTCCTAAGTATAGTTTTGAGAAAGTACTGAACCTCAAACCCTCAGTTTCCTCTCTATGAAGCAGATATATTAATACTACTACTTCTCAGGGATGAAGTAGATTGAATGAAATCATGCATTGCAAGTTCAGAATGTCCTACTATGAGGAAGATTCAAAGAAACGAAATCTGGAGTTGGTGTTCCTGGTTATAGACATTTAACATAGTTAATTTATGGTGCTAACAAGCTCACTAGCTTAAAAGCCAAAAGATGTGAGTTTAAATAGCCCAGCTTTTTTTCTTGCTAGTTCTATGATTTTAGGCAACATCCAAACATTTTACATCTCAGTCGGTGCTCTCAATAAACTATTAGGTATTTATTCTATAATTTATAGTATGTTAAGCACTGAGCACATATGAGCTATGATAAGTTTGTATATGAACACCAGTCCTTAGGACAACCCTTCCAGGTAGATATTTTTATCTCAGTTTTATAGAGATGGCTAAAAGTGTTTGGCCTTACTGGAGGCCAAACAGCTAGAAGTTGTAGAACCTGCTTCCACACCTAGGTTTACTGGTCTCCAGCCCATGCCTTTAGCTACCTAATGAACCACCTGCTACTTACTCTCCTAGAAAATATTAGCTGTTGCTGGGAAAGTGCTTTTTAAATAGAAAGTCCTATTCATATTAGTATTATTATTGTTACTACTCCATATCAATATAAATAATTCACAACCGAGTTTGTGATTGCCCCTCAGTACCTGCATACCCTGAAAGAACAGAAGGTTACACTTCAATCTTTTTCAACTCTTCTTGGAATTTTGCCTTGATCTCACTTGCGTTTGAGCAGACCTGGTAAACATCAAAAAATAAATACATAGATGTCTCTCTGTGCTATGCAAAGGCAGTTCAAGGCACTCCCGGGAGTCCAGGGTAATAAAATGTTGTGTCTTTCTTTAACACAGAAACGAAATATAAACTCAGACACTTCCATTTGCAATTCGTTTGGGTAAGCATAAAGTAACCATATAAACACCAGTCCAAACTAGTGTTGTCAAGATAATGCCGATATGGTACTCCAGTTCCCTAAACGCAGTCAATCTAATTAAAGCAAAATTCAAACCCTTTCCAAGGATGAGGTGTAAAACGTATAGAGCTCATTCCCTCTCTGAAACCCTTATTAACTAGTCTCCTGTGTTAAGTAAAATTCCCTGAGAATAAATTTCTTGAATGTACCACAATGGTAATGACACTGGATAAACTCAGGGCAAAGTTTAGGCCTCAGTTTATCACCCAATAGGCATTCTGCCCTGCCCCATCCCACCTGCCCCCCTCCCCCAGCCACCTACCCAACCCCGCTTAATTTTGTTCTTAATCCAGGAGATGCTCAGCAGCGTGACCCTCACCCTGCAGAGGATAAAGTTGAATCAAGTCCAGATGAAGTGGAGTAGAGGATATTAATGAATATGCTTAGTCAGTTCTCCACTCTGGAAAGGCGCTCACACCCACAACAGCTATATCCGGAGCTAGTGGAACATATTTGTTTGCATGAACCGGTCGCTCCCGGTTTCCTAGAAGCTGGATCTCCAAGCACCGGGAAAGTGACAGTCCAAACCCAGTACTTACCTTTTCTCTTCCCAATAAGGCCCGCTCACTTCCCCTGGGGTGCTTCGGCCGGACCCCACCCCACCAAGGGCAAAGGGCTCTAGGAAGCGCGGCTCAATCAGCCCGCGGCCAATTTAAGCCAGCGGGGCGCGTGGCAGGGAGGCTGAGCACCTGTTTTACCTCTGACGGCGCGATCTCAAACACGCCCGCGATCTTGGCGTAAAGCTCCTGGTTGCTGGAAAAATCCTCCACTCTGCCCGTGGCGCTGCCGTGCGCCAGCTGCGTGTGGAAAACCAGTCGCCGTGGGGGGATAAGAGGGTACGCAGGGCTGTTGGTGCCTGCGCCGCCGCCGCCATCGCCGCCCGCGCCCGCCTGCTCGCTCTTCACCAGACAGGCGGTCTCCTTGGATGTGGCTTTCTTCTTTACCCGCAGCCCCAGGGGCATCTTGCCTGGCCGAGGGCCGTGGCTCACCTGCGCGGTCCACCTCCGCTTGCTCCGCGGAGGGCTGCGGACTTTGCGCTCGGGTGGGCCCCGCGCAGGTAAAGACGCGGTTGGGCCAATGGCAGAGGCGCTTCCGCTTGGCGGCGACTGGGCTGGCCTCCTCCTCCACAGCTAAAAGCAGGGCACCTGGACCTTGAGCAGCCACCCGCCTTACTCCGGATGAATCGGAAGAAAAGTTGGGCCCCTACCTTCATCCCAGCTCCGGGTTTCTCACACCCCCTCCTTTTTTTTTTTTCCTTTTTTTTTTTTCCTTTT
>JAGFMF010012074.1:4311986-4339459 GCA_019455555.1 Galemys pyrenaicus
TTTTTTTTTTTCCTTTTTTTTTTTCCTTTTTTTTTTTTCCTTTTTTTTTAAGATTTTTATTTATTTATGCATACAAGAGCTGGGTTACAGTCCAGAGGCGCGGGGGTTGAGAGAATCCACCAGACAGAGAGTAGAACAGGCAGATCAACCGAATTACACTGCTGAGAGGAACAGCGAGCGAGGCAGGAGAGGTCTGCCTGGCCAAGTGGGTCCCCTCCCCAGCCGGAGACAGGGTTCGAACTTGTGCTGCAGTGGCTGCGGTCTGCTTCATAGTGCATTGCTCAACCCCCTGCGCCACCCCTCCTTTTATTTTTTTTTTAAAGATTTATTTATTTATGCATACAAGCACTGGGGTACAGGCCAGAGGTGTGGGGGGTGAGAGGATTCACCACAGACAGAGTGGGGAGCAGAACAGGCAGATCAATGGAAGTACACTGCTGAGGGGAGCAGGGGGCACAGCAGGAGAGGTCTGCTGCACCATGTGGGTACCCCCCCACCCCCCCGGCCGGCAGCAGGGATCGAACCTGTGCTGCAGTGGCTGCGGTTTGCTTCATAGTGCGTCGGTTTGCTTCATAGTGCGTTGCTTAACCCACTGCGCCACCAGGGAGGCCCAACCACCCCCTCCTTTTAAAAATGACTCAACTTCCTTAAGGTCCTTGGAAAGTTGAAACACCCCGTCTTCGAATACAATAGCACCGGCCCTTGGATGCTATGCACATAAACGAGTGGTAGTCACTCACACAGGCCTGCGTGTCCACCCATCCGGGCCACTGGGGATAAAGATTTAAGTAGAGGTGAACCTTCATTTGTCTTCTAGGTACCTTATATATCCAGACATCCTTGTAGGTCAGAGTTGGAAGAGAAAGTTTGAGACAAGTGCCTCCTAAAATCCATAGCGAAACACCCTCAGCACTTCTCAGTAATCCTATTTACTTCTTCCTGGGCAATTTTCTCTACCAAACGTTCAGCAACCCCACCCCCACCCACCCACCACCAGGTCATTTGCCCTATCTCTTCCCTTCTTGGTCAGGCAGAAGAACCTGCCTCTTATTCTAGAGAGAAAACAGGCTTTTTGGAATGCAAAGTGCCTCTCCATTTCCTCCCCCTTTACAGCTCCACCTGTGTTTCTTCTCCAAACTCCAAAAAATCTTCTCATTTCATTAATCTGATGACATCCACTCCTAGGATCTTTATTTATATATCTTTATTAAACTAGCTGTTGGCTCTCTTCTCCTCCTTCTCACCTGTGTCACCCACACATCTTTCACATTGCTTTCAAGGCCTATATCCCTGCAGTTGCCTCTAGTTACATTTTCACAACAAAGTAAAACCTCTTGAGTTACTACCTACATTTCCTCATGTCCCTCTTAGCTCTTAGAGGCTGTGATTAGACTTTGTCCCCACATTCCACTGAAATTGCTCACTATAGTCAGCACTTCTTAATCACCAGATATGATTAACTTTTCAGTCTTGAGCTTCAAGAATATCTGTGTTGCCATTTCATTCCTAGAATGTAACAGGGGGGTCTCCAGGAAAAGGAGAGGTTCCGGGTTCCCTGCCTCACCCAAAGGAGGGTGTTGCTGAGTAGGGAGAGAAAAGGTAAAGAGACTGGAGAAGGAAGAAAGATGGGGAACAAGAAGACCTGGAGGAGTCGCTGGAGCAGAGACATGTAAAGAAACTGCTGCTTCTTGGTCTTGTACTGGTTGAAATAGATGTGGGTGAGAGACCCGTGGGAAGCTTAACAATAGCAGCTTTTATCTTGATTTTGATTTTGCTTCTGCCTCAGATGTACTGGGCCCCTTCTGCCCTTTTCTATGAGTCCCCACCAAGAGGTGCCTTAGACTTGGCAGTCTTTTGGGCTTCAGTGGCTCTAGTTTGGGCCAACCCTGTTTGACTGGCATTTACCCATGAGGGGGTGGGTAACTTCGGGTGCTTGAGTTGGGCCCTGTATTCTTTGTCTTTTCTTTGTTGGACACTAATTGTATTAAAGTTCCTTTCTAGTAAAGGTCTTATGCACTAGGGTATATTTTGCCTTGATATCACAGAACCTATCTAGAACAGGCAGGTTTGGGGGTTTAAGGGTGCCCCTCACCCTGCCCTATAAAAAGATCACATACGTCTTTTGATTTTCTTACCTCTCCCCAACCTTTACTAAACTACCTCTGGCAGGAAGATACTGTTTTTCAAGGCTGTTTTTCCCTTGGCTACCTTCTATTCTTACTCTGTATGTTCTACATGATTGATCACATCTATTCTCGTTTTCGGTAGGTGCTGTCCACCTCCAAATTAATATCTTCAGGTCAGTCTACCAAAAAAAAAAAATGCACTGACAGAAACCCAGAGTAAGGCTGTACAAACTGAACTCATCATTTCTCCGGAAAACATCTTTTTTTCTTCTAGTTTCAGTAAATAGGATTATGTGCTCATTGACCAAAACCAGACATCTTTGAGTGTTTATCCTAACTTTTTTCTTTTTCCCTCACCTCACAGCAACACAGTCATGGAAGTCCAACTTTTTCAAATTAGGCAGATATACTGGGGGAAAAGAGGGATGGGGATTCTAGTTATTTTTTAGAATAACTCTTTAATTTTTGTTTTATGTATCTGTCATTTAAAAAGTTAATATAAACATATTTATATGGATATGATTCATATGAATGACTCCACAAAAGTGGAACCCTGACCTCATTTTCCTCCCTCATTCCCTCATTCCCTCAGGTCACCTACCCACCTACATTGAACTAAACTAGATCCAGAGGGAAGAGAGTCCCAAGCTGCAAATACCTCCAGGAAAAAAAAAAAACAAAAACTGGCAAAGGTGAAGTTTAGCTCTAGAGCAGTAACCCTGCAGTGGGCTAGCAGGAGGCACCACCCCACATAGTCCCCCATTTTCCTAATGCACACCTCTTGTAAGGTAAATGAAGCTTGCTCAGGGTATTCCGTTGTTGGCCTCTGTAGCTGTCACCTTGAATGCAGGAGGTACTTGGGAGCATGGAGCACTTGGCACATATGCCTGAGGGTAGACAACTGAAATGTGGTGTGGGTGTGTGTAAGTGGGCACACCTGAGCTGAGAGACTGAGCATATATGGATGCTGCAGAGGATGGCGTGGCAGGGAGCCCTCCCTGCCACTACACCTGTTGTACTAAAATTGATTCCTTACAACAAAGATTTTTGTTTGCATATATTCTGATTTTTCTCACATATGGTAAATTGTCTACCTGATGACAGAAACCATGTTTTCTAGTCTCTCCAGATTTTTAATCTTTCAGAAATGGGAAAATAATTTGCTTTTTATAGACTCCACAGTAGTAGAGTAAAACAAATATTTTCAATGAAAATTAACCTTATTTAGGTTATTTTTTTTGAAGATATATCATCAAAGTGATTTTTTAAAGTCAAGATATATCAGTGACAAGAAGAAATAAAATTTTTCTAAGGAAAATTACCGCTTATGAGAGAGGATTCTGGAGTATCTATAATACAGTCAAAAATACAAAATCTGGGGTTACTCTACCATCCATTTGTTTGGCGGAGGAGAGTAGGAAAGGAAGGTGAATGATAGCACCTGAGAATCTTTAGCTGTTAATGAAATAATTGTCTCTAATTATTTCATTTTAAATTTGAAATACCTGCAAAAGATGGGTTCTTAAACATGACCATTTGTTTCTTGGTTTTATTGGAAAAATTATCCTAGTAATATTGTCCAAAAATATTCTGTCATATTTGGTAATTAATTAGAACACTGCTTCCCCAGAAAGTTTTTTTTAATTAAGACTTTGACCTGAAAACTGTTATAATATAGCCTCTGTAACTGAAATAGCATAATTCAGGTTTTGCTGTGATTTCAGTAGAGATGAAGTTTTACATTTTTTTTTAATTTTTATTTAATTATTTATGCATAGACAAACAGGGGTGTAGGCCAGAAGTGCAGGGAGTGAAAGGGTTCACCAGAGACAGAGTGAGGAGCAGAACAAGTGACTCTACTGAAACACACTGCTGAGGGGAGCAGTGGGCCAGACAGGAGAGGTCAGCTACACCTTGTGAGTCACCTCCCTAGCCAGGCATTGAACTCAGGTTGGAAAGGTGATAATACTGAGAGTTAACCCCTAGGCCACCAAGAAGGCCCCAGAGTTTTACATTTTTATCCACCAAGCAGAATGCAGAGAATGTGGTTTATGTGGTATAGATAAAACTTGAAAATCCAGATGGAATTTTTAAATGGGCATACTGCTCTCTACTTTCCTCTCAAAAGGCAAGTAAACTAAATTGAAATAGTGAGTTTATCTGGGGAAAATACAACAATAAAGGAATGTTATGAAGAGATGGAATCAATTTCTATATTTTCCACAACTATTATGTATCAAGGAAGCTGTTCAGGATGCTTATTTAGTACATGAGTTTTTAATTAAGACACCTAATCCAAGTCATCACTCTATTATATAACAGTTGGTGTGATTTGGGGTAAAACTTTTTCTTTCTTGGCTAATTTTTCAAATCTAAAGATTGTACCTTCTTAGGAATATCATGAACATTACGTGGATACCATTTGCATATCAGTATCTACCACCGTAATTAAGAAATATTAGTTATTAGAATACATATTTATAATGAAAATGAGTGGCATACTGTAAGATTTTATAATTCTTCTGAATCAATTTCTGCTTTATATAATCTTCATTTGGCGTTCTCATACTTTTTTTCATATCATTATACTCTAACTTTGAAAGTAGGTTATCTGAACATAATACATATTCAATTATTCAAAATAATAAATCTGAACATTCTATATCAAATATTTTAGACTAAGAAGTGTTGGTTTAAATAATGTATAATAAGAGAAATGTTAAAATAACTTACAATGTAATCATTTTAAAGTATAATAAGAAATTTCAACAGTGTGATTATGCTAAACACCACATTTTTATCTGCTCATTAAATCATATCCTAAAGTACATTTACTTAACAAAAGAATATTTCCAGTTATAGACTAAACCGAAAGGGGATCAATCTATCTTCATGATACATTGATGCACCCTAAGTTTGGGAACCCCCAGCTTATCGGATAAAATACAAACACCTTAGGGGCCTCTCAGGTGGCACAAGAGGTTAAGGCACAGCACTATGCAGCTACCCACAGCCACTGCAGCATGAGTTCGATCCCCAGCCAGGAAGGTGACCTACATGGCACCTGTCTCACCCTGCTGCTCCCCTCAACAGTGTATTTCAGTCAATCTGCCTTTTCTGTTCTCCACCCTCACCACCCCACACCTATCGCCTATACCCCAGTTATTACATGCATAAATAAATAAATTTTTTTTTAAATACAAACACTTTAGTATAGTTAGCATACATTCATTTCCCAACGTGTTCCCCTGCTTTTCCCCCAAGTGAAGTTTTATTTGTCTTTCACATTTTAAAAGGATGGTTTTAATAGGAAAATGAGAAAAAGAGGCACCTGCATAGTAATAGGCAGGCAGAGAGTTTCCCAAACCTTTATTTTGGCATGTTAAAGAGCTGGCAGTTCTTTAGTTACTACTGCTTTTTGCTCCTACCATATTTCTAGAAAGTGCTTTTCCAGCCTGGTAGCCTGATAGCTCACTGCTCACTTTCAAAATATCTGAAGTTATTATAGCAGATACATGGAGCCTCTGACAAGTCCCAGTAGGAGAATCAGAATTCAGAGTTCTAGAATTCTGGCATAAGGGTATGTCCTCTAATGCCATCAACTCTTTTCCTTTTGAAAAACAGCTCTTAACTAGAGAATGGGCTAGAAATTGACTACCTGATGGTGGGACTCCGAATAACTATGCAACCTGAACTGCTCCTTGTGAATTAAATGTTACTTGGTCAGCCAGATCACAAAGTTAATACATGCACTCCATTGCAACTTGAATTAATACAATGCATTCCATTATTAAATAGAAAACATATGACAAGACTGGGACAAAGAAAAGCTTAGTTATCAAAGAAGAAAAACCCACAGGCCTGGATTTACATAGAATACTGGCACCAGTCAGAAATGGGAAACTACTGCATTTTATCCCACTATGGGTGGCCCTGAAAGACTCGGTGAAGGGAAATCCCCTGCATGCAAAATTTTGAGCAGTTAGCTTGGTTATCTTCTTGGTAGTCTGGAATCTATTTACTTTTGCCACATTTCCCTAGATATTCCAACTGGTAATGTCAATTAATATGGGCTTACAACCAGGGCTCTAGTTTATTCATTGAGTTTAATGTGCTGGAAGGAATCCCAGGGCACAGAAGCCTAGCCACTGGTGAAACAGAATTGATTTTTCTAGTTTGCTGCTTACCCACGAGGCAATTCCTCTGTAAGTTTTACCTTGAAATCCTTAGTGAGGGGCCTTCTTGATGGACTAGGGGTTGGTTGTCTCAGTGCTATCACAATATCAACACTGAGGCTTGAGTTGATCCCCTGCCAAGGAGCTAACCCACATGGCGCAGCAGACCTCTCCTGCCTCGCCCGCTGCTCCCCTCAGCAGTGTATTTCCATAGATCTGCCTGTTCTGCTCCCCACTTAGTCTCTAGTGAATCCTTTCACCAATACTCCCCCCCAGACACCTCTTGCATAGTCCCCAGTTCTTGTATGCAAAAATATATTGAGAAAGAGAGAGAGATCCTTTCTGAGACCCATATTAGAAGTAACTTACCAGCCCAAGGGCTAGGAAGAGAAGGAAGAGGAGGTGTGAATTTTCAAAGACCACAAATAAATCTACACTTGTTTCCATCAACACTTCCTGGCATCCAAGTTTTTCATTGCTTGGTAGTAATCTCCAGTTATCAGCATCTGCAATGTGTGTTGTTGCATGCAATTTCAAAAGTGAAACTTCGACAAATATCTGTTAGAAGGTAAGCTGAAGAAAGATGAGACAGCTAAGTAGCTTTCTTGCAACTAGTCCCTTCACTATCACCTCACCAGCCTGCCACCCACCAACCCTGACAAACTAGTTCAAGACAGCCTAAATCTATAGGGTTCTTCCTGTTTCCTCTCTCTCTCTCTAGTTTCTCAAAATCTAATTATTAAAAAGGAAGTTTGTACTTATTGCTGCTTTCCTATCTTGGCCAGGAACTAGAAACTCTCAAATTTATGAATCTAATGCCCGACATACATTTTGCTCTTAAATGTTTTAACTAATCTTGAATGAATAAATCCTGACACTGAGGACTGGAACTAGAATTCTAAGTCCATTTTCCAAAAAAATGCTAAACCTAATAATAACTGATATTTATTCTTGAGCCAGACACTATTATAGGTGCTTATTTCTTTAAGTAAGGAAATACATGTAATTAATGAATCAGCTATGACTTGCTATTGTGTTCTTACTGGGGAAAAAGCAACACAGTTTTTACAGTAATATGTAATTTAAGCGTTCACTGTGTGATGGCTAATTTTGTGTCAGCTTAACTGAGATAAGGGAGGCTAGGTTGCTGTTAACACATTAATTCTGGGTGTGTTTGTGAGGGAGTTTCTGGAAGAGATTGCTTTAGTAGGCTATGTAAAGCGATCTACCCTCAGTAAAGTGCCAGGGCGTCATCCAATTCACTGAGGGCAACAATGGAACAAATAAGATGAGAAAATTCACCCTCTTTCTTCTTGAGCTGATGGCCATCTTTCTTGCCCTGGGACTTTAGAGCTCTTGGTTCTAGAGCCTTCAAATTCTGGCACATAAATAAGCGTCCTCCCCTTTCCTTCCTCCCCAACTAGTTCTCAGGGCTTCAGATATGGACTAAATTATACCACTGGCTTTCTCAATTCTCCAGTGTGCTTAAGGCAGATTGTGGGATTTCTCAACTTCCAAAATCATGTGAGACAATTGCTATAATAAATAGTCTTATATGCATATGTTAATATATATGTATGTATGTATACACACACATATAACACACACTCATCCTATTAGTTCTGTTTTTCTGAAGATCTTAACTAATACACTATGAATAATGACTGCTTAATAGAGCTAATATCTTCCAAATACATTTAGTTAACTAGTATTCTGGTTTCTTTCTGGCAAGAAGAAGCTTTTCATTTTCCTGAAAATATTTTTTATGACTATGAAGACACATAACACAATGCAAATTAATTTTCTAATAATTCTAAAATTTATAAGAATATTAGGTAATTTCTTTCCTGAAATCCTATAGATAAATATACGTGGCACATTTATTATATCCCAAAGGCACATTTGGGACTGGAATAGCAGTAATAAAGAGGACACTTACCCCAAAATCTATGACACTTACCCCAACAGGCTATGCATAAAAACTATGTGCCACCTCCTAAAACAGCAATATTACACTTAATGCTATAAATGAAAACCACTGACTATAACAACTTGGAGAATATACTGTTCCCTACATTATTTTTGTGATCACTGATGATCACCATCAAATTAAAATGTGACAAAATTCAACCAGGCACTTTTAATAATATTTTGTTTTTTCGATTTTGACCCTCAGAGAAATGATTGTGATGCTGGCAAATAAAACAGAATTTTTTAAGTAAGTTTAAGTTTTACTTTAAGATTAGATTTTTATATTTATTTTAAAAGTATTTTTAAATTTTAAAGTAAAAGCATGCTTCATTTAAAAGTTATCTTTGCTGCAATCACTAAGGCAGCAAATTAGAATTAAGCTATTTATTTCTTTTATTCTTTTAATATGGTAACAGTCTTCCATGATCAAAACATAAGGACTGTATCCTTAGCACCTACAATAGTGATGTCAGCATATGCTCAGTAAATACTTGTTTAATAACTCAGTAAAGGTGATATTGAGTTATCAGGCAAGAAATTACTTAATATTCTTATAAAATTTAGATTTGAATTTCTAGAACTTCATGTTAATAAAAAATTTAAATCCTTCATCAAATACTATGAATTCTAATTTTTTACTGCATAGAAGATTGGGGTATAGGCCAGAGGTTGGGAGGTGTGTTGAGTGGATTCACCAGAGACAGAATAGGGATCAAAACAGGCTGCTCTACTGCAATACAATACACTGCTAAGGGGAGCAACCAGTAAGCCAGGAGTGGTCTGCTGCGCCACAAGTGGGTTCACTCACTGGCTGGGATAGAACTCAGGTTATGGTGGTGATAGTGTTAAGACTTAACCCCAGTGCCACCAGGGAAGCCTCTAACTTTTTTATTTCTTAAAAAAGTCACCATGTCTCCCAACTAAGGCTGGGCTGAGGTTCTAGGCACCAGCGCTAACTGGAAAATCCTGCCCCATTCCCTCTGACCTGCTGTTCCTTGGACTCAACATCTTCTGCCTTCCCTCCCTCCATCTTTCCAAATGCCCAGTTGTCTGAGCCAGGAACTAAAATCTGATGGAACTGCTACAATGTTGTCTCCCAGTCTCCTGGCTTTCCAGAAATGAAATACATTAGTAGTGTTGCTGATCAACCAAACCATGTATAGGTTGTTGACTAAATGGTACTGAAAGAGAGTATCCATATGGAAACAATGCAACTAAATTCCTTCCACATCACATAGAATGAGCATTCTTGATGGATTAAAGATTTAAAGATGAATTTTTTAAACCTTGAAAATTTTTAGAAAATATAAAAATAAATTTTTAATTTAAGGGTAGCAAAAGATTTCTGAAGACCTAAAAAGTCCAAACCATAAAAGAACAGATTAAGAAACCAGAGTACATTAAAAATTTAAGTGTTTCTATTCGTCAAAAAATGCCATGAAATTGAGGACAAATCACAAACTTGAAGGACATGTTGCAACATATTTAACGAACATGGAATTAATATCCAGGATATACAAAGAAGTATAATAAAAAGAAAAATAACCCAATAAAAAATGTAAAAGACAGAAAGTCATTTAATGAGAGACAACACAAACAATAAGCATGCAAAACGTTGCTCACTTTCCTTGGTCAAAAGGAAATATAAAATAAGAGAACAATGAGTTAATTTTTTTTCACTCAGTGTATGTCTGACAATATTAGGACAACTATTTTGGAGAAAAGATATTACCATGTAAACCTGGACACATCCTGAGACACAGACATTCTCTTCTCAATTTCTACCCTAGAGAAATGTGTGCATGTGTACAGGGGAGATAGACAAGAATCTTCTAGAATTGTTTGTGATAAATGAGAAAACCCAAATATTTATCATCAGTAGAATGGATATGGTATGTGCCATACAATGGAAAAGGATTCCTCAGTGAAAACAATCCCCAATTCCAGACAAAAATACGGAGAAACAAGGCCTCCCTGGTGGCACAAGGGATTGAGCACTGCACTATGAAGCATCCACAGCCACTGAAGCATGAGTTCGGTCCCCAGCCAGGGGGGTGACCCACATGGCATAGCAGACCTATCCTGCCTTGCCTGCTGCTCTCCTCATCAGTGTGTTTCAGTCAATCTGTCTGTTCTGTTCTCCACTCTGTCTATGGTGTCCCCCACACCTCTGGTCTGTACCCAGTTCTGGTGTGCATAAACAAATAAATCTTTTTAAAAAATATGTACTGAACAATAGCAATACAAAAGAAAGTATATGCTAATCATGTAACACTCAAAAAAAAGGAAAGGTATATCAGCTGTATTACTTAGGAATGCCAAGGAAAGTATGAAAAGAAGCCAGAAAAAAATGTACTGCAAAATGAGGTCAGTGAATCTGTAAAGGAAGGAGGAAAGAGGTTAAGATTAGAAAAGATAGTGTATTACATCACATGGTGGGCTCCTGGGTCCTAGCAATGTTCTAATCCTTGACTTGGGAAGAAAAATTAGCAAGATTCTATGTGCCCTTGGAGATAGCATACTGCCCTTTTTCTCAGAATCAGACTCACTCTTGTGGTCACTTAACTGCAAAGGAGACTGGGAAGTATAGTCAAGCTGTCTGTGTCCTCCACTGTATTCCACTCTCCCACCCCCCCATATCCACAACAGCACCTAACATCTGTAGAATGAATATTGATTGTATGACTTTAAACAAGCAAATAAACCTCTGAAGGTCTTGCTCCCCTCTCATGCTTTCTCAAATGTTACTTTGAACGGGTGTTATTATAAAAGTTTTAATTATTTATTCGTATACTTCAGATGTGAGCAGAGGGCCTCAATGAAATATGATGGAGGACCACTGGTGGTGGGCAGGGATTAAAAATATACACCTGGGACTCCCTGGTGGCCACAAGGGGTTAAGCACCACACTATCAAGCGTCCACAGCCACTGCAGCACGAGTTAGATCCCAGCCAGGGAGGTGACCCACATGGCGCAGCAGACCCCTCCTGCTTCGCCCACTGCTCTCTTAGCAGTGCATTTCAGTCAATCTACCTGTTCTGTTCCCCACTCTGTCTCTGGTGAATCCTCTCACCACCTGCAGCTCTGGCCTGTACCCCAGTAAATAAATAAATAAATCTTTAAAAAAAAGAAAACCTACTTTAACCTCAATAAACAATTTGGGGGGAAATGGTTGATGATAAACTTATGATTATGTAGCTGCACCTCAAAAAAAAAAAATGAAGACCAAAAAAAGAAAAAAGATAAATCGATCTTCTTTCTCCAATGACATTTGTTTAACCATTTTTACTGACTTTTGCATTTTAATGATTGCATATATTTGAACAACTAAAAGGTATTACAAGTGGCCCAGACAGTACTTCAGATCCACAAGAAGAAAGAGTACTGATAATTATGTAATATTAGGAGAGTATAAATGCTTTCACTTTTAGTTTAGGAGCGGTTGCTGTATTTGCAAATGATTACAGAGTTTTTATATATTATTACAACTAACTCATTGCAAATTTTTCTCCTCAGTAATATGTGCAGGGTGTTTTTCTTTCTGTCTTCCTTCATCCCTCTCTCCTTCCTTTGATCTCCCTCTATTTTACGGTGATTTAATTTCATGTATTTTGGATGGTAATGCTTTAATCTTAATTTATATATCTATACGTAAATTATATATCTTAATTTATAGCTTTTATAACTATATATCTATAAGTTGGATTATCAACAGATATAGAAATCTAAATCATAAATTTTAAAATATGTAAATTTTTTGAATATATAAATAAAACATATATGATTACATTGTGGCCTTACAGTACTTTGAGAATAACGTTAGAGTATTTTCTTTTATTAATGAAGGATACCTTTTAATTCTGAGCTGTTAATTCATTTTTTAAAAAATAAGAGATTTTATAACTAAATGTATCAAAATTTTTCTATTAACACCGTCAAATTATAATTTTATATTCCACATATTAATGACCCAAAATATTTAAAATATGCTAAATTATAAAGACTACATAAAAAAATAAGGGAAGGAAATTTAGCAACAGGAGCACACTGGGGAAAATAGTACAGAGAATAACAGAAGCCATTCTTGGAATTCCTTTACAAGCTTGCTTTTTAGCCACAGGTAAGTCACTTGGCTTCTCTGAATTTACTTCCTTATCTTGAAAATGTAATCTCAAAATTTATTTCCAGAATTCCAAAAGTTTTATGAATTGTATGAACTAAAAATAATCACAGAAATGTTTAAAAATTGAAATAATTAATCTACAAAACTTAGCTATTCAAGTAAGCTATTATTTAAAAGTAAAAAAATCACATTTTTCCTCATTTTTTCCTTTCTATACTTTATAATGGGAAAATACATATATACATAAATAAATATAAGAGTAGGACACTACACAATATTAGATAAATTTTATGATCAGACTAAGGGCCTTAACTCTGTGAAGCTAAATGGTTCTAAAAAGATGAGGATAGTTACTTCTAAGCCACTTACAGAGTCTAACTACATATTTTAATTTTACTTTATCCACCATAACTAGGCAAATGAAGCTTTCCTTAAACAAGAAATCTTCAACTCCTTACCCCCAGGAAAGGCTAACAGGCAGGAGTGATAAGCTAAAAAAATTGAGTCACAAGCTCAAATACTTCCAGAAGCAATGAGGCAAATAAACATATGAAGGGACCTTTATGTAACTCAAGAGTGGTTAAGTCAGTGACAACAGAAGATGTATACTTTGCCTTAAAACCTCTAAGCAACTTGTACTTTTTCTTGTAGGAAAGATAATCTTTTTATCAGTTCATTTTCTGGAATCTGCAGTACTTCAATACTATTTGAGGTATTCAACAAACTGTTTGAACTTAAAGAGAAAATTTTAAAATCAAAAGTAATTTCATAATTTAAATAAGAAAACTTAAAACTTTATTTTTACATTGACTAATAGTCAACAAAAATAACCACTGGCATTTACTACATGCTAAAAGCATAATCAGTATCCTTTAAGAAAAAAGATTGGTATGCTGTTTTTATATAGAAAAGCAATTAATTTTTTCTACTTAAAAAATTACATACTCTTAAAAAAAAACTTAAATCCAAAGATTAAACATCTTTGGATGCTTAATCAAAAAAAATGCTTAATCAAAAAAGCTACAATATATGACAGAGGATTTAAAACAGAAACTGTTAGGGGGAGAGGTAGTCCTGAGTGGATTATACAGATAGGTTTATGGACTCCAACCCCCACTCCAGACCACCAATGTTCCAGAACCACAAAGCCCATAATATGATTATCAAAGAGTGGATCACTGAGACCTGACGGTGGAGTTAAGCAGCCAGACTGGCTATAAAACCAAAGAGGTGAGCCTTGGGCTCTTCTCTTCCTTTGGAGCCATCTCACTTAATTCAGAGCCAGCTCTCAATGCGCCATTGCATTCCAGCTCAGAAAATCTGGTAGGATATTATGGATTTGTATCCCTCTCTTCTCTTTGTAATAACTTTATTCCCCTTCTTTTGTAAAATAAAACCCTTTAATAACTTTTGTCATGTGTACCTAAAGTTAAAACTTATTATAAAAGTCTTCAGAGCTCATGTGAGGACCCAATGAGAAAAACCCATTTTATATTAGGGCTGCCCTGTAACAAAACCACACCCATTACTACTTTGATGTTTTTCAGCTCTTAGATCTTTAAGAAAATTTCCATAATGTTCATACTTTCCTAAAGAGTTTTAACTGTCACTTGGAGAAACAAAGTTAAAAGAAATCATTTATGAATGATAAGAAATAATACCTTGCTGAATTCTCTGGTATTTTCAAGAATTTCCAACTAAATAGAATGGTTACTCCTTTTAAGTGGTTAGTCCCAGCAACTCCAAGAGAATTGGAGTTACATCCACCAAAAAAAGTGTACAAAAATATTCAAAATAGCCAGAAAGTGGAAATAACCTAAATTCCCATCAAGTAATGAATGGATTAAAAAAAAAAAAAGTGGTCTAGCCATACCATGGTATATTTTAAAAAAGGAACAAAGTCCTAATACAAGATTCAATGTGGATGAACCTTGAGAACCAGATGCTAAGTAGAAGCAAATAATTTTTAAAAAACGGGGGGGGGGGGCAGGGGGGATATAGTTTCATCCCCTTCATATGAAATATAGAAAACAGACATGCAAGATTAGTGTTTGCTGGAGAAATGAGAAGTGACCACTAATGGATATAGGGTTTCTTTGGGGATGATGAAATGTTCTGGTATTAGAGTGGTGTACAACTCTGATGAACTAAAACCACTGAAACACTTTAAAATGAGTAAACTTCATAACATGCAAATTTTATCTCTATAAAGTGGAAAGTACGCGGTGATTATGAGCTTTTAGTTTCTAAGTGAAGTTTTTATATGCCAAAAGGTGACAGGATCTATATACCATGAAAATTACTTTTGAATGACTAACAATGTTTTAAAACATCATTCTCACTGCAGTTATATAAAAAAAAAACAAAACAAACTTTTAAATGTAAATATATTTAAAAAATTAAAACACCTAAGAAATGCAAACCATACATATGAAAAAGTAAAATATTTATATGCATAACAAATAATAGCAACATCATTCATAAGCAGCAGTTAGTGTTTATTTTCCCCATATTTTGGTTTAACACCACAGCGGTAGTTTACTCTTTTTAGGGAAATTGCATAAGGTACATGTTAGCATATTATGAGTAAGTTATAGAAGTCTGTGTAACTGGAAAATTAACTCTAAGTAATGATATTTCCTCTAAAAACATATTTATTATTAAACAAATTATTTTAAACTAGTGGACAATAAAATGTGTCTCTAATTTATTAAGTCCAAGATGTGTATTAACTTTCATAAAATTACATATGGCATTTTAAAAACAGTCTATTTCTAAAATATCAGTAATTCAGGCAATTAGATTTCCACAGGAGATATTAACTGTCATCAATTCCTTTTTATGAAGAAAAGGTTTGCCTTAAGAATATTACAACTATGTTATTAAGAAACACAACAGCATACTTTAAAAATTAAAATAGTGAAACATGGATTAGGATATTACTTTATGGGTACCAGCCCTATAGCAGCATTTCAGATGGTGATTTAAATATAGTTAACCACATTTCCAAATGACATGGGTTTTTATTCTCTTCTAGAAATACATATCACATGTATATAGTTAGTTGAGTTTAAATTTCCATTATAAATGAGAACCAGTCATACTGATAATGTAAAGATATAAGGAAAAAAAGTCCTTGGGTAGTTTAATATTTGTTAGAAATTTTCTACTAACTCCACAAAAACAAATTTTACATGTAGGCAAAAAATCCCAAAAATTCCTCACTTGGGAGAAATGAAATAAAATACAGTGAATGGTTTTCTTTTCATCTCTTAACTGTAAAAATCCCTTTCGCCTATTTATTTGACCCGTCTCTCTTCATGCAATTTAATGAATCCTCAAAATAATTTATACATCTTTATACAGAATTCACATCTACATCAGTAAACTGTCAGTCCTTGTATATTTTCAGTGCCTTATCAAAATATGAGTAACAAAGTTTTTCATTCTATGAGGCAGGAAGATGTTTCCTAAGTACTTCTTTGGATGATGAGGATATCGTATCTGGAAAGGACACGTCAAATTCTATTAGAAGGTCACCACGTTGGTCAGGATTTTTTGGATATGGTAGCCCATATCCAATAATTCTTCTCCTCATTCCAGGTTTCACAATATCATTTATTGACATAGGTATGGTTCTTCCATCCATTGTTGGTATGTTAATTGAGCAGCCACACAGTGCCTGAAATAGACAAAATAAAATTAATAAATTTCAAAACTTCAAATTCTAAACAAAAGACTACTAAGTATAAATAATGACTAAGTCAAAATTTTAACTTCTAAAAGAATATCAAAAAAATATGTATCAGATGTGTCACAAAAGAAGGAAAGAAAAGAAAGGAAAGGGAATAGAATAAAGAAAAGAGAAATGAAAGACATCCCCCACATTGCACTCAAAATGTAAGGGTGGACAGGGAGAAGAAAGGAGGAAGAAATTCAGGACTAAAAAACAACAGAATAGGAAAAACTACCTAGTTCTCAGGAGGGCAAACATTAGAAGAAGAAATAGATTTATTGTTTTAGTCAAAAATATTTACTGAGTGCCTACTTACTATATATATGTCATACACTTCTGCTAGATCCTGAGTACTTGAGGATCATGCACCCCGTTTCAAGGAATGCAAAAGGAACTCAAAAGCAAACTAGTAATCATAATACAGTATAATACTGAAATATAAGATGTACATTATGTACATCTAAAGAGTACAGAATGCTTAAGTTTGGATCAGAAGCAGGTAGTAAAGCAGAATAAGGAACAAGCATGTTATACAGCACCCAGACTGACACAGAAGTATATAATATAGTAACAGAGCAAACTTGGGGAAATAAATACATATTCATGGGTAGAAATAAGATTAAAATGACCTTTCATTTTGAGCTAAAGAGTTTGGACTTTATAGTAGATGTTGTGTGGAGCCATTTAAGAATTTTAATCGGGGAACTGACATGGTCACATCTGCAGGACTACAATCTAATTTGAGAAAGTGCCTAAAATAGATCAAATAAACAACTCATATGTTAAAGTAGTGCCCTTATAAATGTTGAGGTTTAAATCTTCTTTGTTATATAATTATTACTCCAAATTGACAGTTGGAGAAAATCTTATAATAGACTACATATTATATAATGCCAAACTCATTATCCCTAATTGTAAAAATAGGTAGAGTTAACCCAGTACTAGAAGTCTTAGTATATAATCCAGTTAGCAATTAAAATTAGCCTTTAAATTATATAGTTAACTAAACTTATAATGTATAATCTTATTACATGTCAAAGGGGTCTCATGAAAACTTGAAAAAATAATGTGTATTAAGCATTAAATAAATGTTAACTATTACTTGAATTCCCTAAAATTAGCTATACAATTACTTGATTCCAGACTCCTAGTCATACTAACTTACCTCTCGCAAACTAATTTTAGCAGTATAAATTATATTTGATCCATCCCTTTTAAATTTTGGGTGATCTTTATCTTTAATGATAAAAACAATGTCTGCTGGAATACTAGTAGGTGTTTCATCTCCTTCCCTTGGAAAAGTAATTTTGGTGCCTTCTTTCCATCCTTTTTTAATGTCAATTGTGAGAATTTTGTCCTCCGATCTGTAACTCCTTCCATCAGGGTTTAACTTTTTTCGAGAAATCTTCATCCTTTTGGTACAACCATTATATACTTCTTCAAGTGATACTCTAAGTTCATGAATAACTGGAGGATCTTGCTTGAGACGGGATGGCCCCACAGAATTCCTATCTCTTGGATATCCATTCATGCTGAATCCAAAGGCACTAAAAGGGTCTCCATCTACTTCCATTTCTTCAGAATCTCTTCCACCAGCCATCCTTCTTCCAAAGAAAATCTCAAAGGGGTTGGAACCTCCGAAAAATGCTGCAAAGGTGGCATGAGGATCTCCATGAAAGGTGTACCGGAAGGTACCTCCTTGTCCATCAGTACCTCCTGCTCCTCCTTTCAACCCTAAATGAAGAGATAAGCATGATTAGAAAAAAAGTTTTCAATTGTTGAAAGTTGAAATTCCAAATATAGTATTACTAATAAACTTTGGTCAACTTAGGCTGCAATTTTATTAATATTTGTCTGAAATGCCATAATAACTATACATAACAGTTACATCATTTCTGATCATTCCACCATAAGTTAAATTTTTAGCTACTGAATTATTTTTGAATATTTGTTCCACAAGTAAATACATGATAAATAAAAATCAGAATAATCTTGTTGCATAAATCTTTTGATTTGACATTCTGAAGTATATAAATGTAAGTTTTTAATGGATGTCTATTGAAAGGTCCTCATTAATCAATGCAAAATGCATAATCTATATTTTTTAAAACCACAATAACCAATAATATAAAATACTACATTTATAGTGACTAGTTTTACTTTAGATCATCTCTTATTGTTTAAAAATCTAACTTAATTTGTGGCAGAGATGGAAAAAATTCTAATAATTAGGACACCTTTTTTTTAAAAAAAAAATTGGTATTTTAGACACTAAAACTATCATCCCTATCTTCAATAACAAAATTGTTTACCTAAGTATAACAAGTGGTAGCTTTCATTTCAGCTGTTTTTAAAGATGACCGAAAACAAAAGTAGTATACTCTCTTGATATGCAAGAGCTTTGGAATGGTTATTTCACACAAGATAGTGACCCTTTGACCATTTGCTCTGAAACTCAACTAAAAAATATGTAGCTCACAAGAGATTACAAATTCAAAGCAGTACAGTCCACTATATACCAAATAAAGAGCCTACTGAAATCCAAAAAACAGTAGTAAACTGATCTTTTAAGAGATTAATACTGACAAGAACTTGCATAATTACAGTATTAGCAGAATTTCTGAATGACTTCTATGGACATCCCTGACCAATGAAAAAAGCAGGAATGGAATTCAAAAACTATAAAACTGAAAAATTCAAGAGATTAAATTAAGAGACACCAAATAGTAAATAGTTTGAGGGCTAGAAGTACATTTTATTCATCTTTGTATTGCTCAGGCATACAGGATTAAAAATCATAGGCACTGGGCCTCCCTGGTGGCGCAGTGAGTTAAGCAACACACTATGAAGCAAAACGCAGCCACTGCAGCAAGAGTTCGATCCCTGCGGCCAGCCGGGGAGGGGACCCAGATGGGGATGGGACCCACATGGTGTAGCAGACCTCTCCTGCCTCGCCCGCTGCTGCCCTCGGCAGTATATTTCAATCTGCCTGTTCTGCTCCCCACTCTGTCTGGTGAATCTTCTCACCTCCCACAACTCTGGCCTGTACCCCAGCTCTTGTGTGCATAAATAAATAAATCTTAAAAAAAAATCATAGGCACTATGTGGATTGAATAAAAGAATAAATTTAATTTTTACAGTCTCCTAAATAGAAACTTTAACTTTAAACTCTTCCCTTCTCTGCCAAAAATGGTAACTCAACCAGGAACTCAGAATCCCTGAGAAAATTCACATAAATGCCATAAATATCAGAACAGAAAGAAAACAGAAACCAAAACAATTTAAAGTATAATCTCACACACACACATAGGAAATTTCAATAATAAAAACTTATATTGGAATCACTCAGCAGGCTTTCAAAGGGACTTAGTTTTACATGTCCCTATCTATTTAGCTTCTTCCAATAAAAGGTACATATTTCATTCAAGAGTCTCAACTGGTGTTTAAATTTTTACCTTCATCCATGATTAGAAATCTGAAGCGACCAAGAGGAATTTAAATTGTCAAAATATGTATTGAGTGATATATCTAACAGCAGTTAGAGATATTCCTTATAGAAACAGAGTAAGTATAAACAAGACAAAAACTTTTAACATGTAGCTCATCCAAAACTACTTTTTTTTATAAATTTCATTGGTAAAGTGCTAAGTTCAAATGTTAAAAAAAAAAGCTAGTGACAGTTTTTAATGACAAAACGTGTATATAATTCAAGGTCATGAGCAATGTGACTAAAGCAATGCTTAAATTATTTCAAACATTTAATTTTTATCCCAGAAATCGAGTACAATTTAACAGAGTTAATAAAGTAAATTGAATACATTGGTTTGCACAATCTAACTCTCTATAAGGCAATATCTAAATGGTTTGGCTCCATAATATATTCATGAAAAGAAAAAAAAACATTTTAGTTATTACATCATGTGTTTTGCTTTTCCCTAAAAGCTCTTCCCTTCTCTGCCAAAAATGGTAACTCAACCAGGAACTCAGAATCCCTGAGAAAATTCACGCACTGTCTAAAGTAACAAAAAACTGCCAATGCAGTTTGAGATTTTCTTTAATAGTAGAGTCAACTACATAGCTCAGACAAAGAACAAGGATACTCTAACGAGAAAATCCAACCAAAATGCACACAATATAAAATAAATTATTATGTATTGCCTACACATTTAAATTATAAGACATGTCATCAACTATGCACTTAACTATTACACTATAACTATTTGACTGCTCATGAAAATTTTTAATGTTCAGCTGGATTTTCTCTACCAAAATGTTTTCTTGACATTATCATCACCTCCCGCGATCAAGGAGTACACTCTAGAATTGACATTTAACTATACTTTAGCAAGATTGCTATTTTAAAAATGATGAACCAACCAACCAACTTGCAAACTAAAAACATCCTAAACAACCTGAAAAATGTGTCAGGATACTATCTATAATTTAACTTTCACTTATCAGTTGACTAAAACTTCATCAAAAGCAGCAGTATTGGGCCTCCCTGGTGGCATAGTGGGTTAAGCAAGGCACTATGAAGCAAACCACAGCCACTGCAGCAGGAGTTTGATCCCTGCTGCTGGCCAGGGAGAGGACCCACATGGCGCAGGCAGACCTCTCCTGCCTCGCCAACTGCTCCCCTCAGCAGCGTGTTTCAGTCAGTCTGTCTGTTCTGCTCCCTGCTCTGTCTCTGGTGAATCCTCTCACCACCCTAGATTATGGCCTATACCCCAGCTCTTGTACGTATAAATAAATAAATCTTTAAAAAAAAAAAAAAAAAAAAGCAGGGCCTCCCTGGTGGCGCAGTGGGTTAAGCAAGGCACTATGAAGCAAACCACAGCCACTGCAGCAGGAGTTTGATCCCTGCTGCCGGCCAGGTGGGGGACCCACATGGTGCGGCAGACCTCTCCTGCTGTGCCCACTGCTCCCCTCAGCAGTGTGCTTCCGTTGATCTGCCTGTTCTGCTCCCTGCTCTCTGTGGTGAATCCTCTCACCCCCCACACCTCTGGCCTGTGCCCCAGTGCTTGTGTGCATAAATAAATAAATCTTTAAAAAAAATTAAAAAAAAAAAAAAAGCAGCAGCATTGAAGAAGGGGTAGAATTTCCAAGAAAAAAATTATAACTTTAATAACTCTTATTTTAAAATCTAATATATAAAACGACTTTTAGTAGGATTTATAGCTACTAGCGTAGTGAGATCCTTTAAACAGTTTATATTCACAAAAATCCAATTTACTTATTTTTAGAAATACATAGTAAAAAGATATCCAAGTTATTAAATATATAAAGGACAGAAATAGCAAATTAGATAAGGATTAATATACTAAATACAAGTTTGATCATATAAATACTACCTTTCAGTACTCATAGCAAATCATTGAATAAAGTATAAACAAAAAAAAAATAAGGAAAAATAAGCAGCAGAGACTTATCACAGTGTAAGGATATGTTATTTAAAAAAATTTTAGTCTTCTAATATTAACTATGACTTCCACTGAATAATTCAGAACTCAAAACTTTTTTTTATTTATTTATGCATACAGGGGCTGGGGTACAAGGCCAGAGTCATGGGAGGTGAGAGCATTCACCAGAGACAGAGTGGGGAGCAGAACAGGCAGATTGACTGAAATACACTGCTGAGGGGAGCAGCCAGGGAGGTAGGAGAGGTCTACCGAGCCATGTTTGTCCCCTTCCTGGCAGGGGATCAAACTGACACTACTGTGCCGCAGATGCTTCACAGTGTCATGCATGCTTCATAGTGCCGCGCTCAACCCTCTGTGCCACCAGGGAGGCCCCCCAAAACTTTTAAAAGAGATAAGTTCAAAATCCAATTTAAATTTCTTTATTTCCTCTCAACTACAAAGAAAATTTCTCTACTTCTGAAAATAACTTTAAACATATGTATCATAAAATTAATCTACTATACATATGCAATTCAATAATTTTGAAGTGCTATAACCACCACCTACACAATTGAACATTTCATTAACCCAAATAGTTCTCTAGTTTCTATTTGTAGCTAAACCACTCTAATCTCTAGCCCCTAGGAAACTACTGATCTTCTCTTTCTCTATAAATTTGCTTTTTCCATGTATTTCATGTAAGTAGGATCACAGAATATTAAGTAGGATCATAGAATATGTGGTCTTTAACATCTGATTTATTTAGCATAGTTCCTGAGGTTCAGCCATGTTCTATGGAATGTTTCATTAAATCAGTCCTTTTATTGCTAGGTACTATTCCTGTGTGTGTGTGTGTGTGTGTATGCACGCACGCGTGCATGCACGCATGTATGTGTGTGACTGTGTACATATACACCACATTATGCTTATCCATTCACCAAATGATTGTTTTCTGGTTAGTTTCTTCTAGTTTGGAACCATTACAAATAATGCTGCTATGACAGGAACATAAATTCATGGACATAAATGTCCAAGTCCATGTGTGGCCTTGTGTTTTCATTTCTCTTTTATAAATTCCTAGAAGTGGAATTACTGGGTCATATGGTGAATTTTAAACATCTCTACTTTTGGGTCTCCCTTGTGGTGCAAGGGGTTGAACGCCACACGATAGGGTTCCACAGCTGCTGCAGCGTGAATTGGATCCTAGGCCAGAGAGGGGACCCACATGGCAAGGGTTCCCTCAGCAGTGTGCTTCTGTAGATCTGCCTATTCTGCTCCCCACTCTGTCTCTGGTGGATCCCCTCCCCCTCTCCCCCATGTTTCTGGCCTGTACCCCAGCTCCCGTATGCATAAATAAATAAATCTTTTTAAAATAATCTCTATTTTTAATCCAACTTTTAAAAACTCAGCATTTAAAACGATGGATAGGGGCTTCCTTGGTGGAAATCTCAGCACTATGAGGCTATCAGCAGCCACTGCAGCACGAGTTCAATCTCCAGCCAGGGAAGTAACCCACAAGATGTGACAGACCTTTCCTGTCTTCCCCCACTGCTCTCCTCAGCAGTGTATTTCAGTCAATCCACCTGTTCTGCTCCCCCCTCCTCTCTGGTGAATCCCCTCATTCTCCCACACACATACCTCTGGCCTACACTCCAGTTCTGGTATGTATAAATACGTAAGTCTTTAAAATAAATAAATAATCAATTAAAATAGTGGATATTAGAGATATTCAAACCATGAATAAACTGGATCACTGGTTCTCTTCTAAATATATCAATTTAGCATGTTTAACTCACATACTTTTCAATTCATGATTCATTATTCCCACTTGCCCAGGTCTAGAAACTGTAACAATTGAGGGGGGAAAGTTAGGTATATTAGTAGTGGCTCCACAGTCTTAAATTTCAATGTTTTGCTATTACTAGAGAAACCCATAGGTCTACATCATCAGACCTGCAAGCACAAACAGATCAATGAAAGGTAAAGGTAAAAAAATGTTTTACCATATTTTCACAGGAACCCTATTGAAGACTTTATAAGGAATTGAGATATTCTGAATAAAAGGCAAATATATATAATACTTTTCTGTGAAGGAAGAATTATTTATTTTAAAAAACTGAATAGCTAATTCAACTATATTTTTAAGTAACTAGAAAATATTTCAGAATAATGTATTTCAGTGCTTTACATAACTAATTCTCCCCCTCCCTACTACCTCTATCATTTTTATAAATTATCTGAGTAATGATAAAAATGATTCAGGGTACACAGATGATGATGATAACTAATAAAAATCAAAGTGGAGAAATATTATTCAAGAAAACACCATTAAGAGATAATGTTAAACTAAGCAAAATGTACCATTTGGTGACGTGAAGACAAATGCCCTTAAATAAGCATTGAATCCTATGGCTTAGTCACAAACTTAAGTTGTCAGTTAAAGCTGGGGATATCAGCTTTTTCATGGGACCTTAAAACTATTACTCCATATTCATGGATTTCTTTACAAAATTATAAAGTAACTTGTTCATGATATGATATATTAGTAGTAGTATCTCAAAGTCCTGGCATAGCTTTTGAGATGAATCAAATCATTACCATAAGAAACACTCAGGGTTGAATTGCCCACTATATGTCTTTTTTCAATATTTAGTTTGTAACAACCTCATTACACCAGAACCTGCAGCAAAAACTGCAATTTTTTGTAAATCAGATCAAAAAGAAAAAGCCCTCTATAATCACCCTGCTTGTCTAAAATACAAGTTTTACCTCAAAATGAATATAATCATCATTTCATTGTATTTTAGGATATATTTCTAGTGAGGAAAATTTAGCACTAAATGCAGTAAGCCAAGAAATAGCAAAAAGGTTTTTATAACTACAATGATTTAACAGAGAATATTGGAAGAGAAAATGGAAACTTTGTCCTCAAAAAGCTGACAGGATAAGCAGGTTGGGTAAATTGGGTAAAAGGGATCAACTGTTTGGTGATCAAGGGAAAGTTGACTTAGTGATGAGAATAATGTAGCATATGTAGATGTAGAGATACATATCTCTGTATACCTGAAACATAATGTTACAAACCAATGTTTCAATGAGGGGGGAAAAAGTTAAAAATAACACAACCTGCAGGAATTAAAATGTTTCAGTTGGTGATAATTAGCAATTTAAAGTAGTCCTACTTTACAGCTATACTTATATGGATATGATGGACAATTTAAAATTCGGAATGATAAGAGGATAATTTAAATTATGCCCTTTGTTATATTCAACTAGTTTCAGATTCACAATGCCAGAAACAAAACTATGTCTGGGAAAGGAGAGGGCGGTTGTCATTTCCTTCCTCTTTACCTAGAGAGTAAAATGTCCAAAGAAATAATGTTACCCAAAAGTAAATCAATAATTATTCTAACTAAGTGGCCATTTTAGGTCAAAAATTGTATTTCTGAGATCTCATGTCTTGGCATAAAATTACTGTTTACAATTAAGCTAAAAACTTGTTCTGGTATTTTATGACATCAGGAAAATTCTTTCCTCTCCAGGCAGAATGCCAAAAACAACTAGAGCTAAATGCCTAGGCCTTCTGCTTCACAGAGATTTGACTCTGTCTTGTTCAGTCTAAACCAGCGTTGCTGTAAGGCAAAAAAACTTCTTTAGCTTCTGTGACTAAAATATAAACCACACAGAATTTGAACTGCCAGTCTTAAGGTTTTAAATGATTGAAGGATCTTTATTGGTTTTGACAGAAAATTCATTAGGAAACAAAATAGGTTGCATAAGACTTTTGACACAGTTCATTAATGGACACGGGTATTTAGCTTCTATTAAAATACAAATTAACATGTGAATGTTAAAACTTTAATGACAGAATATGTACATTACAAATTGCCAAAAAAAGGAAATACATTTCATTCACAGCTATGTAACAGTCATTCATACGATTGGGGTGAAATCTTGTTTTTATCAACAATTTGTCTTTTTACTCTAGATATGTCTAAGAATTAAATTTAATAGTAATAAGAAGACTGAGAAAAATAAGAGAAAAACAGAGCTGGAGAGACAGAAAGATATACACAGAATACTTACCTTCCTCCCCAAACTGATCATATATTTCTCTCTTTTTGGGATCACTCAATACTTCATAAGCTTCTGCGACCTCTTTAAATTTTTCCTCAGCCTGAGGAGATTTGTTCTTGTCCGGATGAAATTTGAGGGCTTGTTTTCGGTAAGCCTTTTTAATATCTTCATCTGAAGCTCCTTTTTCAATTCCCAAAATGTAATAATAGTCTTTCCCCATTTCGAATGCCTTGAAATGAACTTAGATTTCCCTTTGTGAAAGAAAACAGCGTCCCCAGTCTTAGCAATACAACGATTCTGAGGAAAAATAAATCCAGCTGGGTATTTTAAAAGTTAAAGCAAATCAGCAGCGCAGCTCAGCTGTCTTAAGGCAGCAAGCACACTGTGTAGAGACACTGTCGTATTTAATTCCTTCCCCAACAGCTCACTTACAGATAAATATACACTACACAGGAGACGGCCTCCTTCTAGATCCTCCCATTTTCACTACGTGTCTCTGTACTTTCTAGAACAGCAAATGCTACAGAACGTCACTTCCCTAGCTGCCACTAGTCAAAGTACTGAGCTAGGTTTTCTCCTCCTCCACAATTAACTATTCATTTTCCTTCTTGCCCTTCCATTTTTCATTTGCTTTTTAAGAGGCCAAGAGTATTATGAAGAAACCAATGTTTCCACATTGAATGTCATAACTACGTATTTATTTACTTCAACTCGGTGAAAAAGTAACAAATACAGACATTAAATAGCCTTTGTTAAAATGCTATTATTATGCAAATAAGAGTGCCCTTGAACTTATTTTAAATATTTTAATTTCAATTTCAAGTTATTCATTGTGAGAATCACAATACTAAAATATACTTTGTTTAAATTAAAAAATTCAAAATAATTTGTGATTTTCAAAATTCCTGGGACAATCAGGATTAGCAATCAGAAATGCCAGGAAGTCAACATACCAGCCTTACATTGTATAAAATACACATTGTCTCAGAAACTTCAAATGCAGTAAGTAAAGGACTTACATATCATTTCAGCTAATGATTTTAACTATTTTGTTGTTTTTATTTAGAATACAGGATTTAATAGTTCTAGGCTGTGCAAACTTTATGTCTGACTTTAGTTATTTCAATCAAAACACAATGAGGCACCCAACCCCTCTACCCCCTCCTCCTATTCTGAGGGTTACTAAAGAATTTTTGTGCAGCAGAGAAAATGGAGGAGAAAAGATCAGGTTACAGACAGTAAATGATCAGTTTCCTTAAAAAACCTTAACTGGATCAGCTTAACATCTTGATATGCTATTTAAGGAGCAGTAATAAGACAAATTTTTTTCTTTAAAACATTATATTTCCTATATATATTTATATAATTATATAAATGTAAATTATATATATAATTACATTTCCCTAATTATAAACATGAAATACTCATGTCAAAGATTATGGAAAATACAAAAGAAAAAGAATAAAAAAATACCTTCTTGTCGTACCATTTCAGGTAATCTCTGCTAAATGTTAGTGAACTTCCTTCTAATATATTTTCTATAACTATTTGCTGCAATTTTGAATTTTTTAATTAACAAAGTTTATATTATATTATTTACATACCATTTTGATGTCTGTTTACATATAGATATTTATGAGACATCTTTTCAATATATAATCCATATTTTATTTCCTATTATAATTTGCTTATCTTTTAAAAAATTTAGTTTTTTGGGAAGATGGATTAGAAAGAAAATGTCAAGGGGCCTCCCCGGTGGCGCAGTGGGTTAAGCAACGCACTATGAAGCAAACCGCAGCCACTGCAGCACGAGTTCGATCCCTGCTGCCGGCCGGGGGGGGGGGGGGGGGCCCCCCCCATGGCCC
>JAGFMF010012074.1:4339509-4406520 GCA_019455555.1 Galemys pyrenaicus
CTCTCTGTGGTGAATCCTCTCACCCCCCACACCTCTGGCCTGTACCCCAGTGCTTGTATGCATAAATAAATAAATCTTTAAAAAAAAAAAAAGAAAGAAAATGTCAAAAGAATTCCACAGAACCCTATGTTTAAATATCTTAAATCTGCAGACTTAAAAGAAAAAACATTTATGTGGTAAAGTAAATGTCTGTATATGTATAATGAAAGGGTGATGAATACATGATATGTGCCTAACAGCTTTACGTTAATGATCCACATTTCTTTCAGAATGTTCATCTTTTTGCTTCTTGACAGCTAGGCTTTCCTATTTCTCAACACTCTTAAAAAACATGTGGTATTAGACATTTGTAACATCTAGTCTACTATAGGTTACAGAAGATTGCCAGCTACTTAACAAATTTATCAGTCCAAACAAGGAATACTTCATGTCAAAAGATAAACTTTCAAATCCAAAAAAGCTTAAGAAAACACGCTAATACACAAACTCACCTTAAGACTCCTATTTTTAAAAGAAGCATATTGTAATTTGGACGCCAGTAAAAGGAACTGCATCTAGAGTAAAAGTACATCAAAATGAACCTATTCTAGAATTAATTTCCAAATGAGTTCTTTTAAATATTCATTACCAAAGGAAGACTGACATTACCATCAATGAAAAATCTGAATTGTTCTGGTGGACAATGCTAAGAGGGGAAAGAATAGACTTATCTGATTTAGTCATTTTCAAAGAGATAGAAATATGATCAGAATATGACATATTAAATGATTTTAGATTCCAAAAACTAGGTCTTTCACATTTCTGAGAAATGCATTACATATTAACAAATGGAAATAAATCTGGAGCACATAGAAAGGTGATAAATGATTTTTATATACACAAAAAAGAACAGCAATAATTAAGCTGAAAACAAAAATTCATCTCAACTTGGAAATTTCAAGTTAATAGGGGAACATATAAAACTTTGTCTTTAAATAATAAAACAATATGGCCAGGTTTTTTGTAAAGTAAGTAAATACTTTCATACTATGGCTTTGTAAAGAATTATTTCAAATATTTGGCAAGTTACTTAAAATAATTTAAAAAATAATTTTTAAAAGTTACTTAAAATAGGGCCTCCCTGGTGGCGCAGTGGTTTAAGCAACGCCCTATGAAGCTAACCACAGCCACTACGGCACAAGTTCAATCCCTGCTGCTGGTCAGGGAGGGGACCCACATGGTGCAGCAGATCTCTCCTGCTGTGCCCGCTGCTCCCCTCAGCAGTGTACTTCTGTTGATCTGCCTGTTCTGCTCCCCACTCTGTCTGTGGTGAATCCTCTCACCCCCCACACCTCTGACCTGTACCCCAGTGCTTGTATGCATAAATAAATAAACCTTAAAAAAAAAAAAGTTACTTAAAATAATTTTTAAAATAATTAAAAGCCCTGTAAAAACTATACTTGTAAATTTGTCCTTAGAAAATAATTCAAAGAAAAAAATTATATAAACTAATATATTCATTCCAATTATATGCAGTAGGGTGCTGGATCAATATGCTCATTATTAAATTACACAGTATTTTAAAGAAAATGTTACTTTTTCAAGAGTTGTCTCCTCTACCACTTAGAGATTAAAAATATATTACCCAAACATTTTACATTAAATTTTCTTTTTCCAAGTTTGTATGAGTGTGGGTGTTTTACTGTTGTTTGGAGGGGGGGAGGATGAGAGGGGAGGAGAGGCTACCAATTGTCATCCCTGTAAATAATTACCATGACAAAAACAGGAAGCATATGTGTCTGTACAGGTGTCTCTTTTAATAAACCTGTCCCTTTCAAATACAGCTGTCTACCCTCCTGTGTCTGTACAGGTACCTTCTTTATCCTTTCTTTCTTTCCTAATAAACTTGCCCTTTTAAAATGAAAAAAGTAAAAATAAAAACAAAACAAAAACTGTATGTCTTTTTGAAACACTGTTTTAGAAAAAAACCATGAATTTCTGCTTATTTGATGTTATAGGTATGTGTAGTGGAAGAATATTTGAAGAGAACAAAAGCTAACTTTAGGTAACATTTTCTTAAATTTCTTTAAGGCTGCTGCTAAATTTTTAACAACAATATTAAATTAGTGTTTATATTTTTAAAATTTTTACTTTACCTCTCAAACATTAATGAGATTATTTCATGAAAATACAATAATCTTCCTTTTATTAAAGTCACAGAGAATTAGATTATTATTCTTAAAATGCACAGTTTACAAAATCAAGTTCTCAAACTGTAGGAATGGTTCATCTCTAATTAAAGAGAAATTTCAATGTATTTTAAAGAAATTATTTAATTTTTTTAACCAAATCAGAAAACTTGTAAGTATGTTTGTTATTTTGTCAAAAATAGTAGCATCAAGGTTTTTGTGCTTAATTATATATTTGGGGGACAGACAGCCTGCCTTCTAGAGCCTTAGAAATTAGTATTAAATTTGAAATCATCAAATTTTTGAAGACAAATGACTTCTGTTTTACCAATGCACCTATTTAAAAACTTTATCAATATTTAATTTATTAAATGGAAACATGTAGTCCTAAAATTTCTTATACAGTTAATGATATTAGTGAAATAGAACTTCTATTCCCTAATACTTCTTATCCAAGAATAAGTGAATTGAGGCTCTTTCATACCTTGTTAACAGTGCTTCAGATAGTTAACTATATAGTCTCAAATATAAGTATGTAACAGTAGTTTAAAAATTTCCTAACCTGGCAACATGGAATAAAAAGTTGCACAAATTTTGGAGCCAGTCTGCCAGTAGTAAGTAACGCTACTTACTAGCTGTGTGGTCTTGAACTTAACTTCTCTATGCCTCAGATTCCTCATCTGTCAAATGAGATTAACAGTAATACAAACTTCATAGGGATATGAAGATTAAATGAAATAAACAAGTGATGCACTTAAATGTGATTGACACTTAGTGAGAACTTTGTAAGTACTAGCTCCTATTATAATGATAATGACCTTATCATATGAACTAGAAGAAATTTTTTCTAGGAAAAAAATTATTATATCATATATATGACAAAATGTCTTTATATAAGTGAGTATACATGCATGCTCAGATACATAGAAACACACACACACACAGACTGTCCAACTAAGAATAAATGGCTCTTTCCAAATATTCTAGTTAATGTTTGCTACTTATACATCTTGACTGTCTGCTAAATTTTAAAATCATTCACATGCAATAAATTTCAAGTGTAATATATTTTCAATTACAGCAATCAAGATAATTATACTATTGGCAAAAGGTCAGAGAGATCAATGAAACAAAATAAGGAACACAAAAATAGACCTTCACATATATTATCAAGTGATATCTGCCAAATGAGCAAAAATAATAGAACATAGAAAAAATAATCTTTTCAACAAATAGTACTTGAACAACTGGCTATCCACATACAAACTATGAAGACACAAACCTTACACCCTTCATAAAAATTAACTCAAAGTGAATCACAGACCAAAACATAAAATGCAAAACTATCAAAATCCTACAAGATAAAATGGCAAAAAAAAATATAGATTATCTTGGGTTTGGAAATGACATTTATTTATTCATTCATTCATTCATTCACTCATTCATTTATCCCAAACCCAGTGAATATTTTAAAAGTGATAGTAAAGGTACGATTATTTAAGCCATTGATAAATTGAGACTCCATTAAATTTTTCTTCTGAGAAAAGATACTGTCAAAAGAATGAAATGACAAACTACAAATTGGGAGAAAATATTTCAAAAGACGTATCTAAGGAGAAACTGTCACTCCAAATTTTTAAGGAGTAACACCACCATCATGGTGGCATGAGCCTACTTTTTTTTCCCTGTTGATTTACCACTAACTGAACAGCCATTATTGGAAGAAGAAGAAAAGAAAGGACTTCTGTAGAGCACACCAGGACACTCAAGAGATTTCTCCATCCATGCACACCAAAATGGATGGATTGCATTATGGAGGAGACAGAAGAGTAAGGAAAAGGTGGCCAATCTGGCAGTGGCAGAGGCAGTGATCACAGAAAAGGCAGTGATCAGTTTGGCCACCAGTCAATATTGAGTTTTCTGATAGAAAAGCTAAAGGGTGAAAGCAAACCTGCTGAGTCACATGTACTGTTGCTGGAGGGACCAGTTGTTCTCTTCGATGAGAGACCACAGTGACTGGAGAAGTGAAAGAAAAGGAAGTTGGAGATGAGAGACCATAGTGACTGGAGAAGTGAAAGAAAAAGAAGTTGGAAGACATAGAGAACTGAAGTAAAGCTTCTATTGTTGTATGTTTTAGAGGCAAGAAGACCACTCATGGTCTTCTCATGCCTAGGCTCCCCACCTTGAGTATGCCCGAGTGGGTATACCCTAAGCATTCACTGGTTAAGAGAAACCAAAAACCTGTCCTATAGTGCCACCTTATGGAAAACTTAAAGGAGATTCCTAATACACCAGCCTGTTGAACCATTAGAAACAACAAAATAAAGAAAGATGTTCACTACTTTAAATACAACAGCAGAGGCACATTTCAATGAACACCATGAAAAAAATCATGGTAGTATGATATCACAAAAAGGATCAAACCTAGAAACCCAAGGATACTGTGATTTACAGAGAACTAAGATTTTGGACAAAGGAAGAAATCTTATGAAAATTATTTGATTCATTAGGAAATCCAACATAAGAATAATGGAGAAAGCAGAAAATGTATTGAAAAAATAATAATGGAGAAATTCCCAAACCTGGGAAGGAACTAAATATACAAGTCCACAGAGCTAATAGAACAACTTACTGTTGCAACACAAAAAAAACCTTCACTAAGACACTTTCTATTAGAACTTTGAGTCAATTATAAAGAATTTTAGAAGCATCCAGAGGAAAAAAGATGGTAACCTAGTTACCCCCCCAAATTAGGTAACCAGCAGATATCTCAGCATAAACTTCACAGGCTAGGAGAGAGTGGAATGACTTCAAAATATTGATAGACAAAAACTTCCAGTTATGAATACTCTAACTGGTAAAGTTATCCTTCATATATGAAGGAGAAATAAAATTTTCTCCAGATGAGTAAAAACTGTGGACGTTCATTACTACCAGACCTAACTAATAAGTTGAAAGGAGTTAGTCAAGCTGAAATGAAAAGTCAACAGTACACAAAGCTCTGATTCAGGGCGATAGGATTAGAATGCTATAGCTCTTTTTAAGAATAGGATGGAACTGGAAGGGATTATGCTCAGTGAAGTAAGTCAGGAGGTAAAAGAAAAATACCAGATGGTTCCTCCCCTAGGAAGAATATAAGGGAACCAAATAAGGATCAAGGAAAGGAGTAAGAACAATAATAATAATAACAATAAAGACACAAAAACCAAAAATGAAAAGACAAGGACAAATTGGGGACACTTGGTGGGGAGAGAGGAGCGGGAGGGTTGAGGGTAGATGAGGCAATGCTGCACTGGTGATATGGTGATGGGGAATACATGGGGATCACAATTGATGTCAAATATATATAAATAAAAAAAAAAACCAGACGCTACTAGAGGCGGTGTCTAGAGACTGAAAAAAAAAAAAGAATAGTATGTTAAACTATTAGCTATTGCATAAAGGCTAAAGGAAAAGAAAAAAAATAATTATAGTCTACAGAGACAGCTGTCATAAGCAGCAGCAGTAAAGCCAGAGACAGTGGCTCTCAGAACAGTAGAGAGAACTGAAAGACACCAAGATGGCAATAGGAGGCTCCTAGCTTCACTGCCAAGAGTAACATCTAACACTTAATCATAGGGACACTGCACCAAGATTGTACTGGGAATCAAGCACCCTTTGTACATGGGAGAATGGTGGGATTTCAACAGAGGTGACACTGAAGGGATTCATACTTCATCTAACAGGAGATGGGCAGAAGGAAGATTCTCAAAGTTGTGGTTTGGGGCAAGAGACACAGATAACAGGGTTTTTGACTCAACCAGGGGCCCCAAGGAAGAGAGAGTGAAGGCAGTGTGGAGGTACATACCCTGGACCATTGAGAAAACCACGTAGAAGCGTGCTCTGAACAGTCTGGGTCCTCAGTAAAGATAAGAGCAGAGCAGGCACTCTGGTCTATATTTGCCTTCCCCTACCCCGTGGGGCTGCTGCTCACTTTATAAGGTACACTGAAAGTACACTAACTGATGAGTCTCTGATCCTGAATGTCAGAAAGGAGGGACATTGGTAGTGCCACAAACACGAGCCAACCCTACCCCCAACACACATATTCAATAAGGATAAATGAATGCCTTGAATCCACCCCCTCCTCTCTCCTGACTTATAAACTGCAAAACAGTTCTGCGTGCCCACATGAGCCAGCAAAGGTCAAAAATAACTACTCAAGCAAAACTGCACAGTCTGTGAGAAAAATTAGTTACTTCCCTGTACAATACTGCTACAGATATTAAAATACAAAATTAGGAAACGCTAAGTAGAAAAATGAGTAGACAAAAAAAAAAAAAAGTAACACACAACAGCTTGAGATCTCAAGAGAACGATGTCACAGGGAATAAAAAAAAAAAAATGAGAGAAAAGAAAATTCTCCAGAATACAAATACAAAAACATGGGAGAAAATTAAACCCTGTTGGATTTCAAAATTGCTATAATAAGGAAACTCAAAGAGATAGAAGACAATACAGAAAGGCAAGTCAAAGTGAATAAAAGGATGAAGAGAAGTTAATCAAAGAAAAGCAACAAAATTGAGAAAAACATTAATGAGCTCAAAAATAAAAGTGCAGAAAGTAGAAATTGAAGATTTAAATAAGAAAGTAACAGAGGTTCAACATGTAAGGAGCTCAATAAAAAAAAGAGATCAAGAATTGGAGAAAAAACTATGGAAACAGAATACCAAGTGGAGGATTAAGTAAGTAATCTCAAAGACCGTAATACACAAAGGACCCAGGTGATCAAGCAGCACTTCAGGAATGATCAGACTCCATAAGGAAAGACAAAACAAAGGTAATGGGTATTTTAGAAGGAGAAGGGAGGGAAAGTGTGATAGAGACATTATTCAAAGAAATAAGAGAGAAAAGGTGTACTTCAGTAGGTGAATGGATAAACTGTGGTTCATTCAAAGGACATTAAGCATTTAGCACAAAAAAGAAAGGAGCTATCAAATTACAAAAAAGGGAAGGAAACGAATGTTCTTTACTATGTGAAAGAAGCCAGTCTGACAGGCTACATCACCTATTATTCCAATTATACAACATTCTAAAAAGGCAAAATTATGCAAATAGTAAAATGTTCAGTGGTTTTCATGGGTCAGTAGGAAGGATAAATACGAGGACTACAGTGGATTTTTAGAACATTGAAACTACTCTTTATGAATGTAAAATGGAGAGCATGTATGTCATCACATGAGTCCAAACCTACAGAATGTAAAACTCTGTGACCCCTAATGTGAACTCTGGATGATAATGTTATACCAATATAGGTTCATCAATTATAAATAAATGTTTCATCTGGTTGTAGATATTGATAATGAAGGGAGCTATGCAAGTGGGGGAGAGCTATATGGGAAATCTCTCTCATTCATCTTGCTGTTAACCTAAAATCTCCCTTAAAAATTGTCTATTTTGGGGCTTCCTTGGTGGCGCAAGGGGCTAAGTCTCAGTACTGTGAAGCTATCTGCAGCCAGTGCAACATGAGTTTGATCTCCATCCAGGGAGCTCACTCATATGGCTGGCACAGCAGATCTCTCCTGTCTCACCTATTGCTCAGCAGTGTATTTCAGTAGATCTGCCTGTTCTGCTCCCCACTCTGTCTCTGGTGAATCCTTTCACCACCCCTGCACCTCTGGCCTACACCACAGTTCTTATATGCATAAATAAATAAATCTTTTTTAAAAATTGCTTATTTAAAAGTTGTAAATGAATGAAAAAAGCACAATGTCATAGTCTTAAAATAGTTGTTTAATTTGAGCCAGAAGTTCTTTCTAACCTTATTTCTGTTGCTATTTCATATAGTTCCATCATACTTTATGATTTTAAAATTAAAGTAGGTTAGGGGTAGCTATTATTTATCACTAAATCTTCAGTTCCTACTAATGGACTAGCATAAAGTATTTACAAATGTCTAAAGAACAAATAAAGATCTAAGAATTTAAATGCATGATTTCTCATTTCAACTTTTACTTAATAAGTGAGTAATTCAGACAAATCATTTAATTTCTTAGAATCCCTAACTCACCAAGGTTATTGTAAGAATCAGTTATTATACATGAAAGGACTAAAAGTTATATACTAACATGTGCATACAAATAATTTTCATCATTTTTAGCTAAACAAACTATTTCATCATTAGCTCCATGTCTATTGTCAAGTCATCTCTCTTTAATTGGGGAATTTTACTTCATATAAGGTCCAGAATCACTTTAAAGAACTCAAGGCATCTTTCAAAATCATGTCCCTTGCCATGTTACGTTTTCATATCTTTACCTTTGAATTTTAGACAATATTACAATTAAAAGATCATTGTTTCTGTAACTTCCCATAATATTTATAAAATACTTTACAGTTTATCAACTACTTCATGTGCTTTTCCCTATATAATCTTTATGTAGGCATGCACATATTGAAACAAGTCATAAAATTTCCAAAAGCTTTATAACTAGCAATCTAAGTTATATTCTTAACAGTAGACATTGTTACAATATTAATATAAACTAGGTGTACTAGGTTGTCTAATATTTGACCTGCTCTTTAGAGAACTTCTAATTATGTAAAATCAAATGATTGACCATCTAATAATAAGATAAATATTATGACTCCATGTTATGCTTTCCTAAAAAACCTTCAAGCACTAAGAGTCATCTTTGTCATATATTTCTTATAGGAATTGATTGTTTTTAAGTTTGGAACTTAGACTAAATCGTCATTCCTATGGAAAGGCTTTAGACTTTAAGCTTAAGTTACACTTAAAATTTTTGTCTAAACCTCAATTCTCTTACTTCTACAAAATGGATGACATCATCTGTTTCATTAGATTGACATAAAAACATGCATGAAAGGGCTTTCCAGAAAAGTAAAATACTATTTAAAAATATACATTATATATATGTACTTAAACATATATATATGTATATAAATATTCTCCTTGGGCTAGAGTAATAGGAATGGGAGAGGCTTTTTAAAAGGGGCTTGAAATAAATTAGAAAGGGAGGGATGTTTATGATTTGTACTGAGAACAAAGTTCAGATGCAAACGAATCTCAAATGTATTTGATACAGCAAAGACTGGTCAGACTAAAAGTATAGGGCTTATGAAGGCTCACCTTAGGAAATTGACAAAAAAGAGTTATGATCAGATTGTTAAGATTTGAATGTTGCAAAAAAAAAAAAAAGATTTGAATGTCATATTTTACTTAATGACTGCTCCTTCATGGAATAGGTTCACATCTCCTCAGATGTATACTACCACACCACATCCACCACCAAAGCATACTTATTCCTTTATCATAGACCACTGGGACCTCTTCTTCTATTGTTCTCACTTCCACCCTCTCCCTGGTAAAACATCCTTAACAAAGTTTTATTAATATTTTAAACTTCAAACCTCCCTGGTGATGAGGAGTTAAAGTCTCAGCTCTATCAAGCTATCACCAGCCACTGCAGATTGAATTTGATCCCCAGACAAGGAGACCTCTCCTGTTGTGCCTGCTGCTCCCCTCAGCAGTGTATTTCAGTCAATCTGCGTGTTCTGCTCCCTACTCTGTCTCTAGTGAATCCTCTCACACACACACCCACACTTCTGGCCTACACCCCAGTTCTTGTATACATAAAGTTTAAAAAGAATTTTTTTTTTAACTTTCCAGAGCACCATTGTCACACTAACCTAAAAAGGTAGATAGGAGAATTTCACTGAACATTTCTCCTTTAACTGTTTTCATACCATCTAAATTTTCTAGTACTTTTTCAGTTATACCAGTAATCCCCAAAGTTTTAAGTTTTGATAGTGTGTCAGTGCTTGATTTTATAATACTTTCTCTGCACGAAGCAAAATAATAGGATATAAATTTATTTTAGTGGTTTAGTGGCCTTCACAAGAGATTTAAAATGAAATTTAAAAAATTAAAGTATATGCCTTTAAAAAATAAAATAGGTTTAAGAAGTTTATAAAATATTTACTAAAGTTACCAGGGTGCACCCAGTGATCAAAAATATTTTAGATTTTTTTTAAAATCATTTTATTTTTGAGTGTAAAACTGATTTATTCTAACTGTGATGAGATTTAAAATATATCCTAATAAAATAGCCCAGAACAGTTTGCCCTTACCCTCTTTTATGTCACTGCAGGTTTATTAGAGGAATAGTAAATGTGTAGTGAGCTCTACTTTCCTAGCATTTTGAAATCAGTTTTCTACAGTACTTTTACAATACTGAATCAGTCAAAAGACACTATAGAATTTGACAACTTTATCTTAATAAACTGACATTTGATTATAACACTTTGGCCACTTAATCTAGAGAAACACTGTTCAAGGGAAATATGAAGTGAGGTACAAATGCAAGTAAGATGCAATTTAAATATTTTAGAGTTCATATTCTTAAAAAAGAAAACAAACACATGAAACTAATTTTACTAATGTACTTTATTTAACCACATAAACCCAAGATATTATCATTGTAATATGTAATCAATATAAAAATTATCAATCAATAAGATACTTTACTTTTTTTTTCTTGTATTAAGACTTCAGAATTCAATGTGAATTTTACATTCACACAGTACCTCAATTCAGATAGTCACTTTCAGGTACTTGACAGCTTCACATAGCTAATGGCTATTGAAGTTGACAGTATAGATCAACAGGTTTCTTCTAATCACCAGTGCTACAATTTTTCAGAAACCTCAACCGATGAACTTACACATCTAGGAGAAACAAAATCTTAACAGATAAAATCTAAAAAAAACCTTATTTTTACTTATAAAGTAGTATTTCTGTTTTCAGCAGTGAGCACACTAAAAGTGAAATAAAATTTGTATAACTCCTGTGAAAGGATAACATGCAAATTCATAAAGTATTCCATATTTTAAAAAAAGATCAATATATGAGGTGATGAATTAACTAGAGAGGAAGGAGCTTTCACAATGCTTATTTGAATTAAATCATAACAGTTATGATCTTGCAACCTGTTAATATCTTAAAATTTTACTTTTCAATTATACCACAACCAATTTGAAAAATTGTTCTATTGTTCTATCTACAAAAAAAGATATTTATGAGGATTTTTTTTTGATGATACATGTTTGAAGTAATGGAAGTGGCTCTATTTAACACATGTTCACTCCATATTTTTTTAAAATGTTGAAAGTAAAAGCAACACTAGAAAATGAGAAATGTGATTTTTTTACTTTATTCCCTTCTAAAGTTCTCCACTTAAATAGCCAGAGAAAACATCAGAATCATATGGAAACTTAATTGGCTGGCAGAGGAAGGCAGCAGTGTGTGTCAAAATGCAACAAAATGCAACAGCACTTCAGAGGAAGCACAGTACACAGAAAAAAAAAATGTCTGAATTAAGAGGTGAGGCAGGAAATAGGGTATGTTATTTCAAGGAAACTCAGGTTCTTAGCTGAAACTGCTATTTCTATAGATTATCTAGCGAGTATATAGCAAGTTTATTTAGCTTTCCAACTGTTTACAATTCTAAAATGATTTCTTTGAATTTATATCCAAACTGAGGGATTATATTTAAAGTGGATTGCTTACATGAAGTCATATAAACCATGTCTACTGTGAAGACTTTACTGCAACTTAATGAAACTTTAAGCATCTTAAGTATTAGGACATGTATAAAAATAAGCTAACATATGCTATAGTAGTTATCACTTAAGACACTGACTATAATTCCAAATCCAATCAACTTAAACTACTGTAATTTCTTAAAGGACATTTATAGATTAGAGGCAAAAAAAAATAGGATTTCTAGGATAATTTAATTTTAAATGGATTTATGATAAGGTTTTCAATATTTTAAGATACAGGCTTTTTTTTTTTAATTACTTAGGCTAAAACAACAAGTCAAAGCAACAGTTATTAAGTAAGACCCTACTATGGTAGCTATGTGCCATGAAGGATAAAGTATAAGGCATGATTCCTGCCCTCAAGGAGTTTATAATATAGATATATAAAAGAATACCCTGTTGTCTAATGCTGATTTTGTCATACAGTAGGCCAGTTAAAAAACTGTGTGGCCCACAAAACCTAGAAATATAGTCTGGCCTGTTAACAAAAAATGTTTTTAGATTAACAAAATTTTGTTATATCTAGCAAGCTTTTAAAAAGTTTTCACTAAAAACACTCACTTTTTTTCACAATAAAACATCAGCCTAGGGCCTCCCTGGTGGCGCAGTGGGTTAAGCAACGCACTATGAAACAAACCGCAGTCACTGCAGCACAAGTTTGATCCCTGCTGCTGGCCCACATGGCATGGTAGACCTCTCCTGCTGTGCCCGCTGCTCCCCTCAGCGGTGGATTTCAGTACATCTGCCTGTTCTGCTCCCTGCTCTGTCTGTGGTGAATCCTCTCACCCCCCCCCCCCCACACCTCTGACCTGTACCCTAGTGCTTGTATGCATAAATAAATTAATATTAAAAAAAAAATCAGCCTAGATGATAGTAATAAAACTAGTATCCCGATCCTCAACTGGGACTATCTGCTAAGAGGACTGTATTAGAAATAGAAAACTAAAGGCTGACATGTGTTTTAAAAGACTGAAAAAAAGACTTTAATAATTGACCTCTAGATTGTCTAGTTTGACCATCTTCAGCACTCTAAGCCATAAATGACTTTGGCTGTTACCCAAAATCAATTTACTCTGAAATTAGTTGACTCTCATCATTTGCCATCGTTACATTCCATAAAGTTGCCATGGATGCTGAGTTAGCAAGTACTGAATCACTGACAGTAAGGGAACTGCAGTTCAGTCATCTCATCACAGTATAACTTTGTTTTGTTTTTCTTTATAGACATTGAACTTATGATCAATAGCACTAGAACTCATGCCTGAGTGAAGCTTGTTAAATGTGTATTTTCTCTGTAAGGTTTATCATCACCTTTTTGTGCTTAGGACTTCCAGAGCACTTTAGCACTATGCTAAAAGATTTCTTTGAGATCACCAACAAAGAGTACAAAAATAAAAACATGCTAAGTAAACCATAAGTAAATAAGTAGACTTGTTTACAACAGAAGAGCTGAAATAAGACTAAGCACTACTTTCTTGGGTCTTGGGAATCTTGGAGATTTCGTTGTTTTTTTTTTTTTTTTCTGCTCTACACATATGTCTGCAAATAATTAGGAAAGCACTGATTTCAGAATGATCAATAATCAGAATTATTTTTGAGAAGTAGTAACATTAATAAGTATACAGGAACCCAGAGTAATTATCTTGAGTGTTTCTTCATATGTACAAACCAAGTGGTATGTTGTATGTGTATTCTTCTCTGCCTTACTCCACACTTAGCTTACCACTGCTCGGAGACAGCCCCCAGTTGGGTAAATGTGACTCCCAGTTTGGAAGAGGTTCCCCTGACCTTGCAGTCCCACATTTTCCCCAGTATCCTTAGTATATCACTGTAGGGTCAGAGAAATCAGGTCTTTCCACCCTTCCCGCCACTGGTATAATGATGGACACCTGCGGTGCCACGAATGCCTAGGTGGGCATGCGCAAGTAGGTGCACCTAAGTTTGGACACAGGCTTATATGGGCGGCATCGTGAGGAGCCAGTACCAGTGGGCAGCGAGAATGTAACAGGGTCCTCCCCAAAAAAGGAAAAGTTCCAAAATCCTAGTTCTGCCCTAAGTGGGTGGAGCTGAGAAGAAAAAAAAAATTCTGCAAAGAAGGAAAAAGGAAAAAAGCAAGATGGGGCACAGCAAGGAGACCTGGAGGAGGCATGTAAAGCAAAGACACATGTAAAAAAGCTGCGCTTGCTTTTTAGTCTTAAACTGGTTAGAACAGATGTGGGTGAGAGACCCGTGGGGAGGTTAACAATGGCAGTTTTCATCTTAATTTTGCTCTTTTCCTCCCAAATTTGTCTGACTCTTTCTGACCCTTTTCTATGGGTCACTACTGAAAGATCCTTTGGACATGTGGCAGACTTTTAGGCCTTGCTTTGAGCCAATCCTATTTAGCTAAACTTTTACCCTCAAAAAGATGGGTAACTTTATTTTATTTTTTTTTAAAGATTTATTTATTTATGCATACAAGCACTGGGGTACAGACCAGAGGTGTGGGTGGGTGAGAGGATTCACCACAGAGAGCGGGGAGCAGAACAGGCAGATCAACTGAAGTACACTGCTGAGGGGAGCAGTGGGCACAGCAGGAGAGGTCCGCTGTGCCATATGGGTCCCCTCCCTGGCCGGCAGCAGGGATCGAACTCGTGCTGCAGTGGTTGCTTCATAGTGCGCCACCTAACCCACTGTGCCACCAGGGAGGCCCCAAGATGGGTAACTTTAAATGCTTGACTTAGTCACTATGTTCTTTGTCCTTTCTGTATTGTACCCTAATTGTATTAAAGTTCCTTTCCATTAAAGGCCTTATATGTTGTCTTAATGCAGCGGATGGCAAAACCCATTCAGAGAGGGCAAGCTTAAAGGTTCTAGGGTGCTCCTCTCCTAGGGTGCTCCTCTCCCTGCCCTGTAACAAGAGTACCAACATAAGCAGCAAGACCAGCAAGAGTGGGAGCAGCAAAGCAGCCAAGAGGGTGAGATGCGTCAGGGGCTGGGAGGCCTGCCAGCCTACCAGCCTCTCCCTGCCCATGCCTGCCATGTCCTGGCCACCTCTGACAATAAAATGCATAAAAGCCACCAATGGCTCCAAGACTCCTTCCTTTACCCCCTCTGCTAGAACCATCCTGAACCTGCCCTGTGCCCCCTTCCTGCCGCTACAATCACTTATCAAAAATATAAAACCATTTGTTTACTCATGCCTTATCTACTAGGACACAACCTCAAGAGATTGTTTTATTTTTCTCCCATAACTTTTTCTTTCCTGTATAAGGTATTATTTACAATTAAATTTCACTGGCTGAATAAATTAATGAAAATTTATGGGGACCTAAAATGACAGATTTTTTAAAAATGGGTAAATGTAACAGAAGTAGAAAATATATCAGCCAACAGTATGTGGGGATTAGGAAGGATTTTAGATTGCCCTGATTGTACAAAGGTGTGCAGAATTGGAGCGAAAGTATATAGAATACATTTCAAGGGAAAGATGACTACAGAACCCTACTAATGCCCCATTAGCTTTACCTGGTAACCTTTATTGCTTAGTATATGACCACTAATTACTAACTATGTAACTTCTAATTACGATCTATATTGTAATGACTTGTTTCTATGGCTAACTTCCAGACTATAATGCAAGATCACACAGGGCAAATTTTATTTAATTTCTGACTACTAAAATCTTCAATGGAATTAAATGTGGGTGAAGATGTCTATAAGAATCCTGGGGTGATACTCTGAACTGGGGCTCAGAAAAGAAATCTCTGCTAGAGGTTAACATTTTAGAAAGAGTATACTTTAAATTGGGGGAAAATTTTTTTTGAAAGAATCAAAGAACTTTTAGAATGATTAGCACTTAAGGGACACATCAATCAAAAGCAGTGAAAAAGACTGAGAAGGAACAATCAGAGATCAACAGGTGGAGAATGGAATGGCAGACACTATTTATGAGCCAAACAACCACGCCTGTCTTTTTTCTGACTAACAGATAATTTCTTCCTGATAACTCAAGGAAGATGAGAAACTCCCAGTGCCCAGTCTCATGGCCACAGAGTTCACATATGCCATCAATCCTCTTTTTAAAAAGTGTTTAAAAGGATATCCATTATGACAGATCTAAGCATATAAGCAGGGTACTTGGTAAGAACAGTGATGGGCTGACATAGCAATTATGGGAAGTAAGGAAATTGATCAGAAATGAGTGATTACTAAAGCTCAGAAGTTCCAGTGATGTGATGAATGGACATTCATTTCTTCAGACTCATTAAGGACCTTTTATATACCAAGGAATATGTCCTAAAAAATACATCCTTGGGATACAGATGAACAAAAATCTCTGTGTTTTACATTCTAATGGCGTAAAGATGTAATTTACAAGACTTTTTAAAGTACCAAATGAAATATCAGATGGTGGTAGGAGCTAAATAAAGGCGGAAAGGGAAATGAAACAAAATTTTAAATAGGATGGTCAGAAATGGCTTCACTGCAAAACTGACATTTACACTACCAATAATCATTTGTAGGAGGAAAGGTGAGGAGAGTTATGCATATATGTAGGTATATCTACACATATACATAGAAGGCAATATCAAGTACAAATGCCTGGAGGTGAGGAAATGTCAGGCATGAAATGCAGCTGAGTCGGACAAATGGTATAGAGATGGTAAGGGTTTGGATGGTAAGACTAAAAATAGATGGCTGATATGGATCCTTGTAGGCCACTATAGACTTTGATTTGTATTGTGGGAAGGTGAGAAGCCATTGCAAAGTGAAAATATGAAAGGGTCTCTTTAGCATCTATGTTAAGAACAAAGTAGGGAAAGATGGTGGGCAAGAGTAGAATAACAGTAAGAATGCATTATAAAAATTCAGATGGTTTGTACCTTGGTAATGAGGTATTTTAAAGGCACAGTGACTAGAGTTTATTGATTAGTTGTGGAACATGAGAAAAAAATGACTCCAGTGTTTTTTTAGCTCCAGCAAACTGAAAGAACAAAACTGCTATTTACTAAAGTAGGGAGAGAGCAGGATGTTGGAAGTTCAGTACAGGACACACTAAGTTTAAGATTCCATTTGTAGGGTCAGAGAAAACTATCAGGTCTTTCCACCCTCCTGCCATTGGTATAATGATGGGCCTAGGTGGGCATGCGCAAGTGAGCACACCTGGGTTTGGACACGGGTGTATAAGGACGGTGTCACAAGGACACCAGCAGCGGAAAAGCAGCAGCAGCAGCGGAATGGGATGCCAGCAGAACAAAAGAGTAGCAGAAGCAGAGAGTGAGATGAGCCCAGGGCTGGGAGGCCTACCGGCTTACCAGCCTCCTGCCTGCCAACCCCACCCTCCATCCCACACTCATGCCTGCCATGTACCTGGCTGCCTCTGTAAATAAAAACATAAAAGCCACCAAGGGTTCCAAGACTTCTTCCTTTACCCCATCTGCTAGAATCACCCAGAACTTGCTCTGTGCCCTTCCTGGCACTACACCATTCAACTTGTAAGTAGTAATGTCTAAGCAGATAAACATGGGCCTAGTGTTCCTAACTTTAAAAATGAGTTGTCTCTAAAACCATGAGGACACAAATTACTAGTGACCAAGGATAGAATTCTAAGATTCACAAATGTAGTAGTAATAACCAGATACTACTGGAACATAACTATTAGGTAGATAGGGACTGTAGCAGCAGGAAAGGTGGCACAGGAGCAAGGTTCAGGACAGACGGATCAAGGAAAGGGAGGAGTCTTGGAGCCCTCAGTGGCTTTTCATGCTTTTATTGTCAGCGGTGGCCAGGTAAATGGCAGGCATGGGTGCCGGGGGCCGGAAGGCTGGCAGAAGAACAAGAGAGTAGCAGAAGCAGCTACTACTGGCTGCTGGCTCCCAGCCCCCGGCACATCTCACCCTCTCGGCTGCTTTCTACTGCTGCTGCTCGTCAGTACTGCCAGGACTGGCGTTCTCATGACGCTGCCCATTTAAGCCCATGTCCAACTCAGGTGCGCCCACTTGCACATGCCCACCCTGGAATGCTCGCAGCACCGCAGGTATCCACCATTACAGTGGTGGGAGGGTGGAAAGACCTCATTATTATCTGACCCTACAGTCCACCCCCTCAGGTTTTTCCACTATACAAATTAAACAAGTTTTTTCTGGGCAAATGTGAAAAATACAGCCATGACAAAAGTAAATACAATAAAGCAATGCAGCAAAATACAACACAAATAAACACAAATACGCCTAGGCAGGGCACCAACCTAGGGGCAAAAGACAAGATTATTGGCACTAGCAGATGATCTACTGTATCTGCTGCGAAGGCACCAATCATGAGGCGGGAACCACTCACGGCATCTACCGTCTCATGCCAGCTGCTGTCAGGCTTCCTGGCCTTCTCTGGCTGTGGTCTCAGCCACAAGCCACACACCACACCCACCCCCAGGATGCTCTCACTCTCGGGATTGGCGATTCTATACTGTTTGGGGGGTAATCACCCAATCCCCAGGGTACTCTCTGCCGCCACTCAAACACTTGGTTTTCATAGCCACCAATGTGACGCGCAGCCCCTGAGCTCAGGCCAACCCTGTGCACATGCACACGGGTTGGGGATCTGTGGATACAAGCTCCACATGTGGCCTCTCTTGGGTTCCCTCTTCAGCTGTGGGCTCCACCACAAGCCACATTACTTTCCTGTCCCCCAAGAATGTTTCCTCAGCTCCTCACCCTCACTTAACAAGCGGGGCATCACCTACAGGTGATTTTAAGAAACTCACTGGCCTTCTTTAACATGCTGCTTACCAGCCACTTTGGGTTTCCCCAACTTAGTGCCCGATTTTGCCTTCTCTAGACTTTTTCAGGCTGCTTTCGGCCACCAAGGCTCACTGGCCATGCCTCTACTATCATCTCCTGGGGTGTACAAACAATCACCCACCCCCCAGGGTCCCATAAACATAACCTGCCAAATTTCCCAGCCTTCTGGCGGGATTGTCAGTCCAAGTTCATTAGTCCTTTCTTGCGTCAGCAGTGAGCGAGCCCTAAATCGTGGTCCTCTTTCAGTCTGCTGCCTCAGGGGTCATGGGCTGGTCCTCGTAGGTGTCTCCTCCTCCACTCGAGGTCTTGTCCCGCAGCTCCCAGACCGGTCCACCTCCTGCGCTCCTGTGGCATCTTCAGCTTTCCCTGCAGCTCCTGGACCTTCAGCCACCTCCTGTGCTGCCATTTCTCCACCAACGTTACATGTTCATGGCCTGCCACCTCTCAGTCCCTCATGCAGTCTTCTTAGGGCTCTGCACCCATCTGCATCGAACCATCCTGCCGACTAGCACCAATTGTAGCGGCAGGAAGGTGTTAGGGCAAGTTCGGGACAGACGGGTCAAGGAAAGGGAGGAGTCTTGGAGCCCTCAGTGGCTTTTCATGCTTTTATTGTCAGCGGTGGCCAGGTAAATGGCAGGCATGGGTGCCGGGGGCCGGAAGGCTGGCAGGCCTCCCAGCCCCTGGTGCATCTCACCCTCTCGGCTGCTTTCTACTGCTGCTGCTCGTCAGTACTGCCGGGACTGGAGTCCTCATGGCGCCGCCTATTTAAGCATGTCCAACTCAGGTGAGCCCACTTGCGCATGCCCACCCTGGAATGCTCGAAGAACCGCAGGTGTCCATCATCACAGTGGTGGGAGGGTGGAAAGACCTGATTTCTCTAACCCTACAGGGACATCTTAGCTTAACTTCAGGAGATGAATCTTAATTATTCTAAACTAAGTATACTTGATAGAGTAAACCTGTGATTTAGTTGTAGTCAACACAAAGTTAGTCTGATTGGTATCCAGGGGAAGGTTATAGAAAGGCTTCCTTGATCTTAAATTGTACTTTCTTTTTCTATCATTATAATTAAGAACACATAACAATGGTAACTGTCACTCATTATATACTACCACATGCTGAGGATACCAGAGGAAAAAGATGGGGAAAATTATACTTCATTTATTTTTGAGCTGCTAAATCAACAAGTCTATACTCACTCTATAGCTGGATTTTGGTTATTTTAAAAGTCTTCATTATTTACAGTCAATATATGGTTACAGTAATCTCATAGCAATGTTTAAGAGTACCAAAAAAAAACTGACTCAAAAACAAAAGTTAAACCTGCCAAGGTTAAATTGGCACTTAAGTAGCAAATGAATTGAACCTCATTAAACTCCAAAGACTATTTGAAGTGATTAGAGTTGTGAGTTTAAAGGGTAGGCACAACTGAAAGATAAAGGGGCATGAGAGTTGAAAATTCTTGGCAAAGACCAAGAATAGACTTAAGAGAAAAAGCACCAAAAGAAAAGAAAAAATGGGGTACATCAGTAAAAAAGTTCAAGTGATGAGATCTCTTTAGTGAATAAAGATTCATTATGAGAGTTCTGGATTAAAATGAGATGTAAATTGTGGCACTAAGTAGGCAGAAAACTGCATTTTGAGTGGTCAAGGATATTTATTATGTGGGATACATTATTTTATGTACTTGGGAGAGTGGTGACTAAAACAGACAAGATGCCCCCTGGAGCACAGATGCTGTGGAAGTAGACAATGAATGAGTAAACAACTAGAACTTTGGTGTGTATGGAATTCTGAACCACCAGTCAAGTACTCAGTTGTATCTGTCTTGAGATGAAGTTCCTGGTTGTGGCCTGGCTCTCAGCTGAGACCTGTACTCAGGGCTATAAACAGAACACAAGAATGGAATGATACTCAGAAGCAAAGACTAGCCTTTATATGACTACTTCAGATAACACAGATGAGGATATAAATGTTGAATGAATGAATGGTCATAATGAATGAATGATCTGATTCCTCCCATTCTAAGTCTTCATTGCTTAATGAACTTGAAACTTTTTTCAGACACAAGTAACAGCCTAAAAAAGATATGGAATCCTGACAAAGTGATTTGTTTCATTCACATACAAAAAATAAGCTCCTTGAGGGTAAGGATATATCTATTTTGTTCACTGATTGCATAGTACTTAGAACAATGTCCCACACTTCTACTGAATTGAATGAATAAAGGTATAAATTAATAAGTATCTACTAGATGTCAGATATGTTAATCTCAAAGGAAAATAAGATAGTTCTTGCCCATAAGCAGTTTACCCTTTAAAGGATTTAAAAACTCTTTATCTTCACTTACAACAAAGCACAGCCAAGGAACAAATTTGATAAGACTCTAAATGTATCCCAAATGTAAGGAATTAGTGTAGGTTTCATATGCTTTTACACTTAAGATATAAAATGCAATTCTATCTTGGAAACTTAGTGTTTGGATCATTAGGTACAATTAGATAACCCATTACAATGGCTCTAAGTCATACAAAAATAGTAATTTCAGAGGCTTTGAAAATATTTCTTTTCACTGTCCTTTCAAATACATTTAAAAAAATGAAATGAGAATATCAGCTAATATGAAGCAACATAAAAGAACAAACAGAATCAGAAGGCAAATTCCACAGAGATCACTGCTATAAATAGAATCATGAAATGTCAAGCCAGAGAAGCCAATAAAAAAACAACTGTATACCCAGTTTTACATCTCATATCCATCTATCTTTAGTTAAGGATATTGTTGGCAAAGATCTATCTTCTAATACTGTATCTCAAGAAGTAAACACAGATGTCTTGATTACAAAAATCAAGCTGATTTTGGTTCTGTAGAAATTCGGCTCCTTATACTTAAGCAGAAGAAAACCTACAACTGTAACTTAACCCAATCGCTACTGCTTCAAAGAGAAATTATTTCATGAAATACAGAACATTGGATTAGCCATCTAGCTTTACTCTGCAGTTGTCACTGAGGATATGTCACTCAAGCAATCTGGGTCAATTTCCTCCACCATCAAATGAAAGAAAAAAAGTAAATGCTTATCAAAATGTTTCCAAGTCTGACATTCTAAGAATAGTGTAAGTGAGGCTACCCTTCAGTGCCATCTGCCCTGAGAGGTCAGTCAGTATTCATAACCAGAGAGTTAACAATTTGATGACTTCCAGATTTGCAGGAAGACGATTAAGTATAATATTTGATATTAAGCTGTTAGCAACACAAAAGCACTAAGTTATTCTGGGAAATCCAAAGAGTTAAGATCAGTCCTCAACCAACCTTTTTACAGAGGTGAAAGAGGACAAGAACTCTACACTCAGAATATTTACTCATCTACCTAGGGAAACAAAATCTGCTAAATTCTGCAATTACTTGATGAGCTTAAGAATGATTATGCGGGCCTCTCTGGTGGCGCAGTGGGTTAAGCAATGCACTATGAAGCAAACCACAGTCACTGTATCACGAGTTCAATCCCTGCTGCCGGCCAGGGAGGGGACCCACATGGTGCAGCAGACCTCTCCTGCCTCGCCCGCTGTTCCTGTCAGCAGTATGTTTCAGTTGGTGTTTCAGTATGTTTCTGCCTGTTCTGCTCCCCACTGTCTCTGGTGAAGCCTCTCACTGCCCTGGACTCTGGCCTGTACCCCAGCTCTTGTAGGTATAAATAAACCTTTAAAAAAAAAAAATGATTATGCTTCTTACTTTCTAAAAATGTATATCCTGAAATTTTCAATAGGTCGAGGTGGAGTCAAGTACCCACATTTTTAAAAAGTTACCCAAAAGATGCTGGTGGCCCTTTTTAGGAAACACTACCCTAGCCTACATCAACAAAAAGTTACTAGGGTTCAAAAACAAAAATGTTTCTAAACCTTGAGTTCTCAAGACTACATGCCCATATCAACTAGTGAACAAGACTTACAAGGCATTAAAAATAAGCAAAACGCTGACAGGACATAATAGATTTCAGTTATATCTCAGTGTTCTCAAGTTTGGGCTGCACTGTAAGGCTCAACCTAGGATGATTTTAGATACAGTATAGACCAATTAAATCAGATTGTGAGTAGGGGTTGGGGTCAGCCTTCACATTTGAAAAATGCTTCCTGTAACCAAAGCAACTGCTGAGTTATATAAAAGATCACTGGGAAGACACTGATTACTTAGGTGAAGTTTAATCAAAACAATTTTTTATCGGGATTTTTATTTGGCTAAAAATTTAATGAAAAAGATAAACAGAAGTGAAAGGAACTGACAAATACGATACAGGTAAGGAAGGAAAAAGACATTCTTGTGATCATAAAATAAAGGAATAAAAACAGTAGATATGTGATTTTAGACATTTTGGTTTTGGACAACATGCAAGATGAGTCTTAGATATAGCTGCAGACATAACTTTAAGAATACATTTGGGTTAACTTACAGGCCCATTTTAAAGTAAATTATAACAAATTTGTACACACACACACACACACAATTTATGCTGCATGCTATAAATCCTACCACAGAATTAGCTATAATCATTCAAGAACTGTCAAGAACTGCATAGTAAATAAGTTTTTTAAGAAAAAATGCTTTCAGGAGTCTCAGATTATAGGGATTGTTTTAGATCCCTAAAGTAATAAGAAGGTGGGAGTGTTATGGTTTACCAGCAGGGTTAGGCAACTCTAGGTACTTCTTACTAATAGTGATGTTCAATTTTCTATATTCCTGCTTACAGACTGGATACAAACTAGCTGCCCTCTACATTTACTGAAAGAGGCTTTCTGTATAAAAGGCTACTCCTTTCTCATCAGATTTGAAGATCCCTTTCACATTGAATGGTATTTTAGCAAAGCTGTCCTCTTACCCCATATTCCTTCCACCTTCTCTTAAGAGGTACTCTAAAGGTCAGAGAAAGTTACCTTAGTTTTAAAAAGAAACTGTCTCAAGCTTTAATTGTTCTAAAAGATTAAATTGAGAGTAATTCTGAGTAAATTCTGATTTACTCAGAATTCTCAAAAAGGCCTCATCTAAAAACTATTGATATGCTTCTTGTGGCAGATGGGCTACTGATATTCTATAGAGAAATCTTATATACAGTACAAACAGTATCATGGGTAAATAGAAAAAATTAATTCTATCCTTCCCATGAAAAGGCTTACAATCTATTTAGTGATATGGACTACACAGGAACTCTCAAACAATGTATTTGAAAAATATTGTAACATTAATCATCAAATATATGTGTACATACACACATACTATAAATCATTACTTTAGTAAAACATATTACTAATCCAGCCAATGCAATTAGCAATACAAAAAACAATTTTTTTGGGGGGGTGGAGAAAAAAAACCAACTTCTATCGTGTTTTATAATATACAGGATCTTTAAATTTTGTAATTTATTTTTATTACCTTATACTAAAAGCTGTATTCCCATGAACAATTTTGGCATAAATCTTGGTAAAAATTAATATCAGTATCTTAAAATTTTAAGAAAAACTAAGCTGTGAACTATAACAAAAATCAGATAAACATTTTACTTTTTAAAAAATATAGATTCTTCCATTCTTCCAAGTCAGACTACACTAACCTGTGACCCTGAGCAAGTTAGTTAACCTATGTTACTCTACCAAAATAGGAATTATAGCACCTCTCATAAAATCATTGAGAAGAAATGAAATACATGTAAAACTGAGTGCCACATATACACATATTATTAGTTACTGCTGTGTTTTAGAGTGTGCTATGCATTGAAGACAGAAAAAAGACATAACCCTGTTATGTATCTTATAATTTGGTGGGAAATTCCACATAAACAATAAATATTATTGAAATATGGTATTGAACAAATAAAAATGTCTAAATTTGAGACTCCTGAACAGTCGTTCTGGAAAAATATGGGAATTAAATAGTGAAACAGTAAAATGGAAGAGGTGGAAAGTATGTTCCTGACAAATTGTTAGGAGGTAGGTAATAAATTTATAAAGGTGAGGAAGAGAGCTGTACAACTTTGCAATTCAAAAATGCCTGTTCAAAAAACCCTGTTTCTCACCAATAGCTAATCTGTTAATATTTCACAGATTTTCCAAATCCAATAGTGAAAAGCTGACTAACAAATAATCACTCAATATGTGATAATCATTAAAGCAAAAGAGAAAATAAAGAAACTCTGTGAGTACATTTGCCAGGCCAGGTTTTATTATCTTTTCTATTCTCTTTATTCTGTTAATTTGCATTGTCTAAATGCTCCCCACTAGACCATCATAAACAGTTTTGTTTCATCCTGAAAATGAAATCTAAAGTACCAATTTCTCTTCTTTAGCCAATCCCTGTTCTTTAGCCAATCTCTCAAAGCACAATAAACCAATTTTAGATTACCATCAACTTTAAATTTACATTGCAAAGGAGAATAAACTTAAGATTCTGAGTTGACTGGTTATATTGAAATTATCTACAGTAGCAAAGCACACAATGGCTTTGAGAAAATTGTGTGGATTAAGAACTCACTCACATGGAGCCTAATAAGTCACTGGTTACAGTTTTCCCCCAATCATTCACTGTTGCAGAATCCTGGGCTTTTACCAAAACTGAAATTTCAACATAACTGTTTAATCCAACAAAATTATCGAAGTGGAATAGCATGAGTAATCCTTTTCTGATCATGAAATACTAGAGGCTAACTACACATCTATTAATACCAACTCCCATTTGCATAGTATTTCATGGTTTCTGAAGAGTTCAGCGATAACTCATTGGAAAACATTAAGGCAGATTATGGTCATTATATAGATGAAAAATTTAAATGCAAATTAAATCATTTGCCCAAGGTGACAAAATGTATTTCTTACAAAATACATTCGTCCACCAATTACCTAGAATGCTTAGACAATGTTAGCACTGGTCAATGGTAAAGATAGACAAGGTCCTTGCTTTTCAGTTTATATTCCCACGGAAAAAAGACAATAAGCAAATAAACACAAAGAATTTTAGATAAATGCTATGAAGAGAACAAGATAATTGCCAAATGGTACTACCCAATGTAACAGTCTATGTAGATGAACTGCACTTGAGGCTAGAATGATGATACATAACTGTATAATGGTCTGTTAAGAGCATTCCAGATAGGGGAAACAGCAAGGACACTGTCACAGAGGCAGCAAAGATCTTGGACAATTAAGCCGCCAAACAGCTGCAGTAGAGTAAGGGAGGAATGTTTATAGTGTTTTGATTACATGGAATCTTTCAGCCACTCCAGGAAATAGGATTTAAAGTGCAATTATAAAGATGTAAGGAACGTCTAATTTGTTTCATTTTGAAATTATCAAAGCTGCTATATAAAGAAAGAATGGTAATACAATCAGGGAAAAGGTATCCTTGAACTTCAAAAGCACTGGTCTATTATTCCATGGAGAATATTCCTGGAGAGCAAGTGCATGGGTCCATGTTACTTTTGAAACCAGATAGATATTAAAATTTCTTAATTTAAAAAGCTAATTGTAAAACTATAAGGGTGGAAGTGAGGGAAAAACAACTAGCAGGTTACTTTAGCAATCCAGGAGTGAGGGGATAGTAACTTGGGGGCAGTGAGGAAAAGGAATGGAATTTGGAATAAATGTTGGAAATATGACAGATCTTCCTAACAGAGAGGCAAGATAGAAATCAAAGCTGACCAGGATGATTTTGCCTGGCATGGGATATTTGAAATGTCTGCCGACATTTTTAGTTCTCACAATCGCTGAGGCTATGCTAAATGGTATCTATGGGTAGTATCAAGGATGCTGCTAAACATACCACAATGTACTGCGTATCAGGCAAAAGCTGTCAACAGTACCAAGCTTGAGATCCTGATCTAAACTGATTCCAGTCAGTTCCCATCCTAGAATATTCATATTTCCAAGAGAATCTGGAATAAAAAAAAAACCCACCTAGAAATGGAGGTGCTTATCTCCAGTATTTACAGTCAACTAAATTTGTGGCATACATGAATTAAGCTATCAGTAAATTATATTACTCTTTGGTTAACATATTGATTGATAGTCTAATCTGTAAAATTTAACAGTATCAGTTACTGGTGCCATTTCTTGGACAGACTTTCTCAAAATATAAATGAAAAACTTCCTTTCATGATACCATCCAACTCTGCTAGGTTTACTATTTAATGCTTAAATGTCTAGTCCAATTTATTCTCCTTCCCAAATACAACTTCCCCCCAAATCTAAAGGGTTGGCCATATATACCAATTAAGATAAAGCTATAAATGGTAAGATAGTAGGAAAAGCTAAGAGGAGATGATGGCCCACTTGTATCTACTGCATAGGCCTGTTTATCTGACTTACTTGAGTAGGTGGGCACATTCCAGCTATTAGGAAGTTTGAAGCACACCTCTAACGGCAGCAATAGGAAATTACTGTTCTAGTCCTGGTTCACAACACACAATGCCAAGGTTGGAAAAGTTCACTTTAACTCATTCCATATTTAAATGGTAAGAATTTGGGGAAGGAAAGTCCCTGTGATCGACTTCTAAGTCATCCTAATGATTCTGAAACTGCTACAATTAAACAAATTACGTCCCACGAGACCCTCACGGTCTGGAAGTACTTGCTAACTGAAGTAGGTATGAGAAAATACAAAAAATAATCCAGTCCTGGAGGACAATTCAGAAACTACATTTAAATCTTACAGGCTGGTGCTGAGGAATTTTCTAAAAAACCAAAGTCAAGTTTGACCAAGGAATGGATGCTGTTCTTAAGTTCAAGGACTTAAGAACTGGCCATGACACAATACCAAGTTACTAAGTCTAGTTAATACTGAATTTTAGGAACTCACATCTAAAAAAAAAATTTGATTTTAAGGCGGTCATACTGTTACAGCTTCACCCACATTTACACAAAAACATCGAAATCAGCTCAAGAATTAGCTAGGAGGCCTCCAGCCTGAAGTCACCCCACTACTGATAATCCCCCTCCAAAGCTAACACTCTGTAAAGAAAATAGAGGGACACTTTACTACCCTGAAAATCAAGCCGAGGTCCCCCTAGGCCGGGTGGACGTTTTCGGTAGCATCACCGCGCGATGTCTTGGGCGCGCTTCTCCCAGGCGCCCTCCGGTCGCAGCGCTCACGAGAAGCTGTTGCGTCGCCGTTACGCCCGCCGACGTCACCCTTTCCCAAGAACATACAGAATAACCCAGCGGGAAATTCACCCACACCGCCTCTCTGGGTGGCGACCGATAAGAAACTATTCTTTACGTCAAGCTTTCAGATACTCCGGCAGTCGCCGCGCCAGTATTACCCACTACCCTCATCACAGAAGAGCAGCCACACAGACGCAAACCATTAGCGCGCGGAGAGGAGGCGCCAAAACAAATCCCATTCTCGCGAAATCTTCACTATGACTCTCGCGATCTAGCTCTCGCTCTTTTTTTTTTTAAGCTCCTCCCTACACCAGTTCATTGCTTCAAAACATCGCGAGATTTTCTTCTTTCAGTCCCCGCCCCTTTACGGCACGATGGTCGCACAAGAATGTGATACAGCCTCGACGGCCGCCATTTTCTTTCTTTCTTAGCAGTTGGCTGGGAGAAGGTCTCTGCGAAGAAGCGGTAGTGGCCACTGTACTGTAGACATGGCAGACTATTCAACAGTGCCTCCACCCTCTTCTGGCTCAGCTGGTGGTGGAGGCGGCGGCGGTGGTGGTGGAGGAGTTAATGATGCTTTCAAAGATGCGCTGCAGAGAGCCAGGCAGGTAAGTCTGGACCGCGCGGCGGGATCCCGACAGCTCACGGTAATTGGCTGCTGGCTGAGTAGGCCGCTACTTTCGCATATGAGAGAGAGAGGAAAGAAGTACCTTCCCGGGCTCAGAAATATGAGGAGACTCACGGTTCCCCACGTTGGTGATAGCTCGGAATGGGTTTTGTGTTCTTGGTGTCTAAGCCTCTTAGAACCCCAACGCGTGCTACGCAAAAAAAAAAAAAAATAGCTTTAGGTCTTTCTCCCGTTTCTGCAGCCCTTGTGTTTCTACAAGGAGTTCATTTACCACCACTTTTTCCTGAGAATGAAAATTTTCTGTGAGATAAAGTGCGCGTAGTAAAACAATAGTATGGAAGGTTCTGGTAAGGAGTTTGGGAAAGGAGTAGGGTCGGTCCACAGAAGCCATAGGAAGGACAGGGTCATGTCTTTAAAGCAGGCTTTACGATTCATTCAAGCGCGCTCTCACAGTTAATCTTCCGGGACTATTAACATTTACACCTACAAGGAAGAGACGTGAGGGAGAACTGGCCATCCCGTGTTGGAATCCTTCCTCGGGGCGGGATTTACGTGTCAGTCAGTTCTACCAGTCCTTCCCCCTTATTTCTCAAAATGGCTTCAGGCCCATTACATCCGAAGTTTCAATTTGAATCTGCCTCTCTATTCAGAGCCGTAAAGTAACCAGACTTCTTTGTATTACGTAGGTGCGTACAATTGCCCTAAAGGCACTTCTTTCCCAATCTAAAACTTAAAAAAAAAAGACACGTACTTCAGGAAATTTGAAGATTGCTTAGTTGTAACTTCACCTTTATTAGATAATTCTTAATTATGACTTCAAAATGTATGGACTTGTATGTAAGTAAAAGACTCATTCTCATAACACTATGCTTGATACATGCTGCACGTATTAGACTGCAGTTTTAAGCGATTAGTAATTAGAAACTAGTTCTGTGGTACTTTTCGATTGCTTCGATTCACTTCGTTCACTTATTTCTTTACCCTGTAGTTCCATGAAGTGATCATTTGAGTCAATCAAAATTCATCAAATATTTACTGATGTGACAACTTGTTCTTATTTTTATAATGTGACCACATCATATAAATGTACCGATACTAATTTATAATTAGCAATATTTAGCGGAGTCAAAAAAATTCATTAATGCTAATTCTGTGGTTTTTCTTTTTTTACTTTTTTGAACTTCTGAACATCTTTAGAATAGCGACTGAAACGGTTATATGACAGAAATTCGGGGTTTTGTTAGATTGGGCTGGAAGACTCACCTGAATTATTCATTCAGCATATTGAAATACTTGTGTCACACACTGTACTTGGGTACTGCAAACTTTTAATGTGTAAATTGGATTTCTGCCTTCTAGGAAGGATGATATGATATAGTCTAAGAACCTGATGTAAATACATAGTATCTACCTGATACTTTCAGAAAGGGGTAGATAAAATATGGCCACTGTCTTGTTCTATAAGCATTTATGGATTTCCTGCTATGAACCAGACACACTTCACAACACCAGGGAGTGGGGTGCCCAACTGCCTTGGTAAGGTACTGATATTTAAGACATTGAAATATGAGTGAGTCTGACCAGTGGAGAAAAGAAATAATCATTGCTAGGGTGAAGGGGCATGAGAAATAGTAACCCACATCCCTGGAAGATAATGTTAGATGGGGAGGAAGGGTGGAAAATGAGATGAGAAAGGTTTATATGAGTGTAACTCCTGAACAACTTTGGGTTGCCATGCTTGAATTACAAACTGAACTGTAATTTCCAAATTTAAGTTAGGTTGGTTTTTAATGCAGAAAATTGTCTGGGGTAATATGATAATTCTGCCAGGATCACTTTGCTGTGATGTGATTCTTTACAGATGTGTTTGCTGTAGTGATTTGATTGTTTCTTTATAGAATTGATCTTGAGGTTCCTGAATTTGGCTTTTGAGTTGACTTAAAACTCCACTGCTTGCTTTTGTAGATGACATGTTCAGTTAATGTCTTTTTTTCTTATATTATGAGGATATTTTTCCAAATTCCCATCAAACCTTGTTTTTCTTTGTCCAGTGTTATGCTGTGGTGTTTGGAAGGAAGAGGTTTTAAGAACAGCTTCTTGGTCTCAAAGAACTGTGTATCAATGGGGGAATGCTATTGGCATTTTTCACTGGACAGTTCTTTGTTTTGCAGAAGAACAAGACAAGTGATTAGGATCCCTGGTCCCCACCTGGTATTTACTCTACCTGATTGCTGCCATCTGGTAATTTAGGCCCAGTTGCCTAATAGTTTTTCCACAAACTCCTAATAGTTTATTTTTCAGTGTGAAATTTCCAGACTTTTTAAATACTCTGTAAGCTAAATTCAGCAGAGGAGCTCCAGACTGCTTTAGTTTAGGGTTTCCAATCTATATACTGCCAAAATTTACATTTATGCATTTCAAGCTGTAACTCCAGAGAGGAAGAATTGGAGTGCTTTGATTAGGTCTTTAATGATCATACTAAATAACAAATTCTGCCCCTGAAGCATTGGAAAGTTAAATGTACCTACTTTTATTTCTTTTTGAGGTTATGTGTAGATAGATGTGAACAAGAGAGGCTAGATGAGTCCTAGATCTTAAGCTAAAGCAAGGCTGTCAGCCCATATATATCACTCCTCAAAGTGAAATTATTAGTCACTTAGTATTCATTCTTGAAATTTCTTACCTGGGAATTGTAAAAGTGACTCAGACTGCATTATATTTTCATGCAGTGACAATTTTGTAAAATAGATTTGTTGACTTGATAATTATCACCATCAGTGAAAACTCTCATTGAGTATTTTTTTCCCAGCATTTTGTGACAAGATAGCAAGGCTTGATTATGCCAGTGATTTATGCCAGCAAAATTACTATGTTGTAGAGGGGACATTGTTAATGAAATGATGTTCTAGTAATATTTCTAGTATCCTTAATACGTCTTCATATTTCTGTTGCATGGGAACTGAATCCATCAGGTCCTGTTTCATGGTATACTAAATATATATTGAATCAAGAAATATCTGCAGCGATTTAAAATGGTAAAGAAATTTTGTTCTGAAGATAATTGTTCTTTCAAATTTATTTCTTGAATGCCTACTTCTATGGCTTTGTCATCTCCTAGGGCTACAAAGAGAAATTGTTTACATTATTCATTTACAGGTGTTTTTCACAAAATGTAACTGTCTTTGGCCAGGGTTAAATAAAAATTTGTTATATTTGAAAATTAAATACTTGAAGTCTTTCTGTGAACCCTGCTTTACAGCAGCTGAATTGTAAGTATGCTGATTTTCTCATATAACCTGCAATTTATGTATTGCATACTTGACTGTGCTAAGCCTGTCTTGTGTTCATTTCTCACATCCATTCTACAAGATAGTATAAAAACTATTTTCCCTGTTAAACAGGGTTAATGAGGCAGAGAATGCGCAAGAAAATTTGACAAGGACACAGAGCTCTAAAATGGAGTAGGTAGATATAGAAGCTCTAACTCACTGTAAACCAGTCAGTCCCTAAAGCCTAAGGAAACATAGTGAACTGAATAATTTCAACTACAAATAGTTTTTTCTTAAATGAATCCTTTCAGTCACTTAGGAAGTGGTTGTTTTCTGATTTTTGAGAATATGATCACACATATCTGTGTGAGTCTTGAAATTTTGAGGTTTTTTTTGCGTTAACTATCAACTATCCTTTTCATTTGGATCATTTTAGAACTATTCAGTGAATAGAGAAATACAAATAAGTGTCCTTTATCTGTGCAGGTGTCCCTTGGAGTAAAGGAGTGCTACTCTAAGTAGACTCAGAACACTTGACTATTCACAACTTAATCCATTTTCCTACTGGTATTTATATTTTCTGTGGCCTGAAATATTTCTAGCATCAGTACCTATTTATTCCCAGGAGTATATTATGTTTCTATTCAAGAAACAATTCAAATACTTAGTGCTTTAAAATGGGGGCATAGCAAGGCAGTTTTCAAGTGTGATGAGAAAAAAATTTTTAATTATACATTTTTAAACTTAATCCTAATGTCCTTTATCGTCAATGTTTGCATTTACAGATCAGGAAAAGAGAATTCTAAGAGCCCTAGATATACTTCATTTATGGGAAGTAACTGAGAGAAGAGAGAGATTGGACTTAATTGATACTTACTGCATTAAAGTACTGTATATACTCAATCCAGTTTCTGGATTGGATTGGGTTGGGTTTTTCCCATATCAGGCTCTTGAAGGAATTCCAGTCACTTTTAAAAAGTTGAATTTGCTGTTTAATTTTTTATCATGGAAAATTTCAAACAAACTGGAAGAGTTGAAAGAATGGTTTAAGTACAGTGAAGTCTCATGAGCCCATTATTCCATCTTAAGTGATTATCCCTTAAAGTAGCTAGCATGAAGTTATGTAGAAATTGGGACAGCTCCACCTTTGACTTACTATGTAACCTTGATGACCTCCAGAGATTGCTTTTTTTAACTGGAAAATGGTTATCTTATATCGATAAGTATTTTGCCTGATAGAATTGTCCTGTTCAGTGGCACAGTGATTTTTAGAGTTTGGAATTTGACTTTCACCTTTCACTTAAAAATATTTGCTCCATTTACCCTTTTATAGAAAAAAAGCAATAAATATGCACTGATTTGTGCTCTTTGTGATTTGAGGCTGGTGTTAGTGATTTTTAGTCAACCTCAAGCAGTTATTTGCTCCAATCAAAAAGTTAAAAGTCTTTAAGAATGAAGTGAATTTAATATAAATATGGTTCTGTAGCTAAGGCTTTCTTGGAGGTGCAGCTCCCCAGGTTCCTGGTTTCTTCTCAGACAGCCCCCCTATTTTTTCTTATGAGATTGTCCAATAGAAATATAGTGCAGGACAGTGTTTCATTTGATCCATCAAATCCAAAATAGCATTTCAGTGTGTTCAGTGTAAGAAATTTTGAAATGCTTTACATTTTTTATATTCCATATTTTTTCACTATCCAATGTGTATTTTATGTTTCAATTTGGAATAGCCACATTTACAGTATTCAGTAATCACATGTGGCTAATGTCTTGTCAGTCAGCACTTAACATCCTTTAGTTTCCCATGCCCATGGACATGTTTGAAGAATCATGAGAGAGGACTGGAGATAGAATTAGGATCCAGATTTTCCTCAGAGCTACTTGTTTAGTCTTCTAAAGATTACTTATTGCTTACTTCTTTGTTCTACAGAAATGTATTCAGAAACTTAGTTACAGGTAATAATTCATCTGACGTTATTATTAGTAGTAATAAATTGAACTAATTTTGTTGTATTGAATTATCTTATGTGCAGTGTACTAAGGGTATTTATTTGGCATAACTCATGCACACCCAGGTTTCCTCTGTGATTGGAAAGTAGAGCATTCTTATGAGACCTTTCATAAACTAAAATGAAGAAACAGTTATTGTTAATTTATATGGGAAATATTTTGAGCTGTCTCAGATATCTCCCTCCACCCAAAAAAAAAAAAAGCATTGTCATATCCAATAACATGTAAAGTCTAAAATAGTGTTAATAATATAGTTAGAGCAGGAGTGGTATAATAAATGCACAAATGTATATAGTGGTTCCTATGGAAGAAGCTTGTGTGCACTAGTCTCACTGCTCAATGTATGTACTACCTCTAAACTCAACAAAATAAGGACATTTGTCATAAAAGCAAAATCCTATTCAGATTATTTTTGTTAGCAAATACAGATAGTAATGTGGGTCTATTATAAAACTGGCATAGCATGAACTTCTGAAAAGCAAAGTTAACCTGTGTAAAGAAATTCAATACAGGTTAGTGTATAGCTGTTGTTGTAATGCTAAACTTAATGGTAGTATTTTATTTTTTAAGATTGCAGCAAAAATTGGAGGTGATGCTGGTACATCACTGAATTCAAATGACTATGGTTATGGAGGACAAAAAAGACCTTTGGAAGATGGAGGTAAGTTAATAGCCATAATACCTTAATTGTTTATACAGTGTTTAATTGAGGTGACTTTCAGTATTTTTCAAATGTTCTTTATTGAAACATTACTTTTATCATAAGGTTCCTAAAATTATAAGGTTTATGTTGACCTCAAAGGGAAAGGGGGGTGGAATGGGGGAAAATACCTAAACAAGGTAAGTAAAATCTGAGTCAGCCAACAAGTTTTGTCTTATTAGAAAACTCTCACTTTCCCTCTTTTAGGATTGTGCTAGATTGATAGTTGCACAGACATCTTAATATGCTCAGAGAGAAGAATCTATATATAAATAGTTTAGGAGACATTTCACTGGTTTTTCTCATCTTACATGAATTAATCTTTGTATACTGTATTTTCATTATTTCACATTTTACTTTAAAGGTTGAAGTTGCTATAGTTTGCTACTCTAGAGTGTTGCAGGTTATACCATTTTTTTATGTTACCTTTTGTTTTAGTATCTTGCTTTATGTTTCAGGTTTAACTCAAAATGTGGCTTAAAATAGACTAACAGTGCCTTGTATTTTAAAAAAATAATTGTTGAAGCTTCTGAACTTAGAAGTCTGCACGTATTTTTTGTTTTAGATTTGATGTATGAATTTTGATACATTTTCTTTTTTGCCCTTTTATTTGCTTTTTTTAAAAGGAGGATTTTGAATGAGCCTATAGAAATGTATTTGTAGCTTTTGATCAGGAGTGTTTGGTTTCCTTTTATTTAAGTGTTTCCCATTTATGGTGAGGTTTTAATAAACAAAAAATGAGCTAATGATGCTTCAGATGTTGTATGTAATGTATTCTTTTTATTTTATGTGTAGATGGCTCTTGGACAAGTCCGAGCAGTACAACACACTGGGAGGGAATGCCCTCTCCTTTTAAAGGCAGGAATTTTTATTTATTACCTGTGTTTAGTATGTAAACGTGAAATAAACCAGTGGATTCTTAAATGGACACAAACATTTCTTGGATTATGTGTCTGAAGTTTGCTGTAAAACAACATTCTGATGTTTAATCACTAAAGTGTGAAGGGGGGAGGCAACTATAGTACTTTCAGCTATAGGTTGTCTATTCTAAGGTATGCATTGTATTCATCTGTAAAGGATGTAGATGAAGGTAGTCATGTAGTTGCTTTGAGTTTTTTTGCTGAAGTTTATGCTGTGAAATGTTTGGTTAGGAACAGAAGAACAGTTTAGCTTGAGATTGCTTTGTAATATGATTTTTATTTATTTTGCATAGCTTTGTGGTCACTGTCAGATACACGCAACTTTTGATATGTCAGATTTTCACATTTTGATAGTTTTTTTTCCTTCCTATCTTCAGTGCCTACAGTGGGAAGCATCATTAGCCTTTAGCATGTGAAATTTTGCTAGTAATGTTCCTAATACTTTGTCTTGTATCATTCTAAAGTGCTTAAAATACATTAAGGTCAGTGATAAAGATTTTCTTTACTGTCTGTGCATCTTTTAAACATGAAGAGAATGAAAGAAATGTAATTTTTCTTCTTTTGATTAAGAGTTTGGGCTGACACTTTAGGTTGAAATGATAAACCATGCCCTCAGCTATTTCAATAAATGTATTTTGATATTCTTGCTTGGGCACAGGGGAACTAAGTCTTTTATTTATACTTGTTGGCAATAAGTTAAAAGTCTCTTAATTTTGCAGATCAACCAGATGCTAAAAAAGTTGCTCCTCAGAATGACTGTAAGTATTTATTTTAATTTGGGCTAAAAGCTGAAATAAGTGGGTTTTAATATTGGGGTTTGTACCTATATTTTGGGGGCATATAACCTCCCCCACTTTAATTATGACTAGGTAGATATTAAGTTTTAGTTTTTAAGTTACTTAAATGTACTCATTATATATAAAATGAAAAGGGACGGTTTTTTTCCTATACTATTGTTAATGGTGTCTGCCTTTCCATTGACTTTCCTGCCCACTTGAACAATGTTCAATTTAAGTATTACTCTACACAAAATTTTGATATCTTAAGTTGTGGTCCGATTGTCAGGGAAAAATTTTAGAATTGCTTGATTTGATTGATGTAAGACTATTATGAACTTATTTTTAAATTTTGATTTTATTTAATTTTTGGGTAGCTTTTGGAACTCAGTTACCACCGATGCATCAACAACAAAGGTATAGTTAAATACTTTTTAAAAACTCCTTTGCAAGTTTTAACTGAACTGGTTGTTAAAAACACAATTTTTGGTGTGTAATAAATGTGTCCATGGTTTTTTCCCTATACCTGTATTATGTAGTTCATTTCCCTCGATATGTAAACGTGATACAGAATGATCATTTTTCCTTTTAGTGAGATTACATTTGTAATATGGAAGAATGGGTGGAATTAGTCAACATTTTAGAAGAACCAAGGTGAATTAAAATGACATTCCTACCCCAACTCCTTTGCAGCTCATACCTTTATAGACTTTTCTATTCACCATACTCTTTGCACTTGATATGCCACCTAAATTCATATTCGAACTTTTAACTATTAAAGCCTTACTTTGACTAAAAGTAATATATGCCCGGAAATTTAGTTTACGTCTTTGGGAGTCATTAGACTTCCATTTTTATTAGTAGGTTACCTTTCCTATGTAAAGAAATTATTTGAAGAAAAATGTCTCTTATTTTTCAGCAGGTCTGTAATGACAGAAGAATACAAAGTTCCAGATGGAATGGTTGGATTTAGTAAGTGAACTAATTTTTAAAGCTTTGAAAATATAATAAACAAATTTTTACAGCCTTTTAGTAAATACTTTTCTTTTTTCTTCCTAGTAATTGGTAGAGGAGGTGAACAGATCTCACGTATACAACAAGAATCTGGCTGCAAAATACAAATAGCTCCTGGTAAAGTGTTTTCTCTTGCTATTTTCACAACTAGAAAAAAAGCATTTTTAAGTTACTAGTAAAAATTATCAATAATTTTATCTTGGCATAAAATTTTCTTTTTTTTTTTTTTTCTTTTTGTTTTTAATTGTAGACAGTGGTGGCCTTCCAGAAAGGTCTTGTATGTTAACTGGAACACCTGAATCTGTTCAGTAAGTGTGAAAATCTTGCCTAAAGCAGCCCCTTCTTTTTACTAAAGGATATCGTCCCTGTAATTGAACCTGAATTTCATTTTTTTCCACTTTAGTGATGTCTAACAGCACATAAACATAGTTGTAAATCCTTTTATTTTGGGGGAAAACCCTGCCTGAAACCCACATTTCCATTTCTCCTTTCCAACAAAACTCCTTAAAATAGGTCGCTCTGCTTTACTTCTACAAGTAAATCTTTAATAATGTATCCTGGTATGTTTTCATTTTATCTGAACTTTGTACTAGTCAATCTTTTATTCTCATCATTGTACTGATTTTAGTCTTTTCAAGATTATAAGTGTCCTTCGCATCATTCTATCAGCATGTTTGAGGAACATGTATCATTCACCTTGAGATACCCAACTTCCGGTTCTTAGTCTATTTTGGTTATCCCACCTTATGTTTCTAACCTCTCAAACATGAAAGTGCAACAGGCCTCCCTGGTGGCCTACAGGTTAAGTCTCAGTGCTATCACTACTGTAGCCTGAGTTTGATCCTAGGCCAGGGGGCTAGCCCACAGCAGTAGACCTCTCCTGACTTGCCTGCTGCTCCTCCTTGCCAGTGTATTTCAGCAGATCTGCCTGTCCTACACCATACTCTCTCTAGCAAATCCTCCCAACCCCCGTACCTCTAGGCTACACCCCAGTTCTTCTACAAGTAAATCTTTTTTAAAAAGAAAGCAACAAAATTCAGTACTCCCATAATATATCTATACATGCTCTTTTGATGACTTACCTGTTAAGCCCTCAGTTAATATTTGATTTGATAGACTGTACATTTTATACCTACACAGTTCCTTTAGTTTTGATCACTTTTCTTAAATTCCAGACTCATTTCTAGCTCTTCACTCAGAATCTCCACTTGAATATCTCTTACATATCTTAAACTTTAGATCAGTGAAAATTGAATGCTTGTTTTCTATACCATTCGCAGCCTACACTCTTGTTCAGCCTTCGAGTATGGGAATTATGTTTTAATACTGTTTTGGTTCATTTATCCAAGCACCACTTCTGACCATGTTTTCTTTTTAATTTATTTGGAGTCCAGTCTCTTGCCATCTTTACTATTCCTTTATGGTGTCAGTTGTTTATTTTCTAGCATATTCCCATTATTTTTAGCCTTGTCCAATAGACTGTTCTTTATCGTGGCCTGGGCAATCTGCTACCTTGCTTGCTTGATGTTTTACCATTCTTCTCTTAACTCACTCTGCTCTGGTCCATTTAGGTGCTTTTTTATTATTTCAGCACCTCAGGCATGCTTTTCATTTGAGTTTATCAAATGTTCTATTGTCTGAAACAAGTATTATAGTTATTTTCGTATCCTTCAGTTCTTGTCTCTATTTTCTTGTTATCAGTAAGATTTCCCATATCTGGTTTGCATAAAACACCCTTCATATACATCTTGCTCTAACTTTTTTTATAACACTTAGTAAATGACATGCTTTTTTGATGAAGTTTAAGTCACTGTTAATGGAATCTTCTGTTTGTGTCAGGGTTGTAATCCTATTAAGTACCTCTCATGTAGATGCTTTTTAAATATTAAATGCAAAAAATAAAATTTGTAACACATGAAAAGAAAATAGTGGTTAGAAAAGAAAATAGTGGTTAAAAATGTAAGTTCATCATTTGAGTCCTAAATCAGCTTAATTCTGTTTTTAGCAGTACAGTGCTGCTTTTGGATATCTTGACCTGTTCTTTCTTTTAATGAAAATTGTTGAAATTTAACTATAATGTGGCTTGATCTAAATTTGGGAGGGAGGAGTAACTGATTATGTTATTTTATAACATAAGTAGCTTTTGGGTATGTTACAACTTACTATTAACTATTAATTTATTAACAGATCGGCAAAACGGTTATTGGACCAGATTGTTGAAAAAGGAAGGCCAGCCCCTGGCTTTCATCATGGTGATGGGCCGGGAAATGCAGTTCAAGAAATTATGATTCCAGCTAGCAAGGCAGGATTAGTTATTGGAAAGGGGGGAGAAACTATTAAACAACTTCAGGTATTACATTTATAAAATTATTACTTTTCTTTTTTGAAGCCAATTTCCTTCCAGTCCCATTTGTTAATACATTATGTGATTAACAGGAGCGTGCTGGAGTTAAAATGGTTATGATTCAAGATGGACCTCAGAATACTGGTGCTGATAAACCTCTTAGGATTACTGGAGACCCATACAAAGTTCAAGTAAATAAATTTGTTTGTATTTTTTAAAAGATAATGGGGTGGTTGGCGTAATGGGCAAAATATACATGAATAATTATAATATTTTGAGATGTTCTCTCTGAATTGATTTCTTTTCTCTCTACTTCAGCAAGCCAAGGAAATGGTGTTAGAGTTAATTCGTGATCAAGGTGGTTTCAGAGAAGTCCGAAATGAGTATGGGTCAAGAATAGGAGGAAATGAAGGGATAGATGTAAGTAAAAACACCTATTCAGAATGATTGTGTGGTTTCCTGTTTTGTATTAGCCTTTTCTAACATTGTATCCTCTTTTTCCCCCCATTGTCTATCTTCAGTAACAATACATATTTTCTGTGCATTGTGTATTTTTTCCTTTTTAATATAAACATACTGTTGAATATCCTCCTATGATTTGAGATAGGTTAATTTCAGGAAATTACTTTCTTAAGACATGGTTTTGTCTTCATAAGGTACCCATTCCACGATTTGCTGTTGGAATTGTAATAGGAAGAAATGGAGAGATGATTAAAAAAATACAAAATGATGCTGGTGTTCGAATACAGTTTAAGCCAGGTGCGTACACATTTAATTTTCTGGGTTTTGGTAGCAGTTACTTTGACACTCAGACAATTAATGCTAAGTTAACCTAATTTGCTCTTTTTTGGTATTGAAGATGATGGAACAACACCTGATAGGATAGCACAAATAACAGGACCTCCAGACCGATGTCAGCATGCTGCAGAAATTATTACAGACCTTCTTAGAAGTGTTCAGGTTTGCTTGAATATATACTATATATTCACTTAAAAATGTTTTCCTTCATTGAATCAAAGTGTCTGCCCTGCACCTATATTTTTATTAACTTCTGTTTGACAATACTTAATAAAGTAGCTAGAAATTTCAAATTACTTTGAACTAGGTGTCTTGGAGCAGGAAAACAGGCTGCATAAGTACACTAACTCCAGTACAGAAATTGAGATATTACCATCTGTTTGTTTCAGCAAAGTCACATCACCTTCTCTTAATTTCTGGCTTAGGAAAATAAAAGTTGGGGAAAATAGGCATTTAATAAATACATTATGAAGAGTTTGCTTCTGTACTGACTTTATCTCTTGTCCTTCTCTTTAGGCTGGTAATCCTGGTGGACCTGGACCTGGTGGTCGAGGAAGAGGTAGAGGTCAAGGCAACTGGAACATGGGACCACCTGGTGGACTACAAGAATTTAATTTCATTGTACCAACTGGGAAAACTGGATTAATAATAGGAAAAGGCAATGTATTTTAAACTCTTAATGTTTTAATGTGTGCTTAAAGATTGAACACGTGATTTCCGTTTTTCTGGGTACTTTCTGTTGCTGTCGTAAACAAGTAGCAGTGACTTTCCTTGGATGTATTTTATTGAAAAAGTGTTTTTGTGTACTATAATAATTGAAACAATGAATTAAGGGCCATATATACATACTTTTTTTAAAAAGTGAGATTTGAGTCACTGATTTCTAGAGAAAAAAAGACCAACAATTTATAAACTTCCTTCTAACCCATAATTTGGGGGTTTGGGTGGTTTTTTTAAGTGTGGTGGTTTATATTTACATTGCTTAAAAAGCAGTTTATTTGAAGTGAAATCTTTATTTGAAAGTATTTTGATAAGTTTTTAACAATTTGAAGGTAGAGTACAGACATGCCAGGTTATGTCTTAAGATGTGTATTTTATGAGAAACATGAAATGCTTTATAATAGAGTATAGACCATTAGAAGATGCTAATAGAATATTGTGAGATAGGGTACCAGTTAAAACTCTTTTAATGGCCCATTCAATTGAGCCATAGTGTATGACTTGTTTTCTTTTGAAGAGCTGCTCTAAATCTTGAGAAATTACTGTGTTTTAATTTCAGGAGGTGAAACTATAAAAAGCATAAGCCAACAGTCTGGTGCAAGAATAGAACTTCAGAGAAATCCTCCACCTAATGCAGATCCTAATATGAAGTTATTTACAATTCGTGGCACTCCACAGCAAATAGACTATGCCCGGCAACTTATAGAAGAAAAGATTGGTGTGAGTATACTTTAAACTTCTAATTTAGTGTAAACCCTGATAGCTAACGAAGACATTAATTCAAATGTTCTATTGCATATACTATGCAAAGAAATGTTCATTTGTGTATTTGAAAGATACCATGTGGTGATTAATATAGAAAAGTTTTTTCCAATTGCAGATGTTAATTTGGGTATGGGTAAGCATTACTGTTAAGGTCACTAGAAAGTTGTGGAACATACTTGAAGGAGATAGAGAGAATTAAATATTTATTAAAATGTTATATACCCAAACTTGTGAGCAATACGCATCCCCTACTTTAAAGGAGACATTTATAAATTCCAGTAATAAACTGACTCAGTCATTTAGGGCATTTCAAAATGTAAGCCACTTTGGCATTTCCCCCACTTCATGTAACACACAATTTTGATTCAGGTTGCCTAGAAGGGAGCCCAGCATCTAATGTTAGGTTCCAGGTAATTCTGATGCAGTCCTGAATTTGGAATTTTTTCTTTAGAAAATTTTGTTGTTGAAAGTAGAGTCCTGACTTTTTGTAAATGAAGTAAATAGTGTTTTACTGTGATCTTTTTACTGTGGAGAACTAATAGAATATGGGGTAACATCTTAAATTTTTAATAGTAATTAGATATTTAAAATGCTTGATGTTTGCCATGTTTTGAAAGAGGTGCAAAAGAAGTTTGAAAGTTCTTGTATAATTTTGTATTGTAGACAATATTTTTTATAAAAATATACAAAACTATTGTTTAAGTTATGCAGTATGGACAAAGAGTATGATTATTTGAGAAATGACAGAGAGATACCAAGGCAGAAAAATCAAGTCTTTGTTTTCGGTTTTATTATACTTAGCATACATGGGTTAAATTTCTTCCAAGTTATGTGCAAAAAAAAAAATAGGTCTTCAGAAATAGTGTAGTGGTTATAAGACCATAAACTCCAAAGTCAGGTTAAGAATCCTATGAAAATGTTAATGGCTATTTCACTAATCCTTATTTGGGAAGGAAAAGTGATAACAGAATTAAGAGATAATGATAGTGTTTAGACTAGACTTAAAAGAGAGAAATTAATAAAAGGGACTCTAAAAGTCGTGAAATGTAGCTTCCTGAGAAAATTGACAAACATGTAGTTTTGGCCTTTATGTTAAAATTGTTTTCTGGTCAATATTTGCTACAGGAAAGGAGTGTGTTTTAGGACCATTAAATCTGATGGTCTTTCACATTGGTTTGTCAGAGAAATTAACCAAGTGTTATTAAGTTGTGGAATGATACAGGCATGAAATATTCTGATTTGTTAAATGTTGGTATTTAGTAGGAAATTTACATGTAAAGGGCAAAGAAAGAAATTAATTTCAATTATTGATCTAAATAGAGTTCCAGTGACACATTTTCTGAGAAGGACCTTACTTTATTGAGCAAGAACTGGTTGTTACACTGTTGGTTGTGTTCACTACATGGTTTACAATGCAAGACCAGAGCAGTTGAGGGTATATTTTATCAAGATGATTGTTACTAGTAGATGCAGAGAAGACCTAAAGATAGAGACCTCATATTTGATTAGTTAACATAATTAAAGGAAGAGTAAAGATAAGCATTGTGAAGGGGGGTCTCTGTGGTGGTACAAGGAGTTAAGTTGCAGTACTAAGAAGCTGTCCACAGCCACTGCAGCTCAAATTCGATCCCCAGCCAGGGAGGGGACCTACATGGCACAGCAGACCCCTCCTGCCTCGCCTGCTGCTCCCCTCAGCAGTGTATTTCAATAGATTTGCCTTTTCTGCTCCCTGCTCTGTCTCTGAATCCTCTCATTAACCTCCCCTGCCCCCCACCTCTGCCCTGTACCGTAGCTCTTGTGTGCATAAATAAATCTTTACCCAAAAAAAAAAATTGTGAAAGGAACAAGAAAGTAGTAAAGAGGAGAATAATGTAAAAAGACTACAGTAGAAAATAAAGGAGATGTTTGAACTCTTTGATAATGATTTTGATTTTAGTGAATTTTACATCTTATTACTGGGGCAGAATCAAGGTAGTTTTGCATCATGGATGAGGAAAGGAATATAAAATATTTTGCTTGTGTAATGAAAAGTTACTTGGCTAATTAAACTGCTTGACCAATGCTGTGATTTTTTTTCTCCCTCCCCCCCCCCCAGGGCCCAGTGAATCCCTTAGGGCCACCTGTACCCCATGGGCCCCATGGTGTCCCAGGCCCCCATGGGCCTCCTGGNCCCCCCCCCCCCCCCCAGGGCCCAGTGAATCCCTTAGGGCCACCTGTACCCCATGGGCCCCATGGTGTCCCAGGCCCCCATGGGCCTCCTGGGCCTCCTGGACCTGGAACTCCAATGGGACCATACAACCCTGCACCTTATAATCCAGGACCACCTGGCCCTGCTCCTCAGTAAGTATTTGGGCTTAGTTTTGGTCTTTTCTTAAGTATTAAAGTTTTTAGCCAATTGTATTTATATATTGATTACCTTTTTCAGTGGTCCTCCAGCCCCATATGCACCCCAGGGGTGGGGAAATGCATATCCACACTGGCAGCAACAGGCCCCTCCTGATCCAGGTACAAAATTCATGTTTAATCTCTATTTTTTGTTTGCCAGTCCAGTTGTATTTTTTAATTTTCTTCTGTTGATTTTACTTTGTGTGCCATTTTTGTACTCATTTACCTCTTCCAAAAGAGTGTTAGATACTGTTCTCCCATCTTGTAGTTTTCTTTCTGTCATGGTCAGAGGGGTATTTAAAATCATTTAGCATTTGTTTATGATCCTTTTTTCCTCACCTACTTGTCTACCGTTTAGCCTCTCTCACTGGCATAGTTTCAAGGAAGGTACTAAATTACGACTTCCTTTCCACACATGGTGTATTTGTTGTCTCTAAAATTAAATGAAATCAGTTTAGTGATTTAAAAAGTCTGGTATTTAGTGGTTTAAAAAGTCTGATATTTATTTGCACTCTATATTGTAACTAGTTTCATAGGAATTGTGCACTTTGGAGCATAATGACACAACATATCAGTTCGCAAATAGCCACAAACTTCCACTTATTCAAGAAACAGCTTGAGTATACTGAATCTGGAAATGCAGAGATGAGTGCACTCCCAAGTTTTAGCAGTACTGTGATAGAAAGATTTTCAAAAGAGGGAACAAATAAGATTTACTATATAATAATTTAAAAATTAAATTGAAAGAATGAAAGGACTTTTGTTTCCCTCTTGTAAGCTAATTGGGGTGGCATGATTAAGAAGAATTATACCATTTAAGATATTCAAGAGTTCAGGAGCAGATTTATATTGTTTAACTTAGATCTGCAGGGTAGTTAGTACCTGTGAGCACTGTTTGGGTAGGTAGCATGATTAAAGAACATGATGTAAATAAAGTGATCTGTATCACATCTTTCCTCACTTGTAGTAATAGTGAAGTTACATATAAAAATTGATTATTGAATATGACAACGTATGTTTTTGGGTACCGACTAGTTAGATGTTGTTCGTGTTAGAACTAAGTGATTTTTTTATTAACATTCTATGACTTAAAAATTTGAATGAAAAATTAGTGAGCTGTTGAGAGTTTATGTAGTAATCAGGAATTTGGACTTAATAGTGAAAGAGACCTACACTTCTACTGTTGTGGGATATCAAACAAAATTTTAAACCACTCTAAACTTATTGTCTATAAAATGATAAATGAATATAGTTAGTTCTCAGTTCATATTGCTTATGTGTAGACTGGTATTCCTCATGATTATTATATTCAGGGGCCCTGTATCACTTCCTAAAACCTATTTAGCCCAGTTTCTCTATCCACATATGGTTTCAGGTGAAAGATTTGTATTTGTATGCTGGTAACAATACTACTGAGACAGACACTGAGACAAACATCCTTCCTGCAAGGAAAAATAATCCCTTCAGAACCATTTGGATGGTTGCATAATGCCTTCCAATTTTTATGTGTAAATTTTTGCTCCTGGCCCTCATGCAAATTTCACTGACCTCTACTCAGTAGCTGAGAATTGACTGCCCATTTGCGATGAAGGCTAAACACATTACATATTATATAGGCTATAGGCTCTGGCTAAGGAAATAAATTCTTTTTGAGACTAAGTTAATAAATATACCATATGATAATACTCATAGTATAAAAGAGTAATAAGAAAATTTCTGTTACTCAGAGAGCTCAGGCTGTTAATGCACCAATTGGTATTTATGAAGGTGAATGCAAGTGAGCCAAGTGTAGAAAAAGCATAATGTGGCCAAAGACTAGAAATGAACATGGTAATGGTAACTTCTGAAAAATTAAGCAGTTCAGTGTCGCCATAACTTGTGAATGTTGGAAAGTTGACAAAACAGAAGAATGAGTCTAGAAATGGAAGGATAAGCCTTCCAAGTCAATGGATATTAAATGCTGTACTTAAAAACTTTTGGGCAGCTCTCTTCTCTGCCTATGACTATGCAGGTGCCTCTTTCTGATTCTTTTTCCTAATAAATCTGTTCTTTTAAAATCTTTTTTAAAAAATGCTTTTGATATTCCTGAAAACTCTAGGGAATAAATGAAGGGTGGCAAGTAGAGTAGTAACATCAAGTTTATGTTTTAGGATAATGACTATGAACTGTGGCTAATCCCCCCCCCCTTTTTTTTAACAAGATCTTTGTCTCTTCATTGATAATAGTACAGAATGGAGTTCATAGTTCTAATTGGTTTTTTTTTTGTAAAGGTTAGTTCCTGTAAATCTTTTCCTTTAGTTATCTTACAGTTCTACCTCATAGAACTGTTATGCTTGAAGTAAAACCATTTTAGAAAAAAATAGGGCACAGAATGGTTTGAGAAGAAGCATTGCATTTGGAACAAAAAAATGTTTATTCATATCCCATTTCTGCCACTCACTAGTTTTGTAGGAACCAAGAATTTCACAATTTCTGAGCCTCAGTTACAAAGCTAATGACAACAGTGAAGTGTAAACGGTTTATTTTTGATGTCCAGTTAGTGTTTAGTATAAATTTGTCAGAAAAGGAGTGTGTCAGAGAGAGGTGTTTGGACTTAGGATGAAACTTTGAACTTGTCTTGTGTTTATTGATTTCTAGCTAAGGCAGGAACGGATCCAAATTCAGCAGCTTGGGCTGCTTATTATGCTCACTATTATCAACAGCAAGCACAGCCACCACCTGCAGCTCCTGCTGGTGCACCAACTACAACCCAAACTAATGGGCAAGGTAACTATGGTAACTAAAGAATTTTTTTCTTTATGTGAAAATGAAGTATCTTGTGCTGTGGTTTAGATATGAGATGTGATGTTAAATACCTAATTTCTAATAATACTAAGTTGTAACTAAAGTAAGCAAACATTTTTTCTTTAAAATATTACTTTGAAATAAATAGTTGCAAACTTTTCATAACTATTATTATAAGAACTATTACAAAAAACATCTGCATAATGCAGTTGTTAATGTCTTACCTTCCTGTCAGCTCCATTGGTTTCTCTGTCAAGTATGTCCATATCACTAGCAGTATTTTCCAGAACTTTTTAAGACCAGGTTTCCCTTATTTATGTTTAATGATCAGTTAATTTTTTAGTATATATTTGTAGAAAAGGTGTGTGTTAATTTTTTGATGATGTCCTGTTACCCTTAAATACTCTAGTTTTACTCCAAAAAGACTGACCATTATATAGCTCTACAAATCAGCATTACTGTCCCAGTGCATAGCCTTCCTTACTCCATTTTCACCAGTTGTCCCAACAATTTTTGTGTTGTCATCCAAGTTCACATCTAGTAACATGTCATACTTAGTTGTCAGGTATGTTTGGTCTCACTGATCAGAACTAAATTACTCATTCCTTTTCATATAGAGTATACAGATTTCTTGTATCATGGAATGACTTCAGTATTTTGTCATGAAGATGAAGTTATCTTAAGGTCATACTTCTCTTGGTGAGAACAGAGTAGATAAGATAGTATTAATGTCATGCTGTTGACCTGTTCCATGTCCTGGGGTGGTAACCATAGTCAGTTGGTCATGTTAATATCTTGTTTATACCATAAAATCACCATTTTCTCTTTGAAATTAGTCTTTTCTGGAGAATTATACGGAGATTAATTTGCTCTTACGGTTTTGCATTGATTTTTGCCCATCAGTCTTAATTTTCACTAATAACACCTGCCTGTTTCAAGTACCATTATGATGGTGTTTTCTATTTCCATCATCTGGTTTAATTTATTGGTTGGTATTTTACTATAAATGAGAGCTTTCTCGTTTTGTTTTGTTTTTTTTTACATCAGTATGGATCCCTGTTTAATCAGTAAGTTGTATTTTAAAGTATTTTTGTCAGATTGTCCAAGATTTGGCCCTCTGCAGTGCTGTCAGAATGGTTCCTGTGTCCTCTTCATACATCTGTCACTGACTAAACACATCCTTACATTGCCCTTTTTTGTTCTTCGGGTTCCAACCACAGAACCAGCTGGTTTTTTTTGTTTGTTTGTTTTTGTTTTTTTTCAAAGAAATCTGATTCCTCTTAGAGGGTAATACAACACACTGCTGGTAAACTGTTGTTTGCTAGTAGTACCTTTCAGTGTAGAAAGCTAGGAAATAAACTAGGATTCTATCTTCCCATTCTATGCTTATAAGTGATACCTAGTGAGCTCTGGTTCTTTACTTGACCAGTGAATTTAGACCATCTTTTCTGTGTGCCACTTCTGTATCACTAGTGTCCTGTATTTTTTGAACCAACAGGGCTACAGCTATCACACAGCATGTCCCTCTTATTCTTACTCTCCATGGCAGGCCACTCCCAACTCCTTCACTCAAAGAAAAGAGTGGAAGTGCCCAAGTTGTCTTTAAATAGACTTAGTCTAATATTTTGTTGTTTTTCTTAAACAAGGAGATCAGCAGAATCCAGCTCCTGCCGGACAGGTTGATTATACCAAGGCGTGGGAAGAGTACTATAAGAAAATGGGTATGTTTTACTTTTTCTAATGCATTTAGTTGAAATGTTTAGTAAATACCACATTATAAGCTTGGAGGTGTTGATGAAAGCACATTTATATCATGTCTTTATTACCTTGGACTTCATCTTATTCAAAAATCCTGAGATGAAAATAATTGAGCAAGAGAACATTTCAAAGTAACTGGATTTACAGGCATCAAGATCACTACAGATAAATTGTTACATTTAAAGTGTCAAGCAAAAATTGATTGCATGTAGTATTACTTTGCTGCACAGTAAACAGGTAAGAAGTAGGTTTACAGTGATAGAAGTTAATTATTTAAATGACATTTATATATATGCTGAAAGGAAAACCAGCATCTAGAAAGGCCATTTATTGTCAGTAACTATAGAGCCTAAATTTTAGTAACTTGGAACCTACATTTAATGTTACAAGCATAGTGATAAATGCTAAGAATGCGATTGTAGGTGTAACAACTAAGAACCCTGTCTTTCTGATTATTATATACTAATGGAGGCTCAGATACTTTGCAAATACATTACTACAAACTGCTTTGAAAAAATGAGCTTTTCTTCATTAACATTTCACATGTACATGTCGGGAAACAGCTCGCACAAGTACTAAGGAGTGGGACCACAATTGTAGCATGCCTGTCTCCCAAATTTAATGTTTTGGGGGACCATTTAGGACCTGATGTTAGTATTTCTGGGCAGTAGTTTGATATTTCCTGATGCTTTTAGACATTTAAAGTTAATCTATATAATAGCTAGTTGCTACAAATGAAAGCTAAACTGAAGAACTTGCTCATACCTCACTGGTATAGAAAGTATCTGTAGATAATAGGATTTTGTGATAAGATGAAGTCTACTTGTAATACTTAGTGTAACTTTCAGGCTATTTCTCATTTTCCACTGAAAGAAAAATCTCTTATTTTTCTTTCCTATTTTGTTTGGTGTAAAGGTACAGAGGATGATTTAAAGAGAAATAATATTTCCTGTTAAGATGACTTTCCCGTAAATACAGGCTGCGTGTTATTTCTGAGTCTAATTTATGCTGCACACAGGTCTTTAAAATTATGTAAGAAAGAAAATATTAACAGTTTTTTCTTCGGGCCTCCCTGGTGGGGCAGTTGGTTAATAACACACTATGAGGCAAACCACCACCACTGTAGCACAAGTTCAATCCCTGCTGCAGGCCAGGGAGGGGACCTGACATGGCACAGCAGATCTTTCCTGCCTTACCCACTGCTCCCCTCAGCAGTGTGTTTCAGTCAGTCTGCCTGTTCTGCTCCCCACTCTGTCTCTGGTGAATCTTCTCACCACCCTGGACTCTGGTCTGTACCCCAGCTCTTGTATGTATAAATAAATAAATATTTTTTTTTAATTTTTTTTCTTCAACCTCAAATGTGCCCTTACTTAGGGTAATCATAGTATGTCTAACCTGGGTTCCTTTGGAAAACAGCTGAAAATGATATTAAAATTTATATTGTGACAGCAGTAGTGATTAGGCCTATGATCATCTTTACTTGAAAGAAATAGCACCCCCATTTTATAGATTTGAGAAGTCAAGCTTAAAAAATTACTATGTTCAACTTGTATTTTTCATAAAGTAAAATGGGTACTATATCAAAGGTGTTACCTACATTTCCAAAAGTGGGTAAAAGCAGAGACCTTTAACTTAGGGTAAATACTGGCAAATGAATTTGAATTCTATTTTATTGTGTCTTTGTTTCTGTTGCATAACCATTAAATAAATTTACTGATTAACCTTTGATCTTGTGTGCCCAAAATGAGTAGGTATTGAATGTAATCTGCAAGTCTTAGTACCTTCCCTTTTTCTGACCTTCTCCTACCTTTTCCCTGCTATCTACTCTATAAAATTTTAATTTTAGAGAACTTACCCTATTTTGTCTTTAATTCTTTGTGAAGGAAGGTGGGATAGAATTTAAATAACATTATGCTTGGATGAAAATACTTAACTCCCACCTTTTTTCTTGGGGTTTTCCCATAGCACTACAGTGATCAACTGTAACTTATTATGAGTGAACTGGTTGAATGAGTCCCTCGTATATGAAATCTTAAAAAAAGGATGTTTGGTAATTCAGTCAGGTCTATCGATAACGGCAAGGTCAATTTTTTTCCTATAAAGTTTTTTTGTTTTTTTTTTTTTAAGTGATTAACTTCAGATTTCTTCCTAAATGTGTTACTTATTTTTGGGGAAAAAGAGAACTCAGAGCATAAAATTATACACTTCAGTCTTTCAGGTTTTTTTAAATGGAGGGAAAGAAAATGTCAGGAAGATAATAGATCTTAACTCCAGCTTCCTTATTTAGAGAGGCTGAGCTTACAAATAAATGGCAGTTCTAGAATTTTCTGGGATTCTGGATTTCATAACTCCCAATCCTAGTGCCCTTTTTAGAAAACTAGATAGCTTTTAAGCCTATTCTCAGCATTTCTTGTAAGGAACATCAAAATCTCCACTGATAAAGTAATTTTGTGGGCTTTTTTTCCCCCCTTTACATCTATTGAAACATACAAATTTTTTTATTAGTTTTGTGTTCTGAAACAATTCTAGGATGTGAGGGCGATCTGGCTGCGACATCTGTCACCCCATTGATCGCCAGGGTTGATTCGGCTGATCTGGCTGGCTAGGCGGGTGTCCCCTTCCTCCCTCACCGCTCCATGTGCGTCCCTCCCGAAGCTGCGCGCTCGGTAGAAGAGGACGGCCTTCCCCGAATAGAGACGGACCGGTCTTCGGTCGAGGGTATACGAGTAGCTGCGCTCCCCTGCTAGAACCTCCAAACAAGCTCTGAAACAATTCTAAATTTTCTAGAGTTAATTCTAAAAAATTTAGACAGATTATTAAATGTGATTTTAAAGTTAGTTTAAAGGGATTTTAACTATTGTAAGGAATGATAGCAGTTGCCAAGTGTGTTTTCTTGAAGTTATAATGAAAGGAGCTTTTGTTAATCAGTAAAAATTTTTCAGAGGTTTAAGTGAAGGCATTTTGGGAAATGTTTGAGTTGAAAAGGCCATTATAACGTTAAATACTGTTAGGATAGACTGAACTTTTTCAAGCAAAAAAGAGGGGAAGGTAAGTGGAGAAAATGTAGGTGTTTGTAGATAGATAAATAAGGATGAAAATCTGTTCAAGGCTGACTTTTGTACTGTAATAGAACCTTAGATTTGAACTTGAGTAAGTCATTACTTCTTTAATAAAATGAAAGTAAAAACTGTATATCACAAAGCCATATGAATATTAAGCAATGTTCTGAAATATAAACCAACATCAAAATAGTTTTCAAACTACTGCCACAAGAGACTAGGTGGAAGAAATAAGTAGATTGAGCAAGGAAGTTTTTCCTTCCCAATTTTCAGTAGGGCAAAATGTATCCCATTGACCCTTCAAATTGGAGTGGAATAAGGTTTCCTTTGGCCTCCTCAAGATTGGAATGTGAAATGTTGACAGTTTACTAAGTGTTTTCCTTAAAGGCTACAGTGTTTACTTTTAGCTTTCCAGAGAAGAGAATTTGAGTTCCAGGAAGAAGGAGGGGGGCTGACATTTGAGTTTGATGGTCCTTGTTATATTTCCTTGTTTCTACCACCTTAAGTTGCTATTTAGCCTTTAAAATAAGTTACCTCTTACAAATGAGATTCAGTTACTTTTGTACTCCTGGAGTGGAAGTTGCACTACAGCCAGTTTTGACCTGAAGTCAGCAGGATTTCATGCATTATAAGAGAGTTTGTATGGTTTCATAATACTGATAAAGTGAAATTTGGTGGTTGTCTAAAATATTGAAACTTGTTCCAAATATGCTTGAAGTGTGTCTTCTCATGAGATCAGATTTTGAAAATTTATGGGAAACAGAACTATAGGAGTTTTGTTTACAGTATCTAGGGGATACTTTTACTGTTACCCAAAGAGGAGTGCAGGGTTTTAATTTGCTATATGTTGTATGTGTGGTGTGTGTTTTGTTCTTGAACCATTTTAAAGCAAATTGCAGATAGCTTAAGTAAATTACTTCAGTAATGTCAACATATAAACTATATTTCAATTTCCATTGGTTGTCAGAAAAATTCCTTTCGTAACTGTGTGTTTTGTTTTTAAATGAATTTTTACTCCCAGGCCACTTAGGGCTCCGTAAAAATTATTGCATTGCATCTTTCGTAGTCTCTTAATTTAGAAAAGTTAACCTTCATGAAAGCTTGGTTGTATTTATTGATCTTGTTACTTAAAGCTGCTTCACCAATTGTTCTTCATCAGGTTATTTTAAATAAAATTGAGTTGTAATTTGAAAACATATTACACTTAATTGAAAAGGAATATCATGGTTACATTTGTGCACATAGTTTATAGGTTACTAAATCAAAAAACTGGAAAATCTCAACCAAATCTTAACATAATAGTTTTTACATGTTTTTTAAATGGATCTTTTTGCTTCTCATTTCTCCATTAAGCATTTGAATTGTGTATAAAACCTGCAGTGTAACATCCAAATGGATGAGAGAACCAAAAAAAAAAACCTTACTCCCCTCCCCTATCACCACATACTACTTGTTTGATGTATTTTCTAAACTTAGTTTAGAATATGAAAAGTTCACAAATTCTGTAATCAAGTCAAGCTTATATCTAAATAAAACAGCAATTCTGACCCTCTGTGCTTTTTGTCTTATAAATAAACCTGTACTTACAGTGGATAAAATTTTGTATTAAAATTTAGGGGGTTTTTTTTAGGTCAACAAGGGCAGACACAAGATTATTCAAAGGCTTGGGAGGAATATTACAAGAAGCAAGGTATTGTTTTTATTAGAAATGAGATTCTTTTGGCCTTTTAATTGTGGTTTACAGCAACAGAGTTTTGTTTTTCCCAAGGTCAAGCAGTTCCTGCTCCTACTGGGGCTCCACCGGGTGGTCAGCCAGATTATAGTGCAGCCTGGGCTGAATACTATAGACAACAAGCTGCATACTATGCCCAGACGAGTCCCCAAGGAATGCCACAGCACCCTCCAGCACCTCAGGTATAATAAACTTACTAATGTGGTGTTGATTTCTACTCCAATCATGTTTTCTGCATGTTTACTGTTTTGTCTGTTTGGGATTATGTTTGCCTTTTAAACTTTTATCTGGCAAAGTATAACTAGATGAAGTATTGTGGTGTATTTGGGGTTTTGTTTGTTTTTTATAATGCTTTCTGGCATCTGAGTGCTGAATATTTCTACAATGCCTTTGATTTTAAAAATAAATTTTCTTCCCCCAGGGATTTGCAAATCATGCAAGAAGCCACCACCATTTATATTAACCAGTTTTTCTTTCTTAAAGGATTCACTCCTGAGTTAGCTCCATTTAAAGGATTTTCTTTAACTTTTTGTGTATTTCTTATGTATCTCTTCTGCACAGGGCCAATAATAAGAAGTGGACAATACAGTATTTGCTTCATTGTGTGGGGGAAAAAAACCTTTGTTAAATATATGGATGCTGACGACTTGATGAAGATCTTAATTTGTTTTTGGTTTAAAATAGTGTTTTTTTTTTTTTTTTTTTGAAAATGTACAAAATATCTATCACTACTGATAGGAGGTTAATATTTCTGTGTAGAAATGAAAAATTGGTTTGTTTTTAGTATTTAGTGTAGATGTACACATTCCAGCAAATGTATTTGCAACTATTATGTGGTCAATGCTTTGTGATATAAATGTACTTTTTCAATGTATACTTTCACTTTTAAAATGCCTGTTTTGTGCTTTACAATAAATGATATGAAACCTCCTGTGTCGGTAAGTTGGATATGTGGGTATTTGAAGGATTCATAATTTCTTAGGAATGATAAATTAAGATACATATACACAAATATCTAAGCTTTCCCCATGAAATATTAATTGAGTTTTTAAACACTGGCATGTTTTTTCCCCCTTGCAGTATAGTAATAGATTGGAGGATCTTTTCCGTTTATTGTATTTGGCTGTTTCAGCACAAGTAATCCTGATATCTTCATTTTTTTTCCTTCTGTTTGATTAAAAACTGCATGTGTGTACAATGATCTTTTGGCATACTTCCATTGCATTAACAGTGAAATTTCCTTTTATACATGACCACTGTTTCAGACCTGTACTGCTGCTATAACAGTTAACCTTTCTGTTCTTAATTTGATAATTACTTGATTTCCAAATGGTTTCAGCATAACTAATTTTAAACAGTTTTTGATAGTGAATATGAGTAGTCTAATAAGAAGAGTTTTTTCATGTAAAGCAACTCTTGCAATGTATACAATATTAGTGTGTTTCTTTCTAAATTTAGGGTAGAAAAGTGAATAGTATGCAAAAAGTATAGCTACAGTGCATCTGCCATTGAACCATTGGGGTATGGAAACGTTCAAGCTTTTTTCTTTTCCTTTTTGCAGTATAGATAAGCTTTGTTTTGTAAATGCACAAGTCCAATCATTGAATCAACTTAATTTTTTTATGTACTTGAAATCATTTTATTACTCTATAACACTCATGTTGAAGTTCTGATATTTTGTTGAAATCCATTGTTTTACTCTTTGCATATTTGTTGGCTCTTTGCATATTAATATATTAGACTACATGCAAATACAGTCTGTCTTGCCATTGTCTGTTGAAGTGCAGGTTTGATCCAGCCAGTATAGAACTAGCTCTGTAGGGGTGAGGAGGACTGTGCTGTGTATCATCCTTGATTGTGTTCCTTCAAGGAGCATTGCACTGTAAGTACATCAGAATGACAAATTGATGAACTGCAACAGTATCTTTTTGTCAATGTTCCACATAATGTAAATGCCATACTTTGTGTGAATATTATGTTGGAATACAGTGCTGATATCTTGGAAAATCATAACTGCTTCTTAATTTAACATAGAATAATACATAGGTCTGTATTTTTTTTTTTAAGTGAGCTTAATGGGTAAGTATTTTTTGATTGCTTTAGCTATAGCTAAAGAAAACTGATCATTAACAAAGTTGAATAGTATTCCTCATTGGTGCTCCTGAAATACATTGTTTTTCAGTGTGAAATATGCATATCTTCTATATTAATATGAAAGACTTGAAATGTATCACATAAGTGGTTTTCAGTTTGCAAATATTAAGCCTTGTAGCAGTTTAACACCATTTCATAAATATATATATTCTTTCATTTGTGAGGAGCACCATTTGTTGTTTCGAATATACTATAAAGGAAGATGTACATGGACATAAATGTTGCGATTACAGGGTAGAAGATAGCAGTACATTTCATTGTAGATATTTTTAAATGTTTTTGATTGTTTTATAGAACTTAGAGTGACTTCCCTTACCCTTATTTAGACACGGATTATAGTTCTAGTTTGAAATTTAATAGTTAAGGAGTTAGTTATCTGTTATCTTTAAGAGTGTAGGGTATTGACATGAACAATTTCAGTATTTTGCATGATACTGTTTTATAGATGACCTTTTAGGAAAGTGGTGCATTTTATTGATTAAACTGAAGAAATAGCTCAGTTGGATTCAATATCATAACTCACAAATTGGAGGCTGTTGATTTTGATTCATTTTAAGGTTTAAAATCTTTATTAATTGCAAACAGTGCAATTATTTATACTTCACAGTGCCTTCCCAGACCTTCCACCTTAGGTTCTGCTGCAAAAAGCAACAGGTAAGCACAACCTAAGGACATATATAAATAAATATTTCAGTACATTAATGTTGTCCCTGTGAGGTTTTGTGGTTGTGTATTCAAAAGCAATCTGCTACTGCTTCCCCAAAGTGTACTTTGTTATTTATGCTACCATTTCAGTGGAAAGTCTGTAAGTTGTTCAAGCAACTGTTTACATTTCTGGGTAATGTTACTTTATTTTAATTTTTTTTATTAAAACAAAAAAAATAAGTAGATTGCTGCTATAATTGAAATACATTCAAACTTTTTATAAATCTTCCCAAATATGGAAGAACTGTTAAAATTAAGAAAAGACATTTACATAAGTTTTCAAGATTTAGGGACTCACTTGGTGAGAAACTTCAACAGCCTTCACAATGTTTATGATTGATAGGACATTTTCTTTGCCCTTCAAAGCTTTGGAGTCTTACTCTTGAACTTTAGTAATTCAGTAAGGACATTTTGAGTCAGAGTTTATTGTGACTTTTTTTAGACAGTTGAATTTTCTTAACTTTTATATACACTGAAAAAGGAAAGAAGGAATAATGGCAGTGTGTTTTGATAAAAGGCATGTGCATCAGTGAAATGTTAACTGTATAGCAAATAACTTTCATAATCTGTTTAGCAACCAGTATTTTTCTGACTTATAATACTTTAATAACTGACGCTGCATTTTATTTTTTTGCCAGTTTAAAATGTTTGTGTGTTTTTATAGATGATTTTAACTGGTACAGATTTTGAGTTAAGTTGGATGTATTAAAGCAGCATCATATCAGTTTTGTTTATTCAGTTTCTAAAATGTGCTGAACCTTTTAAAACTCCTGCTTATCTCTACAACAAAGGAAAATATTCAAAAATACTGCCTTCATTTTCACACACAGTGCTGAAGATGCTGCAAGCACCAAAATCATAGCTCATAAAATCAGGTCCTGAGATAGTTACCCATAAAGAGGAATCCTTTGAGTGTATGCCATTGGTGAGCCGATGAGCATGGACCATAGAAGGGCTCAATGTAGAAGGTAAAATTGGCAAATGATAACTGAGAAATATGAAATGTATTCCCATACATAATATGATACAGGGTGTAATGTACCTGCTTTTGATCACTTTTCGTTTTAAAGTGTTAAACTCACTTGATCTTAAATGTTCCATGAACTGTTGAATTTCATAAGTTATGTAGTAACTGCACCACATCTGTGTGTGTATCTGTGTTTTAATAGTCTATGATAGGTATGTTAAGATTGATAATATAACAGAGCTCTTTGAACCTTAGGAACCTGTCAAGTTTTGGCTAGTTGTAGTTTGCATTTTTATAAAAGAAAATTTAAATGAATGTTAATAGATAATGGGGCATTGTTTCTGTCTCATAGAATTTTTTTCATTACCATAAGCCTTCATGATACTGCAAGCATTTTTTAAATGGCGCAATCTTAACCTTGAAATAAGTGGAAAGCAGAAAAGGTGAGCCAGGTGATTTGAATGCAGTGGATGTTAGGTGTGGTGGAAACAATGTTTTAGTTTAGATTGAAATTATTTTGTTAGTACTTAAAATACTTAACAATGTGTTGCTGTTTTTTAAAATATTCTTAGTGTGGTGATAACTAGATTTCTTATGGTTTCTTGTTTGTTTTAGAAATTTGAAGTATACTTTTTAATTAATGAAAATGGTTTTGATACTAAAACTAGTGATTTAATTCTAGTTCTTTATAAACATTGTAAAATATATCCTTATACATATATCTCGGTAGTTAATTCTTAAGGGTGGGTTTGGGTAGGAGTAGCAGAGTATATTAAGAGGGAAATAGGAATATATTCAGAAGCAATGACATTTCATTTGTTTGAGTACTCTGCCAGAAGAACCAGTTCTACTTGCAAAATTAACTGTTGTCTAGAATAAGGATATAGAAATTATAATCAATGAGGATGTCTTTATTTTCTGAAAATTCTGCCTCATTTTAAAATGTATCTTAACAATACCTAGTTAAAGATAATTTTAATCTTTTTTTTTTTTTTTTTTAGTCACTTGAGTTTTCTTGCCACAGTATAAACTTCTGAGGGATTTTTAATTGGTGCTTTTTAAGAAGCAAATAAGTCCCAGGGTTTTATTTTCTTCAGTGATACCCTAATAGAACCTCTTAAATGTATTTGCGCATATATTTTTTCTTATGCATGCTCAATGCATTTTCGTCCTGAGAAAAGTGTTCTCTACAGAAACTACCCGTGTGTAAAAAGAAGATTGACTTAAAATGGCTACTGTGATGGGAACAGTGTCTTAGGGAGATGCAGCTTGGACTTGAGGTAAATTGAATACTTTACAAACTGTGGTTAAAGAGTTTGCTTTAATGACATTGTATGTAAAAGGGTACATGATTACTGTAATTTTGTATTGATTATGGTTTCCTCAATAAAAAAAATAAATGTACATTGATGAATATTATAAGGAACTGTTTTGTCTTTTTTCTAAAATACTGACTCTTTAATACACAGGTTATTTTATTATGGGTTTACAGTGTAAAATAAATTTGTCTTCCAGAAAATTAAAATACAAAACAACTTAATATAACATAGTAGCTAATAATTTACAAACTCATTTTAAAGACCAGAATTTAAAATTGAAGCTTGTGTTGTTTTTCTCTAAATCTAATCCTCTTAGATCTGGAAATACTTGTGTTGGAAGTGTTTACTGCTGCATGAACTATTAACACAAAGTTTTCTTATTAAAATATAAGTTTGTTCAGCCAAGATCACAACATAAATTTACTTAATAATCGAGTATATAGTACACACATTTGAAAAGTATTCTCAACACTCAGAACTTTGTATAGACAATGGCTTCCAGCAAATTTTCTCTAATGTTTAAAATTAGTTTTTGTCTTCCTTTCCATAAAAAGAATGAAAACCTTCCTTCATACATCTGCTTTACAAAGACAAACTGAACAGCCAAAATATTGAGAAAAGGCCCACTCAAATTGATAGGTTAAAAATTCATTAGTCTTAGCTATTTCAGGCCAACCATAGGTATGTAAATAGCTCATAAATAGCATTTCATGCAGTTTAATGTGTTTTACCTATGGTTTTTTTAAACATGGTTACTGTAAACTTAAGGAAATATACAACCTTGTAACAGGTTCTGATAAAATAAATGACAGTAAATTTCCTACTTCCCCTGTCAAATACACATTAACTTCTGCATAATACAGTGATGAATCTGATTCTCATTTGGAAGGCAAGAAGATACTCTTTAGACGACCTTGTGTTTTGAAGGCTATTATGAAAAGGAGTAAGTCAACATAGTGGTGGCACACATGTCTTCCTTTTTTGGCCCCGCCATGGGAAAGATGGATGCAGTAAGAAAGTTGGAGAGAGAAAGAAGAAAGTTCCAGAAGAGGGAAGAAGGGGAGCCTAGTAGTCGTCAGCTAAAAGAAAGAAGAAAAAAAGTGATTTTTTTTTTAAAGAAAAAAATTTAGAATAAAAGACCTAGATTAATAGAGTGATTAATTCTTACTTTCAATGGTAAGAATACAAGTGCTAGCCGCAGAACCTTTATTGTTCACTGCTTTACACATATACTCTCCTTCATCTTCTGGGAAAGTTTCTGGTAAATAAAGGCAGTAAGTTTCTCCTCTTTCAATATATTGATAGTCTTCTCCATCCTGCAATATTTCTCCTTCAAACCACCATGTAATTTCTGGTTTGGGTTCTCCTGTTACTTTAACAGTAAATCTCACAGGCTCACTGTCAACAACTGATACGTTTTTCAAAGGCTTCTTGAACCACGGAGCTCCTGATCTGATTTGCTCTTCATCATCAGTAGTGGAGCCATTCATGAATGTAGTCTCTTCCTCCTCCTCCTCTTCTCTTTTCTACATTAAAATATATATGCATTCCAGTTAATACTCATTTACACTATAGTAACATTTTCAGAACAGTGGCTTAGTAAATTTTTGAGGTTTTCAAAGTATACTTAATATAATCTTTACAGAACGTTCCAGTGACTTGAAAGTATTAAAACGGTCTTTATCCTTCCTCATATAAATCTTTGTAGTTTTTAAGAGAATGTCTTTGAAAAACAAAAGGCTGTGTAAGCCTGATACCTTTTGTAATGCTGCATCAATTTCCTTTTGTTCAAACTGCATTCGTAGTAACTTTTGTTCTTCAATTCTTCGCTGTTCTTCTTCTTCTCTTGCCTTAGCCATTCGTTCAAATCTAGCTTTCATATTCACTTTATGAGTAAATGGAGCCTCACTTTTTTTTGCAGGCTTGATGTCAACATCATCTTCCTGTAAGAAAGTGGGCCAAGAAAAGAATTGCTTGTTTTTTAAACCAGTAGAAACTAAAGCAGTGATTGTAAAGGCCACACAATATTTCTGAAGGTATTTAAGAGGGTATTTGCTCAACAAACTCGATGTTTGTTGGTAGTGCTGAATAACAGGTTAGGTACACTATACTTTTCAGCAATTGTCGAAATACTCCCTTCTCACAAGTCTCCATATTTTTTGTTTTGCTCCCCCACAAGTCTTAATAATCTTTACCCTACTATGTAATATAGGAAATGCAATTTGTTATTTCCAACTTAATGATTTTCTTCCTCACCCTTGTAAATAATACCTTGAATGAATTCCTTCCATAAATAGATGGCCAAATGGCAGGGAAAACAGGAGGCAAAAGAATGATAATTTTTGAAAAAGGCAAAATGCATTGCTGGAACTTGAAGAAATAACTGAAGTGAAATATTCAAATAGATGAGTGAAAATTGGAAACTACAGATAAATTAGGGGAGTAATTTAAAAGCACAGTTTTAGTTTGATTCTATAATACCAATCTGGTAATAGAACCTTTGAGAACAGATTTAGTAGAGTTAGGGTCATGTGCATACAGTTAACGAATTCTAAAGTAAGTGTTGAATCTTGTTTCTACTTTAGGCTTTTGTGGGTGTACTGGAAATAACACCATTCATGTTTCACATTACTATGAAAATTACTATAGGTTACCACATCCCTATTTGTGCCACTGTTTTTACCTTGATGCATATTGCCTGATTACAGTTTATTACTAGTGAAAGGTATTGATACAGTTGTTTATTATACTGAAAGATAGGCTAAAGAAATATGTGTTGAACAATGTTTTACTGAGTAGTTTTAACTTAACAGGTTTTTCTGGGACTTAAAAAAAACCATATAGTTCATATTTTGTTAACTAAATCTTCAACATAGGATATCTAAGTAGGTACAATAACTGCTGTGCTTACTGAATCCCTCCCAGTTAATAACTTGCCTTCCTGATTTTAGGACACAAGCTTATACGCATTTTTAACTGTTCACTTAGCTATATCAAGCCAATATTAAAAAAATAAATTGTAAAAATTCTTCATGAACTGAGAAAGTTATTTTCAATTATTAAGTATAATTGTTGATGTTTCTTGAGTCTTTAAAAAGCAGACTTAAAATGTTGGCTGGAAATGAGAGTATTAAGAGAGTGATACTAAGTTGAATGATCTTTGCTCTCCAGGTACATTCTTATTAGGACATAACTGTCCCCCAGCACATTAATATTTGGCAATACAGGCAGTTAATTTGAGATAAAAGGGAAGCACAATGGATGGTTTTAGAGTATGCCTTATCAGAAAACTCATTAGAAAGGTAAACACTAGAAAGTCATTAAATTACCAAATCAGTGCTCCAGGAGCTGGAATGGAATTTGATTAGGTAAGGTTACATGAGTGAATCAGGTCTTGAAAGATAACTGAAATGTTAACAAGACATTGAACACTGACATTTTATAAAGGAAGAAAGTATATGATCAGATGAAAGGTGGGTTCTACTCCAGAAGACTGCACTCTGTCAAAACCATGCTAGCACAAGTGTTTAAAGGATGTATCATTGAGGTTTAATCTGAAAGGGCATGGTAAGAATGTCAACATTCACAGAAAACTCCATTCAGGACGTCTTCGAGGGTTATAGGAAATCAACGATGCCCTTGTCTCAAATCCATATATACAAAAGAGCCAGTAATAGCAATAAAACAAGAAGTACCTACCTCATTTCTTTTATCTTACCTACATATTTTGTAGTGATAGGTATGACTGTTCTGAGGTTTCACTACCTTTAATAAAAAAAAGGAAGCAAGTGCATACTGATTGAACTTTACCTTCTATGATACATTTGTCTCTAAAGAATCAACTGATCTTGTCATCTATCCATTAAATGTTGGTGTTCTCCAGGGTTTTATTCACCTTCAAATTATTAACTCTTTCAAGATGGCTTTATACTTTCGAATACTATGTAAGTTATTAACATAGCTCCTGCCTCTCACCTGAGTTCTGTGCCTGTTTTAGATTCCATTTTAGACTCCCTTTACCCTCTCCATATACAGTCCAAACTTTACAGAAGTTTTATTCATAACCACCTACCCCCACACCTGCGATCTCTATAGCATCATCTAATTTATTTTCCTACATAATCAAACATTGGGCTACTTGATAACCACCTTCCCACAAGCAACCTGTTACCCAGTTTTGTTTAAACTGGGTCCATTTTTCTCCCTTGACCCCAACTTTATGCCTTCTGCCTGTCTCCCCATTCATCCTCCATGATCCCAGAATTCTATAAACAAGCCTCCCCCAAAGCTTTGATTTCTAACATTTTCCCAGACCATAGTCCCTGCAAGGTTAAAAAGGTCCTTCAGTAGCTACAACCTAGTTTTATGACTTTTTATCCTATCACTCATTCAGAAAACCTTGATTTTGAACCTGTTTTCCAATTCTCAGCTATATTTAACCACCTGTGTTGACCTCGTCCTATGTAGAATGCTTCCCCTTCTTTAATGGTTCATCTTCTATCATTTTAAGTATCATTTTCTTTACCCTCTTAAGCCACTCCAAGGAACACTTATTTCATCCTTTTTAATTTCATAACAGTATATAATTATTTTAGCCCTTGTAAGTTAAAATTGTCTTCATCAGCACCTTGGGCTGAAATTCCTGAGGCCATACTCATTTTATGTACACAAAATTTAACAGGGCTTAACATAGAGATGTTAAAAAGGCAATAATGTTTGTTTTCAGTTTTGATAAAAATGGTTTATCTCCAACTAGACAAAGCCCTAAGTTCTTATATCTTAGTGCCTCTCACATGAATTCCAGGTGTGTATCAGTACGATTGATGAGCATTTGGATGTTCATAAGATCTCCATTTATCTAAAACAGCATGTGATCACTTTAACAAACTCCCATTATAGTCACGTATACACAGCCACTCTATTTCTCTCCCTTCTTCCTGCTGTCATCTCCAGGTCTTAAAATTTTGGATTCTACACATTTGATTTGTCCTTTTCATTCCAGCCCTAGTTTAAATCCTCATCAGGGACCTCCCTGGTGGCGCAGTGGATTAAGCAACCACTATGAAGCAAACCGTAGTCACTGCAGCACGAGTTCGATTCCTGCTGCCGGCCAGGGAGTGGACACACATGGCACAGCAGACCTCTCCTGCCTCGCCCGCTGCTCCCCTGAGCAGTGTATTTCAGTCCATCTGCCTGTTCCGCTGCCCACTCTGTCTCTGGTGGGTCCTCTCACCTCCCACAATTCTGGCCTGTACCCCAGTTCTTGATGCATAAATAAATAAATCTTTAAAATAAATAAATCCTCATCAGGTTTTCTCCAACCACCCCCCACAAATTAGTACAACATACTCTATTTTCCTTACCCTGTTTTATTAGTTTTCATAGCTTTCATTTACTGCCCAGTAATGGTTTTCCATCTCCCCTATCTGTTACCTTCTAAACACTATATATTTTGCAGACTTATTCACCAATGATGCAGTCTCAGAAAAATCCCTGGAGCATAGTAGACATTCAAATAATTTCTTAGTGCATAAATCTGAAACTACCATACAACTGTATGATAAAGGATTATCATTAGACTTTTAGTGTTGAACTGAATGTTTACACAAGTTGGTTTTTAAATGATTTCACCTGAAACAATGTTAAGAGTTTTGCTTCAATTTAAAAATAAGGTTATTGCTCTCATCAAAAATTAATAAAACCATCTTTAGCTTCAGCATAATCTAGCTATAAAGATGCCTACTTGATAATACCACTCCATGTATTAAAAATCCCTTCAATCTCCCCTATTAAAACAATTCCTTAACATGATATCTAATAATAGTTTACATGGTTCTGTCACCTGTGCTCCCATCTTCATCTCTTACTGTTCTTACACTCTGCTTGTCCCCAAAATATAATAAGAATTTGCACATAACTGCTCTTTACTCAGTCTCCTATGAAGGTCCTCACAACTTCCCACAACTGTTTTGCTAATCAAATACTTTATGAAGATGTACTTTTAAGAGAATATAGTTTAAATGCTGTTAAGTATTGCAAAATGGTGATCTGGCATAAAGAAAAAATTGCAGACCCTTCTAAACCAATATTCATAATCATGGATTAATCCTTAGACTGAAAGGGGTATCACAGGTCACCTAAGGACTGCCTCCCTATTTTACAAATGGCGGTATTTCAAATACATGTCATCTGAATTCTAATTTAGGCTCTGCCACTGATATATTGACCGAACTTTGAGCCAGTTATAGAGGCTTTATGGACCTCATTTAAACTTAGAAAGCAGTCTGAATAATCTCTGGAGTTTATCTTCTATTTCAAACTAAAATTTGTGCTAGTAAATTTGAACTATTCTTGCTAGAATGAACCTTTTGATATTCACTATTAACTATAACTGATAAAAGTCATTTTGAATATTATTAAAAATTATGAAATTTATGTTTCATTTTCTTCAAAAAATATTTTGAAACAACATTAGTGGGGAAATCTTTCAAAGTTTCTTAAGATCTTAATGTGATTTTGTTATTTAGTTGTTCAATTATATATACTTATTAATTGTAAGTACCAAAACTTATTTTAAAGTTATCTTATTTTCTGTTAAATTGGTTATCATTACTGTACCATAACAATGTTAAATATAAAACAGTATACCTCATGAAAGTTTTCTGCTTCTCGCTCTTTAATTTCAAGGTCAATTGCTCTCCTCCTTGCTCGTTCTTCTTCTACCTTTTTCTGGATTTCTTTTTCAGACAATTGACCAATTTTTTCAAACTTGCTTCTTAGGTTTTTAGCTTGAATAGACCCACTCCTTTTCAATTTGATTAATTCTTCATATTCCCTGCTCAGCTCAAAGGTTTCATTTTCTTCTTCTTCCTTCAAAAAAATAAAAATGTATATACTAACTGCCATGTAATTAATTTGTATGACAAACCAGTCAAACAATGTCTACCATTTTCTTACTTAAAGCCAAAAATAAATCTTAAACAAACCCCTTAAATACAATGCCAAAATTTACTAATCAAAAGCAGTGCTGTAAGTTTCAGAGTTTAAATATTTCTTTTAAAATATTTCATTACAGAAATGGCTCAAAACCTCATTTAACATTCCATTATAACCTAATAAAATTAAAATATGCATGTGAAGATTAGGTTTTATTAGGAATTAAAAGAAGATCTTTGTTTAAGAGAAGGTGAAGGAATATGGTTGAGTCAAATAGAAGTTCTAGTTCTGATAGTGTATGACCTTTCGCCTACTTACGACCCACTAGAATGATTTCTTCATCTCTGAATAGAGCCAGAATATCTAATATTCCTTGTATTTGATTTCATAGTCTAATAAATATTACTCAGTACTCAAGCTAACTGAATTCAACATTTCTATAGATACAGTGTGGTAAAATCCCTACATTTCAGTATGTTTCAGCTGTGTCCTCAATTTAATATTCTGCCAAGAAAGGAAAGGGGGCAGTAATATTGGGGTCTAGTTCTTTATACCATTTGATCTTGAATACTTTTTATTCAGGTTTCTTTCACTTAACGTTTCACAGTACATTATTACAGTCCTTTGTATACTTCCTACCCTGATCTTGTTATAGGGAATAAAAATCTTAAAATTATTCATCTGCTTTTCGTACAGAAGACCTAAAGCTCTAGGTACAGTTTAAAAAAAAAAAAAAAAGGGCCTCCCTGGTGGCGCAGTGGGTTAAGCAACGCACTATGAGGCAGACCGCAGCCACTGCAGCACGAGTTCGATCCCGGCTGCTGGCCAGGGAGGGGACCCACTTGGCGCGGCAGACCTCTCCTGCTGTGCCCACTGCTCCCCTCAGCAGTGTACTTCGGTTCATCTACCTGTTCTGCTTCCCGCTTTCTGTGGTGAATCCTCTCACCTTCCCACACCTCTGGCCTGTACCCTAGCTCTTGTTTGCATAAATAAATAAATCTTGAAAGAAAAAGAAAAGAAAAAAAAAAGAAAGAAAAGGAAAAAAAAGCAAAAAAAAAAGCAGGAGGTGGCAGATGGGGGAGTCACAGTAGATGATGTGACATCAGGATTAATTTCTTGGTTTTTCCAAAGGGAAAAAGAGCCAACATTCTTTTATCTACTTCTACTTTATGGTCCATAAGAATGAAAACAGACAACACCTAACGTGCCAGAAACTAACAAATTTATGTTATATAGTATAATGGTTATTAAATCACTCTGATCAAAATTAATGACTGAGCTAATTAACTACAGACTAGGGGATCTTGGAATTGCTTGAAAACTCTCAGAGGGTAAGTCACTCAGTAACACCAGAAAGTCTGATGCTACAGACTGCCATACAATAATTAAATGACACACTAAAATATATTTTAATTATGAGGTTAGCTTTATTAGACAATATTCAGTTTCCTTTGTGATATAAATGCTATCACTTGTTTTTTTTTAAGATTTATTTATTTATGCATACAAGCACTGGGGTACAGGTCAGAGGTGTGGGGGGGTGAGAGGATTCACCACAGAGAGCAGGGAGCAGA
>JAGFMF010012074.1:4406570-4430280 GCA_019455555.1 Galemys pyrenaicus
TCCCCTCCCTGGCCGGCAGCAGGGATCGAACTCGTGCTGCAGTGGCTGAGGTTTGCTTCATAGTGCGTTGCTTAACCCACTGTGCCACCAGGGAGGCCCGCTATCACTTGTTTTTAAATTAAGACTACACCTTGAAGTATTTTCTGTCTGGAGGCCAAAGCATATGAAGAAGGGGAAGAAAGAGGGAGGGAGAAATTCCACCATTTCCTTTATCCTTTAGCTGTGACACGTGCAGCAATATAACTGGGTTGTAGACCAGCTTTAACTTGAGGTGAGGTGAGCATATTTTTAAATTTTATTATTACCTATATATATATATTTTTATTACCTATATATTTATACAGTATTTCCAGCATCTTGGTTGGCTAGGACAAAGTCTTCCTCCCTGTTTCAGTCCAAAATAGCCAGTTTCCAAGAGACCGCAATCTCTGTGTAGGACCCACTTGGTTCCTAGATCAAAAGTTAGCAAGAAGCTCCCACCAAGTCTCCTCCCAAACATGTCATGTCACTGCCAGTCCAAGGAACAGTCACTGTCTACCTCACCTCAAGTCAAAGCTGGTCTACAACCCAGTTATATTGCTGCACGTGTCATAGTTAAAGGATAAAGGAAATGGTGGAATTTCTCCCTCCCTATTTCTTCCCCTTCTTCATATGCTTTGGCCTCCAGACAGAAGAGGGTAGCAGAATCCAGGACTGGGAAAGAAAAGGGCCATGGGGCATCAAGAACTGGGCAGAGGGCTACAGAGAACCTATTCTGGGGAGGCAAGGAGGGAACAAGAGGTACGACTGAGCTAAGATTCTAATACTCTAGCACACAGTCTGTTGTTCAATCAACTTTCACTTATAAAAATAGAAAGACAAAATTATTAAAAATTTCAAGATGGCAACCTCATAGCTTTAAACATTAAGTGTGGCCCTTCTGAGCATGGGGGTCTTATGAGAGTATGTGTTGCATGCCTATGAAACAGTCCCTGTATGAGCTACACGGTCTAGTATTTTGGGGGGCTAGAGCAGGGGGAAGAATCAGGGTCTAGATCAGAGGCATGGGGATGAAAGTATTCATGAGACAAGAGTGGAAAACAGGAAAGGCAGATTTATTGAAATACACAAACAGAAACAGCAAGCTAGCCAGTGTACATAGTTATGATGAAACTTGTACCAGATACCTCTCCTAGAAGTATATCGAGGTTCCTAAAGTGAATAATACTGAGAAAGTTACTGCAAGGTATTATGTGTAAAATAGTTAGATTTACTAAATATTAGTGAAATATAAATTGGTATTTTGTAAAATCTTACCTCTCCCATTTCTTGTCTTAGTTGTTCAAATTCCTGTTTTTCCATTTCTAGCTTATGCTTCCTTTCCTCCTCTGTTCGTCGTTTTTCTTCTTCCATTTTTTGTTTTAATAATTCTTCGAAATTAATTTCCAGTTTTCCCGGTGTAAGAGATTCTTGAGAGATTGTTTTATACATCTCTGGAGTGTCATCATCTACTGCCTATTTACAAAAACTCTTTTATCACTCTTACCAGAATTAGACATAGTAAAAAGGGAATATTTCTTGTAGAAACTATGATTACTTGAGTAGAAAGTTTTACATTGAAATAAATGCAGTAGACTTAAATTTTCTTTTAAAAAAGCATAAAGCAATAAACAAGGAAGGAATTAGGAAATGTAAGACTAAGGTGTTAATTACAAAGCAGATAACCACCATCTATTCTCCATTCCAATGAACATAAAGAAATACTTTATACTGTGATTAATCGGAAGGTGTTAAGATGTTAAGAAATTCTAATATTAAAGGACAACTTTTAATTGGAGAATAAATGAACCATTATTCTGATCACTAAATAGTGGTTTTGTCTGAATGAATTAGATAACCCATCATGATTTTATTGCACTGATTTATTTACTATCATGCTAGTTAAAAGTAAATAATAACACTAAGAGCTGTCAGGTACAATTTTAAACACTTCATGTGTATTAACTTATTTAATCCTGTAACCCTATGCAGTAGGTATTAATCTCCCTATATTATAACTAAGGAAACTGAGCACTGAAAAGAGACAACCTCTTTATAATTTCATGAGTTACACCTCCGATTGCCATTTAGTTGTGACCTTGGGCATGTTACCTAACCTGTCTGAGTTTTCTTATTTGGGACAATGTTCAAAGAGGTCTCATGGGAGTTAAATAAAATTTGAAAATACTTCACTGTGTCCTATGCCATGGTAAGCTCCCCAAAAGTAGTTTCATTATTTTACTATCATTCCTTTCATATAGGCAATCTCTAAATTTCAAATGGAATGGACCTGGGATACATTTCACCATGTAAGACAATTATTTATAACTGTTTTTCTGTTCCCTGCAAATATACACATAAATCTGTGGCTTAAATTGTCACCATATGACTGAAATACACATACTTCAGAATATGTATATTCTAAGAAAGAGAACAAAGGATAATTATTTGATCCAAGTTTTATATATGACAGACTTTACCACAGAACCAGTTCAACTCAATATTTTTCCCAAAAAAATTGTAATATATGAGTTACATATATATATGAGTATATAACTGAGCATTATATGTGAAATTATGATACATGGCTCTGCCTGAGAATATTATATAAATGAAGGGTGGAGGGGGGATTCACTGGTTTTCATGATATAGAAATGTCTCCAGAAAGTTAGAGTTTTGTTGTGATGTAGTTTTCCTTCCCTGCACTTTTCCACTAGTGAATTATGGTAAGTGCATAGATAACACAAGTTCCAGAGAAGTGTTCAATCAGGAAAGACTTTCCAGAAGAAATAGAATGTATCAATAGAAATAGCACAACCTAAGAACAGAATGGAAATGTCTCATACAACATTTATCAAAGTCCAGAGAAGAGACCATACATAGCCCTTTGAAGAAATGGAAAGAAGTTTCCCATGTCTAGAACAAAAAGGCAGAAAGAATCAAGAAATGAAATTGAAGAAACATGCTAGGGTAAAACTATAAAGAAATCTGTCTTTAAAAATATTGGATTTTTCCTTAAGGGAAATGGTACCATGATCACATTATTCTTTTTTTCCCCTTTGTTTTCTTTTTTTTTTTTTTAAGATTCATTTATTTATGCGTATAAGAGTTGAGGTATAGGCCAGAGTCACGGGAGGTGAGAGGAGCACCAGAGACAGAGTGGGGAGCAGAACAGGCAGATGGACTGAAATACACTGCTGAGGGGAGTAGCAGGCGAGGCAGGAGAGGTCTGCTGCACCATGTCGGTCACCTTCCAGGTCAGCGGCAGGAATCGAACTCGTTTTGCAGTGGCTGCAGTTTGCCTCATAGTGCGTTGCTTAACCCACTGTGCCACTAGGGAGGCCCCCTCCCCTTTGTTTTCTTTAAGAAAGATCACTCCTGGCTTATGGGGAAGAATGGACAAGTTAATCAGAAGTTGGCCCAAGACGAGGGATAACTGTGACCTAATTACCATAGTGGCACTGGAAAATTGTAGAAGACTGACAGGTTTTTAGAGTGATTTAGAAAGAAAGATACAAGATAAAGAATGACAGGGTGTGAGTGGGCATCAGTGAGAAGGTGAAAGTGTTCAGGCTCCCAGGTTCCTGACTGTGCAACTGAGTGGGCAATGAAGCCAAACACTTATCTGTGCTCATACAGACACAGGAAATGAAATCACTGCAGTAAAGCAAAATGTTTCAAGAAAGGGATGCAGATTCACATGTAATTCTAGCTTGGTGAAAAATAAATTTTGTCACATATCTTTACATTTTACATGGTATGGACAGTTAAACCAAACTGTACCAGTTGTGCCAAAATGGTATAGATAGTATAACACTACGACAGAATTAGTTTAATATCAATATCCAGAACTGATGGATGAGCATTTTGCAGAGTTAAATAACTGTGATTAAATGGCTTTGGTCATTTAACATATACTGATGGGATGGAAACTGAAATGAAAAAAGGAAAGGTAGGAGGAAATGGAAAGGGAACAGAGAATGGAGAGGAAAGGTAAGGATAGGAAACTCTTAATGTTCCTTCCTTGATACTTAGTTCTCGAAAATATGCCTTCCTAAAAAGAAGGAAGACAATATTCAATCTTCTTTCTATACCAGCCATAGCAATTTAGTCAGAACCTTCTCAATACTAATTGAAGCAATCACCTTTTACTGGTTTTGCCATGGGAGACTTTAAAGATTTTATTTATTTTTACGGGGAACAGCAGGGAAAACAGGAGAGGTCTGCTGTGCCAGGTGGGTCAGCTCCCCAGCCAGGGATGGAACTCAGGCCATTGCAGTGGCAGTGCTGAGAACCCCTAGGCCACCAGGAAGGCCCAATAGGAGACTTTAAAACTTATTTGCCGGGCCCTCCCTGGTGGCACGGTGGGTTAAGCAACGCAATATGAAGCAAACCGCAGCCATGCAGCACAAGTTTGATCCCTGCTGCCGGCTGGGAGGTGACCCATATGGCCCAGGCAGACCTCTCCTGCCTGGCCTGCTGCTCCCCTCAGAAGTGTGTTTCGGTCCATCCGCCTGTTCTGCCCCCTGCTCTGTCTGGTGGACTCTCTCACCTCCCCACACCTCTGGCCTGTACCCCAACTCTTGTATGCATAAATAAATAAATCTTTTTTTTTTTAAAGATTTATTTATTTATGCATACAAGAACTGGGGTACAGGTCAGAGGTGTGGGGTGGGGGGTGAGAGGATTCACCACAGAGAGCGGGGAGCAGAACAGGCAGATCAACTGAAGTACACTGCTGAGGGGAGCAGCGGGCACAGCAGGAGAGGTCTGCNGCACCATGTGGGTCCCCTCCCTGGCCGGCAGCAGGGATCGAACTCATGCTGCAGTGGCTGTGGTTTGCTTCATAGTGTGTTGCCTAACCCACTGCGCCACCAGGGAGGCCCATAAATAAATAAATCTTTTAAAAAAATTAAAAAAAAAACTTATTTGCCACCCCTACTACTGGCACAAATTCTCAAAATAATAGGGTATTTCCAAAATTTTAATTATATCTATTAACATTGCCTAGGCTGAATCCTAAGGACATTCTCAGTTATCCGCTTATCTTACCATGCTCTTCCTTGCTTCAGCAAATGCCTTCTTTTCTTCTTCTATTCTTCTTCTGGCTTCTTCTTCTGCTTTTCTTTTTTCATCTTCTCTTCTTTGTCTTTCTAGTTCTTCAAAACTGAGCTTGAGTTTACCAGGGCGGTATACTTTAAAAACTTTTTCTGTGTCTTGATTTTCCTCCTCTTCATTTACCTAACCAAGGAACAACTCATTACCAAGAACTGAGACTCATCAAAGATAGGAATGAATGAACAATCAAATGACACAGAATTATCTATCTCACATGGGAATGCTTCTATGCTTTTAATATACTTGACCAAAACCCCTTTCCTTTATAATGTTTTATATGATCAAATACTCAGATTTATAGCAATTCCAAATAAATATGTACTCAAAACTTCTCCTCAAGCCAAATTTTTAAATAGATAAGATGGAGCATAGTCATTTATGAGTTCTACTGAACATTAATTCCCAGAACAAGCACACGTCATATGTGTCTACTTAAACTGAGAACCAGGTGTACCTACAAAGTCATTAGTAGTAAAGTTCTCATTTTGAACAAATGGTGGTTACAGAGGAAAAGGGGTTTGTAGTGGGTGGGTAACTTGTGTAAAAGGGATAAATTATATGGTAGTAAATGGAAACTAGGCTTTTGGTGGTGACGATGATGTAGTAGATACAGATGTCAAAACAGAATACACCTAAAACCTATATAATGCTATAAAGCAGTATTATCTCAAAAAATTAAAAATAAAATTCTCATTTTGTGATTTTCATAGTTTTTTTACTACTATGTTGCTTTTCTTTATCAGATAAAAAATTGTTATCTGGAACAATTTTATATAAAATTCAAATTTTAGTAAATTATAATTTAATGTGAATAAAATTAAAATACTCATCAAAATGTATTATTTGATTAATTAATGATACTTCTAATTTTTTTCAGGGAATTAACTATTAGTAATATCTAAAATGTATAGGTTATTATACCCCAAAGTAATAACATTCTCAAACAATTGTTTAGGAAATAACATATTTGGAAATACTATCCTTAGGATATCAATGAAAGTTGATAAATAAATTCTGAGAGCTTTAAAATATTATAGGTGTCCCATTTTTAAGTTCTTATTGTGAGATTTGGAATCAGTGTTTTCTTATTTCACTCTTATTTTTATTGCTATAGCTATTCATCATCATAAAAAATTTTAAAGCATTTATTAGATGCCATACACTATTTTAAGTGCTTTCTAGAAATTAACTCATTTTACAATTTAAGAAGTAGGCACAATTATTTTCACCATTTTAAAAAATAAGGAAGTTAAAACATAGCAAAGTTAAATAAGTTGCCCATGGTTACATGGTTAATAAATGGTAGCAATCTGAATCCAGGCAGTCTGGTTCTAAAATTCATGCTCTACTACTTACTCCTCCACATGCACACGCACATACACACACACATGCACACCCCTTATGTGGTAAACTGCATATTCCATAGTAAACTTACTTAAATATCTTCAAACATTTGAAAACTGGACTGGAACTAAGTGTTACTTATGATTAGACCTGAAAGTATGCAGCACATCTAACAGATGATGAGAAACCAGATTCATTGAGTATTTTGGATACTTAACAACAATTTATAAAAGTAAAAATTTAAAGCAGAATATATAAATACTTCCAAATCAGATCCTTTTATATAGAAACTCTTCTTGAATTTATAGGGATGAGCTTTACCTAAAGCCAGTTACCTTCCCTAGTATTAAACATTTTATCTATAACATTTATATATACCATAGAAAATCATACCAATACATAATACTACACATGATATGACTATCACATATAGCCATATAGCATTTGATGTGATATAATATACATAATTATATAACATTACATTCCATATGTAATATGATATATAATTTACATGTTTATTTTACCATTTGCCGCCTTGCTTCTTCAAAGGCACGCTTCTCTTCTTCTAAACGTTGTCTTGCTTCCTCTTCAGCTTGCTTCCTTCGGTTTTCTTGTCTTTGTCTTTCCAATTCTTCAAAAGTTAGTTTCAATTTTCCAGGGGAAAGGGACTCTTTTTTTGCCTCATTTTCCAGTTCATCATCCTAAGAAATCATTATGAAAACCAGTCTGTTAATTTTAAGTGAAAGTGCTGTTAACCAACTTAACTGCTTTGATTTGTTCCTTAAAAAAAATTTACCATAACTAATGAAAGACACTTTGCCTCCTTGAGTGATCTTCGTTCTTCCTCATATCTTATTCTCTTATCTTCTTCATATTTAACCCTTTCTTTTTCTTCTCGCTCTTTTTCTAGATCCTCAAAATTCTTTATTTTTCCAGATGCTTTGTGTGACTTGACAGGTACAACTGTTACAAGTAACGAATCATCTCCTTCCTAATTTATAAAATAGATAATTAGTTTATTTCGTCCAAGTTAAAATTTTAAGTTTTACAGGACTTTACCGCCATCATTGGTGAACTTCAGTACATTGTCATCAATGTTAGAAAAGATAAAAATGTACATTTTTTACAGGTCACTATTAAATATCTTCTCTGCATTTATTGTACAGTATGAGTTAATTTTTAAAAAAAATCCATTGCTGGTAAAGTCCAAGAGTATCTTACTTCCTAGAAGATATTAATACAGCTGTTTGGATAAAACTGCATAACATTTTTGGAAAAGACCTGGTACTAACCCCACCAAAGGTGCTGTGCATGTGAGTGTACCCTAAATCAATTTGATGGTAGATGGATTCAATTAAAACACACAAAATAGTTTTTCTTTTTGATTTTTTTCTCCATGAAAGTTTTTAAATGCTAATTCAGAGTAATAAATATTTAATGGGAAAAAATGCAGTGTTGCCTAGTAATCTAGAAAACATTTATGTTATAAAAACAAAACTCTGGCATTTGATCCTATTAAAATATTCTTAAATTTGTTGTTTTTTGCAATTCATTAGACTTCTACTACATAATCTAATGTTGCCCTTGAGTCTTTTTTAAAAAGGAAGGTATAATACATAACACATGCTCCTAAGGTAAAATTCCTTCCAATTTACATGGCTATAGTTTTAAGCATACCATCAAATTGATTGATTTTTAACTTTCCATGTTAGATAGAAAGGGATAAATGAAGTTTTTGTGGTTGTCCAACATTCCTTCATAGTAATGGATACGGCACTCCAGATGTAATAACCCAAACAAAATATAGGAACTCGAGTAAAGAAGACATGATGAATGTTAGCGTTCAATAGTCTGAATTAGCAACTGCTCAAGAAATACATAGTCTTGGCAGAGTATCTCAAAACGAGACTTGTGACTCTTAATTTAATCATAAAGCAAAAATATACTTTTAAAAAAACACTAAGCTACAGTGTTTGAGAGTGCAAAAGTATGATTTTGCTTTGCAAAACATTTTTATGCTTTTGTTGTTATTGCTGTATTTGTAATAAAAAGAAGTAAAACCTTTATTTTTTTCATTAAAAGATTATTTGTGAACCAGATAGTTTTAGGTGAATGTTTCATTAAAGGAAATGCCATTTACCTCTGATGCTGATTCAGTCCCCGTATTGTTTATGTCCTCAATCTATTGAATGAGAATTTCATATCATTACATTATGTTGGATGTTTGCTTTTTGCCTTTAAACATACAACTGAAAATTAATTTAGCTGGTGAATTTATAACTTTGGAAATAATTTTATGTTGCTCCAAATTAATCTATCATATCCCTTATTAAATGCAGAGTAAATCTTATATTCATTTTTGCCTTTTGTCATCCAAATCAATAGCCAAGGAAAACATATGAAGAAAAAATTAAAATGAAACCTACCTTTGTAAATCTGAAATTTGAATAATGGACTAAACTCATTACCAAGCTGTGAGCTTACAGACAATTATTTAAATTAGTAATTTAAATTGAGATACAAAATATTTCTTTATTTTCTGAATCTGCTCCAGCAAAAGGAAAATCTATCATTAGCAATCAAATAATCAGCATGGTTATAATTTACAATAGAAATATATGGCAAAAATATAACTGACAATAATAACAAAGTGCAGTGAGAGGTAGAGGCTTTCAGGTGGCTGGGTTAGAGAGGAAATACTTCTGTAGTCATAACTGTATTTTGACCAGTTCTAAATAGGAAAGATCCTTTAAAAAAAAAAAAAAGGAGCCCAATTTGGCCATTGCTCATAAGAAACATTAGGTTGCTTTGAGGGGCAGGATGGCAAATATTTAACAAGCCATAAAATCAGAGAATATACATGATTTAAATAATGTAATGTTTGAGAGCTCAGAAAAAGGAAACATAAGCAATGGAAAAATGGGAAACATTAAAATTAAAATTTCAGATTGATTATTGTTTTCATTTGATTTTTAACACCAATGGAAGGGTCTGGAAATAGTTTGCTCCATATTCAGTGTAAAGGAATTTTATTGTACTGAAGTTTATGTTTGGACCTAGGTTGACTAAGTTCCAGATATCTCATCATCCCACATTTCTTTATCCTCGGTCAAAGAAGCAATATAATATTTTATTAATATACCAAATTTCTTTAAAACTAAATTATTCTGAAAAATTTATCAAACTTTATATTTTACATACAGTTACTGTTAATAGAATAATTTGCTTTATTATAGAATTATTATACTGATTTACTGTGTAAACCAAAAAGGTTTTATTGAAAGATGTACTAAGAAAATTTTGAATGAATCTATAATAAAATAATTACAAAATTATTTCTGTTCAAAAGAATACTGAAAATCCCTCTACAAATCATGTTAATCTCCTAATAAAAAGTTCTAGAAGATATGGTAAGAAGAAAGAAAAGACATCAAAGAATAGGAAGAGAGATTCTAACTATCTTAACCCCAAATTTCTTTTTCTTGCTGCTACAACCTCCTCAGCATTTTTTTTTTAAAGATTTATTTATTTATGCATACAAGAGCTGGGGTACAGGCTGGAGTCGCGAGGATTCACCAGACAGAGCAGGGAGCAGAACAGGCAGACTGACTGAAACACACTGCTGAGGGCAGCAGCGGGCGAGGCAGGAGAGGTCTGCTGAGCCATGTGGGTCCCCTCCCTGGCCGGTGGCAGGGATCGAACTCGTGCTGCAGTGGTTGCGGCTTGCTTCATAATGAGTTGCCCAACCCGCTGCGCCACCAGGGAGGCCCCCCTCCTCAGCTTTTTTATTACCTTATGGTAATAAAGATTTATTTGTGAATACAAGAGCTGGGGTACAGGCCAGAGGTGCGAGGGGGATGAGAGCATTCACCAGAGAGAGTAGGGAACAGAAGAGGGGGATCTGCTGAAATGCATTGCTGAGGGGAACAGCAGGTGAGACAGGAGAGGTCTGCTGTGCCATGTGGGTCACTCTCCTGTGCCATGTGGGTCACCTCTTCGGTTGTGGACAGCCTCATAGTGCTGCGACTTAACCCCTTGCACCACCAGGGAGACTCCTTTCTTTGCTCATTTTAAATCATTACCAAAGCAAGAAAAGATAGAATATAGTTTTTTTCAGTGTGTTTCAACAACTAAGAAAAACATTAAATTTTTCTAAGTAGCCATGGTATCCATACATTTGCAGAAAACTGAGATATTCAGTTCATTATAAATGTTATTTCTCAACTATTTAATTTTTGGAAAGAAAACTGCTTTCATTCCTTCTCAAATCAATTTCCTTTTCTCTCCTTTCTTTTCAATATCTCAGAGTATCCTTAAAGATAACCAGATTATATCAAAACAGAAAATTTCCCCCAAACTTTACTGGTTTGTGATTCTAACATCCAACATGCAAATTACACCTACTTTTAATTCATCATTAGATCCTAGAATCTGTTAATTATCTCAGGTCACTCATCAACCACCCTCCTGACTAAGGAATCCCTTCTAAAGCATTCTTAAATATGGACTTGCACAAGTGAATTTTTTCAAACAAACATGATACACTTCTTGATTACCTAGGTCATATATTACTCTTCTTGTATTCAAAGGTAAGGTTTTAATAGACTTGAATGAAAATGTATTTAATTAGACTTTATTTACAAGATGAAATTATTACTAACAGCTTATTTTGCTCCACCTACACATACATACTGTAAAAGGCCAAAAATTTTATTAACGAAGATAATATGGTGTCTTACTCTATATAGTACCTAGGATCATTAAAGAAGTAGTTCCAGGCCTCCCTGGTGGTACAAGGGGTTAAGTCACAGCACAATGAAGCTGTCCACAGCCAGGTTGGTGACCCACATGGCACAGGAGAGTGACCCACATGGCGAGGCAGACCTCTCCTGTCTCGCCTGCTGCGTTTCAGTAGATCCCCCTGTTCTGTTCCCCATTCTCTCTTGGTGAATTCTCTCACCCTCCGTACTTCTGGACTGCACCCCAGTTCTTATATGCATAAATAAATCTTAATAAAAAAGTAGTTCCTTTTCATGATTATGCCTTATTTCCATCCTTCTCTGAATCATATTAAAATTCACCTCTTCAACACACAAGTTTTTCTTTAAGAAACCATTGCCCACATATTCAGTTTTCAGTGTTATAGTGATCTTAAAGTGTAGTGAGTAGTGCTTTTTGAGAAAAGACCCAAGACTTAAAAGTAGACTAACCTCTGTGCATATTGATTATATATCTGGCTAAACACCATACTTAATTTACATTATAAATGTATATATAATAATAAATGCAATTACATAGCACAGTGCAGTTTTTATAATTTACGATAATATTCACCTATTTTAATTATAGTCCTTTATTTCATTGCAAAATGAATAATAATCTCTGATGACAAGAGATGGTAGACATAAAGTATATACCATCCTTTCATGAGATAAGGAGCAAAGTAATACGGGAAATTACTATTCCCTTCGATAATTCATCTATCATATGTCATTATTTGTGAACACAGAGGTAGCTATTTGTGCAATAGAAATGGTCATTTGTACCATTTGGTTAAATAAATTCCTTTGACTTACAAGTATGGACTATCTTCCCACCTTTATCACTTTTTTTTTAGAAAAATAGTGGAAACTGAATAAATCTAGCAAACATATTTAAAGCACATAAAAAGCAGGTTATAAAAAGTCAAATATAGTCTCACAGTTTTTGAGACTTAACTAACTTAAACTTAGTTTAAGTCCATATAGATAAGTGGTCCTGAAATCATTTTAGTTAGTTTAAATCTAACATTAAATATTTAGAGTTCACTTAGTGCCAGGCACTGTTCTAAGTGCTTTGCATTAACTCATATACTCTTATAAACATAAGACAAATGCTATTATTATCTCATAAGCTCAGTACTTTAAACATCTCTTTTGATCTTACTATAGACCAGGTTGAAGTTCTATGAAATATCCTATAACTGTCCTCTGTCATCTCTTTATCTTTATGACTACAGATGATACATAATGTAAAAGAAATTTCAACACATTAAAGAAACTTTTCTGAATTGATCAGTTCTTAATAAGACACAATTATAACTTACTATTTCAAATTAAAATCATTAATATTTTTGGAGATTAGCTTTTTCTGAAAAGTAGATCTGATTCTTAAGTATTTTAAAAATACGAGCTTCTTAGTTCTTATGCTCTCAGTTAAAATATATGGGGAGTCTAAGTTCATTAGGAGACTACATAAAATCATAGTAATAATATTTTTCTCTCTTCTAATTTGTCCTCTATGGTTATGGAAATCAGTAATGGCTATAAGAAGAAAATGGTTATCACACACTTCTCCCTCTCCTATTACCATCCCCAACTTTTTAATAAACTATTTAATACCATTATTTTTGAAAATGTAATTTGACTTGTTTCAAATTCTTGAGTAGGAAGATATCCTAATTATGCCTAAGTATTTGGTAATAATAAACAAATATTTATTGATTGTTATTAAAAGACCAGTATTTTGTTAGGTGTTTGCCAAAAGTTTATATGTGAAACTATATATTCAAAGCCTAAAAGTTTTGTAAAATTTTCTAAGATGTCAAGAATAGTAAGGAATGTGAACTGTGTGAGCGATGTGGACAGAATGACAAGATGGTAAATAACAAAAGTTATTATTCAAATGTTAAAATATGTAAGTTCTGTCCTTATTCTTCGAGACATTTGATAATGTGTGCTTACGATTTTGTTTTCATATTAATGGCTCTTTGATAGCATATGTTGTATTAAAATATTTTAATTAGGCAGCATACTAATTAGTTTTACTGTGTACAATTGGTTTCTGAAGCAATTGCTAACTTAATACTTAGTGTATACCTGCTGAGCTTTTTTTGCTAATTCACGTTGTATCTTCCTCTTTTCTAACATATCCTGCTCAATTCTGCGTTTTCGTTCTTCCTCAGTTCTCTTCCTTTGTTCCTCTTGTCTTTGTTTCTCCATTTCAGCAAATCTACCTTTAACGGTTCCTAAGAATATATGAAACATATTTGATATTTTGCTATGTTTCCTTTTTTGCAATTTCATTTATAATTTACCCCTCAAGTTTCTTACCTGTGAGCTTTGGGACATAAGCCTTTTCTACTTTGGAAGATGCCTCTTCCTCATCATCAGAAGCAAGCATTTCTTTAATCTATATGGTTAAATAAATTGATATAAACAAGTCCAAATTGTATACCAAGCCGGCCACAGAATTTAAAATTAGTTTGATAATATAGAAAATTATTTTAATTTAGTTAATATGAAATGTGGTTAATGTGAGTAATGAAAATGTAAATTAAAGGATAAAAGTGAATATTGACACAGAAATAAAATAAAGTAAGATAACCTCCTGCTTTCTCCTGTTCCATTCTCTCTCTCTAATATATTGTTCTTTTCTTCTTTGCTTTTCATCTCTAGATCTCCTCTGATTTCTTTCTTCCCTGGCTTTCTGCATGGCTTCAAACTTATCCTTTACATCACTCTTGCCAAGCTTTGGCACATAGGTTTTTGGGACAGGTTTAGATGAAGAAAGCAGAATCTTCATTAGAAGAAAATAAAGAGAAGAATGTTAAAAAAAAAAAAAGCTAAGAAGAAATTATGTAAGGAGAGATCAGAATAAGCAAAATAAGCAATATCAGAAATACCTTTTGAAATAGAAAATAGAAATGAATTGCAAACTTTATTGGTACCATCAAGATTTGATTACTTCCTATAGTCTTCAATATGAAAATGAAATTACAGGAAAATGAGTAAAATGTTATTAATATATGAGAGAACTCCCATTCACACAAAACTGAAAACTAGTATAAATAAAAACTGAATGATAAATTCTAATTTAAAGCCAGCTGTTTTTTATTGTCCTAATCCATTATTAAAGATTCAGGTATTACATCTCTTGCCTAAAGGATTCCAAAACAATTTCAATAAATTAAATAAAGTTGAAAATTAAGCAAATTTTAAACTTTAAAGTTTAAGCCTAATTTACACATAAAGTGCTTGCTTGTTTCTAATTCTAATATGAGCAAGGCTGCAGGTTAATCCTTTACAGCGCCTCTGAAGCTCAGCTGGGCCCAGTTTCTTGAGTAAAAGCAGTGATTCACAGTTACAGTGCCCACCTGGAACTTCCTTATATCAACATTAAAATTGCTGCCTATCTGGAACTTTCTTATGTCAATATTAAAATATGTAAGAAGGCTGTATTATTTCAACCAAGATGATCTTTAAGAAGAAAATTCCCAAGTGGCAAAGGAAGAGTAATCTAGCCAAAAATGAGGAAAAATTTCCTCTATTCTAAAATCAGGAAAGCAAATCATTTTGATCCACTTGAAAATTAAGCTTATATCTAAAGGATGTTTCAGTAAACAAAAGTTCAATGTCTCAGGACATCAAATATTTTCTCCTAGTGATAATGGCAAATATTTATCACTAGGGAAGGTTAAGAGTAGAGATTATCGCTTAATTAGCCTGTGGCACACCAGTCTGTTTTATTATTTATTATGGTGTCATTGGTCATTTAAGTTTTACTTAAGTTTATAATTTGGAGTGTCAGCAACTGAACTCTTCTTACAACTCTTAATAACTGTAGCCATGAACCATGAAAAAAGTTATGAGATGTTTTACTGCAGTTGCTGGAAGAAGCAGCTAAGAAAGTATCTGCACCTAAGATAGAATCATTTCTTTATCACAGTAGTATATGATAAATCTGCTTTTCTAATACTGAAAAACTAACTTCTAAAATTCAGCAAGATATTAAATTCTACTCAATATGCTAACTATCACATCTATTTCATTATCATTCACAAATAATCTTGCTTCCTAGATTAGAATCCATATGAAAATACTAGGCCCAACACAAGCCAGTGAATTTTCCCTCTTAATGTTTTATTATGATGCTAGGGACTTCTGAACATTTCCACTGAAGAACTGAGTTTTCAGAAATTCTATGCCAACCCTGTTTCCCCCATTTAAAACAAAAAAAAAGAGAGACTTACCTCTGCCTTTTGGGAAATATCATTCATGTTTGCTCACTGCAGGCGTCAATCAGGTGATTATGAATCTTTGTATATTTTTGTATCTGCAAATATATATTTTAGTATTGAATAAGACTTGTTTTAGGGAGATGATAGAATTTTATTGAGATGAACGAATTGCAGATATTCTTCATGTAGTCTTGAAATAATCTAGGAATGATTTTTCTAGGTTGCATTCTTACATAATGCTTTGTTTACATTGTATAGCTGTGTAGTGCCAGCAAGGCACAGAGTAGGTTCTCCAAGATCAGAGCAGACAGGTCAAGGAGGAATCCTGAGCCCTCGGTGGCTTTTTCAGGCTTTTACTGATCTTAGTAGATCAGGTACAGAGGCAACCACCTACAGGGCAGGCGGGGGTTGGGGGGGTGGGGGTGGGGTTCAGAGGGGGGCGGTTGGTGGGGTAGCCGTCAGGAGGATAGCAGGCCTCCCAGCCCCCAGTGAATCTTCACTCTCTGGGCTCTCTAGCCTCTGCTCTCCTTCTCTTCTTATAAAAGCTACTTATGCTTCTCTTTCTGCTCCCTCCTGCTGGCGTCTTCATGACACCGTCCTTATACCCCAGGTGTCTCAGCCCAGGTGCACCCACTTGCGCATGCCCAGGCCCTACTTGAGCCCATACCGGCCATTAGGCATTGTGCAGGCCTGCAGGTGTCTATCAATGACACTAATCGTGAGAAGGCAGAAAAGCCTGATCATTTTCATTTACCCTACAATCTATTAAAGTTTTTATGCTCCTAATTTAACAGGCATATAACTACTATATATGGAAAACTAAAGAGAAGCCAGTGTCACTACCATCCTCGAAAAAACTGAATTCTTGAGATGTTTTTAGATCTTAAAATTCTCTATCTGAACTGCACTCAACCCAAAGCTTAGTAGGGCAAATGTTGAAGAATTTTAATAAGAGGAGGAATATTTTAAAAAACCAAAAAGACTCATTGTTGTGTGGCTTAGAGGTGATGTTAAAGGAACAATGGTAGTTGATGGGGGGCTTCTTTTAAATAAGGCTAAGGGTGTGTCTGTGTACATTCTCTATATGTTTAGAGCAAAAGGAAGCCTTCTCAAACTAAATACACGGAGAATGGTCAAGATGAAGAGGATCCAAAACGAGGTATTTGGCACTGGTGCCAGAAACTAGAATTAAGACATGCATGCCAGTCGTGCCTGAAAGATGTAGGCTGAATGAGTGTTGTGCAGGCAAGCACAGGGCAGGTTCTCTATCAATGTGGGCAGGCAGATGGAGTGTCCTGGAGCCCTCAGTGACTTTTTCAGGCTTTAATGCTCTTTCTACGCCAATTGTTGTGGGGCAGGCCCACAGGCTACAAGTCAGGGAGGCCAACATCCCAGTCCCAGGACAATCTTTACTATCTCTTTGAGCTCTCTGGCATTCTGTTGAGGTCTCTTCCTCTTACAGCCGTTGCTCATCCTCTCCTAGCCATTCTGCCATAGCCATTCTCCCCTCTCTGAGTGATGCTGCCCTTATACCCTCAGCTTCCAGGGTCAGGTATGCCCACTTACGCATGCTTTCACCATACTCCAGGTATCCACCATGAGGCATGCTGCCCCAGGCCCACTCCCAAGAACCTCCCACATTCACAGCTTCAGGCAATAGCCACAGAGCCCAGCAGCGTAAAAAAAAAGCCTGACCAATTCATTTACCCTATAGTGAAGTGGATAATTGAAAACTAGTAGATAATTATGAAAATTAATGTAAATGACTTAGGGACACAATACATGAAAGCCCTCAATCAAACTGTCTTTGGAGCCCTATCATTGAATACCAGGGCAGTTCCTGGACTTGCTAACTCCATGACTTTGGACAAATTACATGTGCCTTTTAGGACTGTTGAATTCATGTATAGAATGAATTTAGCAGTTCTGGCATATCCAGTCAATGTGCAGTAGAAAAGTGCTTAATATTTTTTTGTTGTTCCAGAGTGTGGATAGACCACATTTTAAAATTATTATTTATTTTTTCCTTACATTATTATTCATGTTGTGCAATAAATGAATAAATCCCCATAAATCTCCCACCAACTTATCACCCATTAACTGCCACCATAGTCCTTGGTGCTCTTCCCTCCCGTTTTGGCCTCTCCTGTACCTCTCCCCTGCCGTATGTCTTAGAAATACAGTATGCCTGCAAGTTTTGTCTTTTTTTTTTTAACCTTTTTTTTTGTTTCACTATATTTTTTCTATGAGTGAAACTATCTAATATTTTTATTTTTCCTTCTGACTTATTTCACTAAGCATAATCTCTTCTAGCTCAACACTTGTTGCCACAAATGGCATGAGTTTCTCTTTCTTGATTGCTGAATAGTATTCCTTTGGGTATATATACCACATCTTGATTCAATTATCTGTGGAAAGTGCTCAATATTCTACAACACCACACATTCCTGAAATATGTTTACAAGAATCCTCTGTAGTCTTCCTCTCAAAATCCCTTAAGCCCACCTCAGTCACAAGAAAATTACGACATGAGATATCATTGCAAAATTCACTGATAGTAATCTCATTCACTCATTAGATGTGTATCACACAGGGTTGTCAGAAAGCTGAATTCCTAATGGAGGCAGATTTCTCACTCAGATGAAAGCACCTAAAAGTGCCATACACAAATCTACCTGCTGCGAATTTTCTCTCTTCAGAAGGACCAAGCATACCCTACTTTCAAGTACTCCAGCAGAACAGCTGTCACAGGGGAAAGGACTTGAATAAGGTTTTTTAATAAGTAAATTTTTAACTTTTCAATTTTTGTTCACAGACATAGTATTTTAGTAGTCCCTCAAAAAAAATTGACATAATCCAAAATAAACATACCCTCAATTCTTTTTCCCAAGATTCATGGTATAGATGGGGCAATACGTATGGTGTTAAAAGGATCCTTTAAAGTTTACCACTCTAGTCCTGTTCTCTTATCTGAGCCATTGTATCATATCCAAAGTTACGTTTAGATATTTATTCTTGTATAACCAAAAAACCCGATCATCCTTATAGTTTTTCAAACCTTAGTTGTTTTTTGTTCATTCTTCTATATCTCTAAAATCTTAATAATTGTCAAGATTTGTGAATATTTCTTTCAAATTTTTTCATCTGTTATCTTGCTATTTCTACTGCCACCATACTAATACAAGTCTTCATCAATTTATACTTGGATTACTACATTTTGATAATCAGACCTAATCTAAATTTCAACCAAATTCCTTCTTAGGATTAGATATAAAAAACTGGAATAATACCTAACATTAGTAGGTATCAGTTAATTTTGATTTATTTCATTATCCTAGTCTCTTTCAGTACAATTTACCCTCTTCGGTAAAAATCTACATACATCTTATTAACATTGTTGTGTGGTTTAAAAATATGGTTCCAAAGTGTATCATAAAAATTTGTACACTCATCAGATTATAGGATTGATGATTTTAGCTGAATTTAAGAAACATTTATTTTTCTAGTGAAATAAAGTAAAATTGTGGGACTTGGTGACAGTGAAAAATTAGCCTGTGAAGAGTAGTCCTGGAGAATAAATGAATCCACTGGCTCTCTTCACTAGTTTTAACCTTAAATTATGCCTTTACTTATTTATAAATTGAGACAATGATTTTTTAAAATTTACTATGAGTAAATCACTTAAAGCAGTTTCTAAAACGTCAATTCAGTGTATTCTGAGCTCCCATTTTGAAAATCAGTAAAATATAAACAGTGTCACCTAACTTTTTGGGTTAAAATATGAGCAAATGATCCTTTTTTGACCCTCCAGGTCTCCCATCCAAGTACTAACCAGACCTGACACTGCTTAACTTCTGATATCAGAAGAAATGGTTGCATGTTCAGGGTGGTATGACTGAAGACAGCCTTATGTCCGCTTCCACCTCTAGGCTATTTTTAAGCAGTAGATGTAGTTTGGCATGGATTGTTGTTGATATTGTGTCACAGGTTCGGAAAGCCTTATGCTGGGGTGTTGGTTCCTATGTTAACAGATGCTTACAATCTGGTTTGTGCAAGTGTTCATTTGTTGTCTTGGATTTCTGCCCTTGGATAGCTGGGTGTTTTGAATATCCCAGGCTTGGTTTTGTAATAACCAGGTCTAGGAAGACTTACAGGTGATCCAAACTGTTTCTCCCCTTTAGTTGAGGCTCCAACTGTTTTATAGTGAGAGCCTCAGGTTTAAGCCATTCATCTTTGATCTGCACCCCTGTTCCTATAGTTTTCCCACAATGCACCTCTATCCTGGGCACCAACTCTATGCACCCCTTCCTAATGCAGTACCAAGGTCTCAAGAGTCCCCACTGTTGGCCTGTGCCCCTGAGCCAGCAACTGTAGGGGGCTCCACACAGCAGCCATCTCTCCCTATCATGTAAACACAGTTCACTTAAGGTCCTTTTCCACTGGACCACTGCTCTTACTATGTTCTGTGGTCATCCTTTTTCTTCAGGAGTTTTGACATTGTTTTCTTGCTATCTAGTTGTGAGTATATGGAGAAGCTAAGTCTATTGTCTTCATTCTGCTGCTTCTTGCCAGACTCCCTCCAGAATTCACTTCTAGTTATAGCTAACAGTGAGAACTTTGCTTTTATGAAGACTTTTTAATGACTCACTCCAACAAATTCATGGCATGGACTCTTTGAAATATTTGAAAATTAGTCACATACCTTAGTGAATCTGAACACTAAATCATAAACCATGATAAAAACCCCTGTGGACTAACACTCAGTGGAGCCATAATGCTCTCTAAACTGCAGCTGCAATTATTCAGTTTTCTTGAATTCACTCTATTCAGTCTAATAAGATTTCTCAATCCTCACTCCACAATGCCCTAAATGCCCATGCTCTTCCTCCCAGAAGGACACAGTCACCTCCAACTCTGCCAAAACTGGCTCCTTCTCTTATCAGACAACTAGGGACCATGCCCTTGGACTGAGTAATATCTGCTCAATATGTAAATGGTTATAATATGTGAAATGTGCAGTATGTAATAAAAACTTTGGAACAAATGGCATATATGGGTCCAATCTTTTCATAAACAAAAATTTACAAGTCCATGTATTTTTTAATTTAATAAGATTAATATAAAGATACTTTGTGTTTTTTTTAAGATTTTGTTTATTTTATGTAGAAGAACTGGGGTATAGGCCAGAAGTGTGAAGGATGAGAGGATTCACCAGAGACAGAACAGGCAATAGAACAGGCGGATCTACTGGAATACACTGCTGAGGGGGAGCAACAGGCAAGACAGGAGAGGTTACCATGTGGGTTAGCTCTCTAGCCTGGGATCAAGCTCAGACCCTTGTGGTGGGAGGGCTGAGACTTAATCCCTAGGCCACCAGGGAGACCCAAATATAAAGATACTTTGAAATCTTCCAAAATATTTTGCTGAAGGACATTTGTAGCAAAATATTCAAAATTATAAATATAGCCTCATGACACTGTTTCTGTTATTTGTTGATTTTTCAAAAACATTAAGAAAATAGTGGTGATGATAAAAACACTGGAGTTTAAGTCAGAAAACTTGAATTAGTTTCTCTTTAGGTTTGATTTTTAGATACATGGGCTTGGAGAAATGAGTGACTTCAGTTTCAATGCAAAAATAGGAATAATAATGCTTTTCTCATTGCAAATGAAATGGACAGTTGCTGCTTTCTGAAATTTACTGTTACATCTAACTTTTTTAGTTACTACTCATTTTTGGGATCCTCCTTACTTATCTCCCTATTCTTTCAAGTCTCTGACCATTTCTTTTTTTTTAAAGATTTATTTATTTATGCATACAAGAACTGGTGTACAGGCCAGAGATTTGTGTGGTGGGGGGTGGGTGAGAGAGGATTCACCAGAGACAGGGTGGGGAGCAGAACGGGCGTATAGACTGAAATAAACTGCTGAGGGGAGCAGTGGATGAGGCAGGAGAGGTCTGCTGCGCCATGTTGGTCAACTCCCTAGCTGGGGATTTAACTCGTGCTGCAGTGGCTGCAGATGCTTCATAGTGCAGTGCTTAACCCCTTGCGCCACCAGGGAAAGCCCCATCTCTGACCATTTCTTCTCTGTCTCCTTAACAGCTTCTTTGCCTCTCTGTGTTTTGGTGTTCTTTGTCCTAGGATTTCAATCTTTGCCTCTTTTTTTTTTTTTTTAACTATATTTTCTCTTGAGGGATTCAATGCATCTTGGTAGTTTAAATTAAACATTTCAAACATTTAATTGATTTATTCATGCATAGAAGAACTCAGGTATAGGCCGGAGTGCAGGGAGTGAGAGGATTCACCAGAGACAGAGCAGGGAACAGAACAAGCAGATCTACTGAAATACACTGCTGAGGGGAGCAACAGGAGAGACAGGAGAGGTCTGCTGCACCATGTGGGTCAGCTCCCTGGCTGGGGATTAAAACTCATGACACAGTGACTGGTCATAGCTTGACAGCACTGACACTTTAATCCCTGGGCCACTAGGAGGCCCCCAATGACCCCTTTCTTAACCACTATCTCTACCATTGTGTGAGGTTTTTGATAGTAAAGCCTGCATTTTGTATACCATTGGATCCATAGCACTCAGCATGTATCTGGCAGACAGAAGACATTTATAATAATTGTTTACTGAATGTGTAAATTCTTCCAGGTTCAAGGTGAAGTACTTTATAGAGACTTAAGAATTTTCTGGACATAATGTATGACTATTATTATTATTTCTTTATGTAGGAACACAACATAAATAGACGACACCATTCATTACACAAAAAGTTGTTAAGCATCTGCTATGTGCCAGGTACTTTACTAGCGAGTGACTAAAAAGACAGTAAACATCTACAGAAGATTTTTAAACTAAACTTCTGGCAACAATCTGCAGTTCCAAATAGCCATTCAATCTTTGACTCGATTATCTCCTCCCAATTTCATACATATGTTAGTCACATCTTACTTACTAATTTACAAACTTGGGTGGAATCTGATGCTTCATTTAGCAGAGAGGCCCAATAAATTTCAAGCATATACATATTAAATTACTTAAACTAACAATAATAAACTCACTATATCAAAATAAAATATTTTATGAAAACTATGCTTTCAAAAATAAAAATAATTTATATTTTTATAATCTCTTTAATATACGGCTTAATAAAAGATAGGCATTTTCTCACAATCTGTGTTTGCATGCAAACTAGTGTGATATGTTATTTCATTAACGACATAAAGAAATTATGGCATCATACAGATACATAGTTGGAAAAGGATGGACACTAGGGGTCTTGGTACTCCCAGGGATTCTAAAACCACATTCTAAGATTTGCAGGATTAACAGAAAGAGCATTCTGTCAAATCATGTCCGTTCTCATGCTTGAGAGAAAGTAGACTGAGATCTCCCTCGCTGTATTTTAGAAAATTCAATGAAGATAGGTTAACAACGTAATTCCTATACTCAACAACCTAAACAACAAAGGCATTTATACCTAGAATCTTAGAGACTTTTCTGAATCTAGTATTAAGTGCTTTTTTTGAGTAGACAGATGCAATGTTGTTGGTGACCTAAAAGGGGCAGCAGCAACCCAACTATCCAGTCCCACTGTACTTTATAAGTGCCTAAGATCTCAGGAAAGCCTGCTGAATAGTTAGCAAGAACGGGGAGAGAGGAAACAATGACCAAAGGATAAGGTTGAACATATGGTTAGTCAGTAAGAACTTGGTCATAATAGGGAGCCTCCCTGGTGGTGTAAGGGCTTAAGTCTCAGCACTATGAAGCCTCCACACCCACTGCAGCACAAGTTTGATCCCTAGCCAGGGAGGTGACCCACATGGCACAACGTGTCTTCCCCCTGATTCCCTCAGCAGTACATTTCAGTAGATCTGCCTTTTCTGTTCCCCACTCTGTCTCTGGTAAATCCTCTCATCCCTTGCACCTCTGGCCTGTACTCCAGTTCTTATATGCATAAATAACTAAATCTTTTTGAAAAAAGAACCTGGCTATAATAAAGAAAACTGGGATGATGATGGGTTGTGCACTTAGAGCAAATGAAAACAATTTAGTACCCATCATAGGTTTCAAAGGAATATTGCAATATTACTATAGTCTATACATGACTTATTAAAAATAAAGCTGTAGGGGCCTCCCTGGTGGCGCAGTGGGTTAAGCAATGCACTATGAAGCAAACCGCAACCACTGCAGCACGAGTTCGATCCCTGCTGCCGGCCAGAGAGGG
>JAGFMF010012074.1:4430435-4448728 GCA_019455555.1 Galemys pyrenaicus
GCTCCCTGCTCTGTCTGTGGTGAATCCTCTCACCCCCCACACCTCTGGCCTGTACCCCAGTGCTTGTATGCATAAATAAATAAATCTTTATAAAAAAAATAAAGCTGTATTTTCTAAGTCTATACTTACAATATATTTTTGCGAAAAGAATCTACTCTGTAGCAGACATTATGCCTGATGAAGGAATACAAGATGCATGAGAGTAACTTTTTTGAAGAAACAGATGGGATCACAGCTAATTCTAATACAAAGTAGTTAGTGCTAAAATAGCAGTATAGTAGTTGTGAGAAAGACTATGGAAAAGTTGTGGGAGTGTGTGTCTGCTCGTTTGTGGGAAAGACCAAGTTTGGCTTGGTGAAGGTTTCACAGAAAAAGTGACGTTTGAGTTAGATCTTGAAGGAAATGTGGTATTTCATAAAGTGAAAAAGATGGTCAAGGCATGCACTTAAGAGAACCAACAAGAACAAAAATACCACACTTGGTGATTCATTGCAGTTTTGGAGAGTTATAAGTTCTCCAGTGAATCTGTCGTAAAACTAGAAATACAGGCTGGGCATAGCCTGAGAAGATTCCTAAACCCCATATTTAGAGAAAATTGAGTCTTGATCTTTTAGGCAACATGGAGTCAACAAAGGATTTTTTTAAGCAAGAGTGTGACTTAATCAGATATGTATTTCTGAAGGAAAAAAAGAGACTCTGGTAGCAGTGTAGCAAACAGAGCAAAACAGAAAAAGACTCCAGAGGAAAGGACAAGCATAATAATCTTGACAAGAGCAGATCAGGGACTGAATAAAGACAATGACAATTTGGAAGAGACATTTTAGAAACGGAAGTTACAGGATATTGTGAACAATTCATCCAATTATTTAAAAATATTTGTTAAACTCCTGTTAAATGTCCAGCACTACCTTAGGTGGTGGGGAGAGGAAAGTGAACAAAAGACAAAATTCTTGGCTCCAAAAACTTACATTATAATGGGGCACTATGATAAGATCTTTGGCCAATTTGGAGGTAAAGTACCAAATTTGCCAAATGTAGAAAGTAGATGTGAGGTGAGGAATACTGTGGGGAATTAACCCAGGGTTCCCAGTTTGAGCAAATGAGTGGACAATTTTCTAAATTCAATTAATTTTCCTTGATTTTTATGGATATACAATTAAAATACTTCAAGAGTAGCAAATAATGCAGGAATCAAGAGAAGAATTTTAAGTCATAGCGCTATCATTTACAATAACTGTTTCATTGTGTTAATGTACTATCTCCTTTTTCAAGGAGAACAAATTTATCAAGACAGTGACAATTTTAAATATGCATTTCATTAACTCAAGTAAATTCTCTGTCTTGACTTTTAAGAACACTGAAACAGAAAAACTTAACCACACACTAAGTAAATATCTAAACCTATCTCTTTATATCTTTGGAACAAGCAGCAACATAGTTTCGAGCTTCATAAAATGTGAGCCTAAATTTTTATGATTTTTCATTTGTAAAAGAAAGATAAACTCAACAATAATATAACTATTACATTTGATCAGTGAAGGCTGTAATCTGACACTGGAAAAAATAAGATTACAAAGCCTGTCATAAATCTCATCACAATACAAAGATATGAATTAGATCTTAATTAGCCTATTTGAAATTCTGATTTTTTTCCTAACAATCTACAAATCCTCACTGATAAATCAAGATCTTATATTCAATCTGCCTTGAATTCAACCAAGAATGCATTCTTCTATAGAAATGATATACAATGTCTTGCTTTCAGACGATTGCATGTAATACTTCTGAAAGTCTATTAACCAGTCTATGATCCTCTGAAAGAAAAGAACTGTGCTCTATTCTGCTTTTTATCCTCAGGGATGCACACAATAACTAGGACACAGGACAGACTAAATTCATATTTGAGTATTTGCGTAAGTGGATGAATGACAAAGAGATAGCAGGTAAACTCTCTAATCCAAAAATGGCCCAAAGGAAACTGATGATTGATCTCTCCAAAAGGAGGGCTAATGATGAGGATTCATAAATGAATGAATAAGTGAATGAATGAATTATAGAATATAAAACATCAAATTAGATATCATGAAAAACCAGAAACTTAGGGCTTTAGGAAATTAGCTTCTGAGCAAATAGATGTGGTCATCTCCAGAAGAGATTGGGTCTCCTCACCCTCTCCACAAGAGGAATATAGTCTTTCAATGAAGACTATAGCTGGGAATGGGAAGTCCTAGGCCTTGATTCCAAACAAATGAGTAGGGTAGGGAGGCACAACACAAGTCAGCTCTTTTTTAAGACCAATCTCTAGGGGGGTGCAAAAACTCTCCTAAACACTTCTAGGATGGGGAGGGAGTATTATTACTTAAGAGATCCTAGTAAATCTGTCTCCAAAATATCTCCCCTAAGCTTTCCAAAATTCCACCAACAAAAATATTTTATTTGCTTAGTTAGCAATACATGATCTCTTCTAGCTTAGATTGACACTAGCAATTTGTGTTAATAAATGTTAACTTCTTACTCCCAAGGTAATATTATTTAATATAAGGATTGATAACCAAAATATCCATACAATATTTAAAGTCTAGGTTCCTAATGCCAAGTCCAGCAGACTTACCATCATATCATGGCCACAGGTTTGTCCTAATACTTAGATAAGGGGACTTCATTTTCAAGTGTCTAGGTGTAGGTAATGCAAATATAATGTAAATTATGTTCAACGAAATCAACAGACAATAAAACTGAGTGATGACTCTAGTAAAACAATGGGGAATGGTGGAGATGTCAAAAGGAAAACATACTCTGTCTGAGAGAGTGGCCACTCATTAGTTTGGCTGTATTCTTACTCTGCAGAAATGTAGATCCAGTTTTATCCAAATCTTCTGATTTTTCAAGAGAACCTGAAACTCATATTTTCATATAAAATGTACAAAGTTTTAAGCATATCTATGGCTGAAAGTGTTTTTTCTACTGCCATTTTGTGGCTCCTACTCTCAACAAACAAGCAGCCCTAAGAAAATGAAAACATCAAAGGGGAGGCTTATTTTTGCCAGAAAAAGGGAGGCAAAAGGGAAGAACATGAAGAAGCAAAAAAAGGAAGGAGGAAGTCAAATTTCACCAACCTCACAACCAGGTCAATGGAGCCCCAATCTATCAGTATTTTAATCTGAGAGCAAAAAGGAATGGAAAACAAGAGGAGAAAAAAGAAGGTGAGGAGAGAAAAACAGTCTAATATTGAACACTTACTAGATTGTGGATATTGCATCAGATCCTTCATATACAATTTTACTGAGATATGGTAGTACAAGAGAAATAGTCTTTGCATGGGAAAAATAAGGAAAAAGATCAAATTACAAACAGTAGATATGTCAGGTTTTGACAGCCCCATTTCCATTTTTCACGTTTTAACCATAAATATAATATAGTTCTAATAACTTTATAATAAAAACTAATCTGAGTAAAGTTAAATAAAAATGTTCTAAAAATCCACCCATCTTAGAGACCTCCTTGGTGGCCTAGGGATTAAGTCTCAGTGTTATCACCACAATGGCCTGAGTTTGATCCCTGATGTCAGCCAGGGAGCTGACCCACATGAGGCAACAGACCTCGTCTGTCTCACTGCTCCCCTTTGCAATGGATCTGCCTGTTCTGCTCCCCTCTCTGTGTCTGGAGAATCCTTTTCACTTCCTGTACCTCTGACCTACACCCTAGTTCTTCTACACAAAAATAAATAAATAAATATAAAAATTACAAAAAATTTTTTACAAAAAATTCCATCCATTCTAGAATATAGAAAATGTATTACCATGTGTCAAGACAAACTCTGTGCTGAATATGTGCTGAAAAACAAAAAGAAAATAGAACACATGTATGTAAATGTGTAGTCTATATACTACAAAATGTAATGAGTTCCCTCTTCTGTAAAAACTTTTAGCCATTTTGTCCATCAATGACATGCTTCTATACATTTACTGCATTGTTCTCTTTTAGGCATGTATTTTTATTTAAATAACATTTTCATTTGCCTTTAGGGTATTTCAATAATAATAGTAGGTTTTACTTTTTCCTAAATGAAGTATGCTACTTCAGGCCAATCTAAATCCCCAAATACACACATTCAGTTTTTATTCTGTTCACAAAGGAAACGTTAACCTAAATACTTCAAGTATAATTTCAAGGGAAAAATACTGTTCAAAAACCTAGATAATACATTCCTTCATTGATGCTAAATATAGTCAACTCAAGATGACATACATTTTGACAATGATGGGTCTTACATATCAGATTTTCAAAAAATAGCACAGATTCCATTTTAAGGTGAGCAGGAAAAATTGCTATTCACTACATTTCAATTTAAAATGGATTCAAAAGTGTGAATGTTCTATTAAATCTGAATTGCATTATTGAGAAAAACTGGGCTTACAGGAATTTTGGGGGTCTTGCTTTGGCTCTTAAAGGATGTTATTGAAGATCATTGCAAAATCGCACAATTTTTCTTTAAACTATCGCACAAAATATAAAAATATCTTCAAAAATAAAAATATTAGTAGCTGTGAAGAAGAATCAACTACATTAAATAACAAAAGTTCATTTATGCTAAAGATACCTCACCCCAAAACAATTTGATTAATTAAGCATTTTCCATCTTACCACACTTGAAACCTCAAAAGAATGTCTGATAGTTACATATATTCTAAATATATATTACACAATTTAATCTGTAAAGTGAATAGGAGAGAAAATAATGTGGTTCTCTTAATACTGTGTGACTAAGATGGTATAACTTCTTCAGTTTATTTAATCATACTACCCAACACATAGTTATGTAGTGACTGCAGGTCAGTGAACCCGGTACATGAGTTCATTAGCAAATTTTAACTGATTGATTTTACTCCCATTGCTTTGCTCATGGCACTAAATTCTTATTACTATTTATTTCTTTTCTCTACTGGCTCCCTTCCCAAGGACATACATTTTGTTAGGACATATCCTTATGCTATTTTTACCTTGTTCGCGTTCTCTCTCCCTTTCTCCCTCTCTCCCTCTCCCCCCTTCTCCCACTCTCTTCGTGTTTATGACATTTAATAAATACATAATATGAAGATCTCAAAATCATTGCAGTGATCAGCTACCCTCTCCCCACTTCGTTATTTTCTTCACAAATGGCATTAATAAATGTGTAGCATTTGTAGTGCGTTTCGGTTTACAAACACGGCTGGAATGGCTTTAGTGTTTTCAAAAAATCATGTAGTCAAGGAGGTCTCGTGGGGTGACTACATTATTCACTCCAATTTTCAGCTCTAACTACACAATCTTCAACATCCCTAACTCGGCCAGAATCAAGAAAACAGAGTTTGGAGGGGGGGGGGGGGTGGATGATGGGCGCTTAAGGCNAAGAAAACAGGGTTTGGGGGGGGGGGGGGGGTGGATGATGGGCGCTTAAGGCACGGTTCACACCCCAGCCTCCACATGGACGGGTCAGGTATGATTTCTCTTAAAAATAACAGGCTGTTGGCCGAGCCCGAGGCTGCGCCGGGGCACGTGGGCGACAACACTGAACTTTACCCGCTCGGACCCCAAGGATAGAGCAAAAGGACTGGCATCTGCTCCGCTCACGGAGGGCTCTTTCACTGCAGGAGTAGAGAAAGCACCCCAAACTCAGCGCGCAAGAAGCAAGCGGAGCAAAAGCGGAGAGGAGCGCCGCGAGGAAATGGCAACCAGAGGCTGGAGGCTGGTTAACCGACAGCCAGAGAGGCAGACGCCCGACCGCATTCCGCCGAGCCCGCATGACTGGCTCCCAGGACCCGGGGGCTCCGGCCGGGGACCAGCGCGGAGCCACCGCGGGAAGGGTGCGTTCTACCGTGCCGCGGCCGAGAGGGTCAGGAGCCCCGGCGGCTGGAGCGTCTCCCCTCAGCCCCTACCCCCGCTCAGAGACCTGACACCTCCGTCTCTTTCTCCACCGCCCCCCCACGCCCCCCACCCCCGCCTCGTCTCACCCTCCAGGAGTCTGGAACACACGGATGTCCTAGTTGCGGGCGGGAGACTGCGCGCGTCTTGCTCGCGAGTGTGGGCAGGGGTCTGGGTGCTCTGACCACTGCCGCTGCCGCGCCAGCCGCTGGAAGCCCTCTGGCTGCAGCCGCCGCGGTCTCCAGCAGCAAGTTTCCATAAAAGTCCTGGTGCGCAGCCTGTTCCCGCATTCCAGGCGGGCCCAGCGCCGGCTGCAGCTGTTCCAAAACACAAGGCCAGTTCCCCCACCCCCCCGCCGTATCGCCGGGAGAGGGGTGGAGAGTCTAGGAGGAAGACAGGCGTCGGGGGCGCTGGCTGCCAACTTTCCACCAGAACCTGCGCCCAGAACCGAGTTCTGGGTCTCAAGAGCTGACCCCCTCACCGTGGGTCTGCTTCCACCTCCCGGCAGAGTCCAAAGAAGGGAGACTGCCTTCCCTACGGGAAAGGGATGATTCTGGAACATGATTTATAAAACAGGCTAGAGCTGGCTGTCCCCCAACCCAGAGACCGTTACCCTGGGGCCCATTCTCTCAGCTAGTCTACCCTCAGGGTTTCTAATCCAGAAGCCGAACCACTACCTTATCTTCATCCAAAGCATTTGACCTTCTGCCAAATTTTATTGGTGAGAACATAGGAGAGCAGTCAGGGGACCAGTAAGTCTGCGTGTGGGTCTCCTTTTCTTGACTTTGGCTTAACTCCAGAAAGAGTGGTTGATGGCAAAAGTAGAAGGGAAAGAAGGGACAGTGTGGGGGAGGGAGGTGGGAAAGAGGAAGAGGAAGAATGACAGGAAACAATTTTTATATAAGCTTTCAACCTTTCCTTAAGAGAAGGCAAAAAAAATCTCCCATCTTCCTAAACAAATAAGTCATCTGCAAATATTAACATACATAGACTTTTTCAACTTGGACCACCACCCTGTCAATTAATACCATCTGACAGCCCATATTAAATCTTCAAATGTTCATGGAGGGTGGGGGCAATTTTCCATGTGAGGGATATCGTCAATTCTTCACTGTGTGCAAAAAAAAAAAAAATTCAATCAATTTAAAAAATTGAACAAGCTCCCACACAAATATATCAAAGGGAGCAATTCCAACTTCCAGTCCTCAGCAGACAGTGGTGCTCTGGTTATATTTCCAGGGATATTGAAAAGACCATCTGCTATTAATTATAACTCTGGTTCCCCACCCCATTTCCATAAAATATTTACTTGGGGTGGAAAATAATTTTTTTATTGAGGTAAAGTTAGTTTACATCATTGTATGTGTATTGGGGACTGTAGTTCAAACCTCCATAAATATATGTTTCCACACCATACCCACCACCAAAGTTCTAAAAATCCTCAACCACTTTCCACTGGGCCTCCCTCCCTCCTCAACTCCCTACCGTGCCTCACTCCCTTTTCTGGTTGCTCAAGGGCTTTGTCAAGGGTTTGTTATTGCTTTGGTTTTGTCTGATCATGTTTTATTTCTCTGTATTTCACATATAACTGAAACCATCTGGTATTTGTCTTTGTTCAGAATGAAATCTTTAAAGAGGTGTTAGCTCTTAATTCTTCAATTAGATTGGTAACTGAAACAATTATTTAAACTTACTCCACTTATTTTAATACACTGATCATTGTGTCTGGATGATCTGGTTCGCCCCCATACTCCCTACAATAACATATCCTTGGCTTTCTTCAGTTGGTGGACCTTTACATGGTCAATCTTGCTGTAGGACCTTTGCATAGCTGTTTCCTCTGAATGAAATCCTCTTTTCCCCATCTTTCACCTACTTAATTTCAACATATGTTTTTGCTGCCTGCTTAAATGTTATCAATTCCCCATGTAATAAACTCTTTATTCTTTCTTTCCTACACTGATCAACTTATAAATATACATTAATGACTTATGCAATATGTTATATGGACTGTGGATAAAACAAGAGCAGGGAAATAGGAAATACTGATTATGGGATGCATGTAGACTGTAGTTTTAGATAGGAGTGGTTGGGGAAAGCCTCAGGTGAGTAAAAGACAATGAAAATCAGGCAGAGAGCCACGTGAGTATCTGGAGATGCAAATATTTGTGGGAAGGTAGAGTGGCCTAAGGAGGGGTACTAAGGCCCTGAGAATAATCCTATCTGATACATTCTAGGAGAGCAAGGATGCCTGTATGGTCAATGAAGCTGAGAATGCAAAAGGTGAAATACAAAGAAGCAGAAGCACGGATGACCCTTTATATAGCATTGGATGGGCTCTGGCTTTTCCTGAGTAAGGTGAATGATCATTGGCTAATTTTTAAAAATATTTTATTTATTTATTTTTGCACAGAAGAACTGGAATGTATGCCACAGGTATATGGGTGGGGGGTTGTGGGGAGAGCAGGGGGTGAGAGGATCTCTGGTGAGAGACAGAGTGGAAAGCAGAACAGAATGATTTACTGAAATACACTGCTGAGGGGAGCAGCAGGCGAGACAGTTCCCTTGGCCAGGGATCAAACTCCAGGCTGCAGTGGTGATAGTGCTGCAACTTAACCCCTAGGCCATTATGGAGGTCCACCGTTGGCTAATTTTTTTTAAAAAAAAGATTTATTTGTTTATGCACACAAGAATTGGGTTACAGGCTAGAATCACAAGAGGTGAGAGGATTCTCCAGAGACAGAGCAGGGAACAGAACAGGCAGCTCGACTGAAGCACACTGCTGAGGGGAGCAGTGGGCGAGGCAGGAGAGGTCTGCTGCGCCATGTGGGTCCCCTCCCTGGCTGGGAATTGAACCTGGCTGCTGTGCCACAGATGCTTCATAGTGCGGCGCTTAACCACTGAGCCACTAGGGAGGACCCACCAATGGCTAATTTTTAACAGTAGTAACAAGCTGGTATATATTTGGTACATTTATTAATGTAGAACTGGCAGAATTGGGGTAGCAGACTGAATGTGAACTGTGAGGAAAAGAAGTCTTTGGCATGAATACTAGAAGAAGAGAGTTATTTGCAAGGATGCAAAAAACTGAGAGTAGGTGATTTAGGTATAGATGATCAGAATCTCAGGTTTAGACATGCTGATTTTGAGAAAACTATTAGAAACCCAAGATTTGTCAATGTGTAAAAAGAGTCATAAATTTATCATGAACTAGTTGAGTTTTGTTCTTAGACTTAATCAGTTAAATTTTACTGAAGTTATATGAACATTACAAAAAGGAAGAAAAGTAAAATCAAAAAGATAAAATTTTGGTATAAGATTAGTTGAGTACTTTGAATAGCTAAGTGTGAAGAAACAAGTATAAAAGATCGGTTATAAAATTATAAAACCTAGGACACTCACATAAATTTTTCACAAAAATTTTGTCTCCTTTACAATAAAAGGTACTTGAAATCTGAGACAATTAAAAGTGTAATTTCTATAATAAAGGTTATCTTGGAATACTGAATGGATCCAAAATCCAAGTAAAGGCCCATGACCTTATATCAAAAGATTGGTCAAAGATACACATACTCATTTAAAATTAAAACATCTACATTACTTATGTATGATTTATTGTGATTCTCTGTCGTGGTCTCAGCTTTATGTAATTCACAGCCTTATGTAATTTCCTTCCACACTGTCAAGATTGGTCTATTGATCTATTGGTCTATTCCCATAAAGGAGTATGGGACAAGTGATCATATGTCACTTCCAATTCTGGGTTATAAAAGATACTGTTTTTTGCCTCGGTATCCCTTGGATCACTAAACCTGGAGGATGCAAGCTGCCAAGTTTCAAAGATACTTAGATAGCACTATTAGAGGTTCCACAGACTAAGAATCTAATGCCCTCTCCCCAACAACAGTCATATTAGTAAGCAAATTTTGGAAGCAAATCTTCTAGCCCTACTCAATCCTTCAGATGACTGCAATTTCAGGAGAGACCCTAAGTAAGAACTACCTGGAATCAGCTATTCTTAGATCCCCAACCCTTAGAAACTGTGAGAATGCCTTTTGTCTTTTCAAGCTGCTAATTTTTGGAATAATTTGTAGCATTAGCAATTGATATCAATTACCCCTACTTTAACCTACTTTTTAAATTTATCATCTTCTACCATATTAAGCACTCATTTCTTTTTAAAGTTATTTTATCACAAAGTGTTATTAAATAAAAGTCATTTTGGAAGTCACATATTTCAAGTGCTTTCAAATGTCAAAGTGCTTCTCCATATTCAAGTATTATTTTAAATATAGTGAATTATAAAAGTTCTGTAATCTCCTATATATAAATGTACTTTGTGAAAGGCTTTTGTAATACACATGGGAGATAAAAGCAATACTTTGAGGCAGTATTTGATGTACCAGTTGCTTTGCTGTAGCTTTTATGTAAAGAATAAAAAGTGTCATACAAGGAAGGCTTACTTCCCCCGCCACCGGTACTGGAATTCAGTCTTTCACTGCCCAAACTATGGAAGTTACTTAAGAGTTTTCACTCTTCAGATGTAGGAGGGTGGTGTGGTGGGGAGAACCTCAGCAGACAAAAGAGGTGTGCAACCTGATCAAAGATGTCAGTAGCATAAGGAGAGAAAGATTAAAGAAGTAGTAGCAGGGTAAAGTATTAGAGAATACAGTGTATAGAAGAAACATTACATTAAAAACTAGAAGTCACCACCTCCCTGGTGGTGTAGCGGGTTGAGCGCCGCTCTGTGAAGCATCCGCGGCACAGCAGCACCAGTTCAATCCCGGGCCAGGGAGGGGACCCACATGGTGCAGCAGACGTCACCTGCTGCTCCCCTCAGCAGTGTATTTCAGTCCATCTGCCTGTTCTGCTCCCCACTCTGTCTTTGGTGAATCCTCTCACCTACCCCTCACCTCTGGCCTGTACCCCTGCTCATGTATGCATAAAAAAAAATGTTTAAAAAACCCCAAAAACTAAGTCAAAGGCAGCTTGAGAATAAGGCAGTGAGTGGATAAACCAAGTAAGTTAACTTCCAAAAAAGGCCTATAAATAATGTAATAATGGGGTACCTAGATGCTTGTAGAGAAGGATTTTAAACAGATACATCAGAAAGAGATGTTTGAAGTGCAAAACATTAAGTTCAGGAAGAGAACAACAGAAGAGCATGGCGGTTGACAAGGAAAACAGGATGAGATTTCAAATGCTGATCTGGCTTTCCATTCTATCTCCAAAGAATATATGATTTGCATATTACTATACTTCAGTTTAACAGTACTTCAGTTTAACAGTTTATTAGAAATATAACTACAAGGATTAAGGGGTTAAGTTGCAGCACTAGGAAGCAATCCACAGCTACTGCAGCACAAGCTCTATCCCGGCCAGGGAACTAATCCACATGATGCAGCAGACCTCTCCTGTCTTGCCTGCTGCTCCTCTCAACAGTATATTTCAGTACATCTGCCTGTTCTGCTCCCCACTGTCTCTGGTGAATAAGGCCACGCATCTTTGACCTATACCCCAGTTCATGTATGCATAAATAAATAAAAATAAATCTTTATAAATTAAGTAAAATAGATCTCTTATAAACCATTATTCTGAAATAAACCTCTTTGCTAAAAGTCCCAAATCAAGAATACTATTTTTATATCCAGGTTAAATGCTTCTAGACATCCAGTGTCAATCTACCCAGTATCCCTCTCCTTGACTAAATATATATGAACCATTACGAGGGAAGATGAATTAAGGATGGATAGATGCATATCAATGTGATAAATTTAATGTTTCATGACATTATTAATCAATGTACTTTAAATTTTTAAAAAAGATTTATTTATTTATGCATACAGAGCTGGGGTACAGGCCAGAGTTGCGGGCAGTGAGATGAGTCACCAGAGAAAGAATGGGGAGCAGAACAGGTGGATCTACTGAAATAAACTGCTGAGGGGAGCAGTGGGCAAACAGAAGAGGTCTGCTGTGCTATATGGATCCCCTGCCTGACCAGGGATCAAACCGGTGCTACAAAGATAGCTTCATAGGGCAGCGTCTTAACCCCTTGCGTCCCCAGGGAGGCCCACACTTTAAATTATTAGTGAACACAAGTACTTTGACTTTACTCACCATAAAATTCTTCTCCCAGTTTTGTACATAAATAAAACATACTTTTGCTATTGATCTCAGTGCTTCTGCAGCTGTGTGTTCATTAGAGCTGTATATACAGTCTTATGGAGACTGAAAGCTTTCATAGAGTAAGGTTTGATGAGGCAAGTGTGACCCTAAACATACTTTTGTGTAAAATATTCAATACAATAGCAAGCTTCACCATCACTTTTTTTTATTTGGCAGTACTAGAAATACATCCATGTTACAGTGCTTATTTTGGATAAACTGATTTTTTTTTCCTGCTATGGTATTGTCTAACTTTTACATAAATAAATGCAATCCTTACACTTAGGAAATAAGACATAGCTAGTGATAACGGTTAAGTAAAGCTAATACATGGTGGTTCTCAAACTAAGCAAGGTTAAAAACAATCATTAGGAACAACAACAAAAAAGATGTCTCTATTTTTATTAAGCACAGATTATACAAATTCTTAAGTTTCACATACAGAGATACTTCTAAATTTGATTAATCCAAGCAAAAACCAAAAAGATTTGTATTCTGTTAATTCTTACAATCACTTTGAAATGTATATTTGAAATAATTTCTTAATATGTGTTTATATTAAATGTAAATTATGTTATTAACATAATTTAAAATTCCTGATTATGAAAGGTCACAGACAATTATATGGAATGTTACTTTGGCATTCCTATTTCATAGGTTTAAAGGAATGATAAAGAATTCTTTTATAATGCAAATAACCACTCCTTTGATAATTTAAATAGAAGATTTTATATTTAAGGCAAGAAAAAGTTTGTAAGTATTTTTTGTAAATTTGGTTAATTCAACAAATTAATAGCATCATAGTAAATGGATGCAAATGAAGAGTATAACTATGAGAAAGAAAGTTCTTTGGAGCTAACTATTAACAGTATGGAAAACTTGGCTTCTTTTTTAAAAGATAATCTCTGATATTTAATTAATCTATAATTAATAATTAATCACCTATTTGACATTTGTTAGCCGCAGAAAATAAATAATGGACGTTTTAGTTGAACAAAAGATCGAGAAACCAAAGTAGAAAAAATAATTACCAAATATAAACCACCTGAAAAAAATTTTTGTCAGAAAACAAGGAAAAAATCATTTTCCCAAGACTAATTCAAAGTCCTCTTAAATTTCCTTAAGGAAGTAGATGGTAAGGTTTAAGTGACAATGGCAATTTCCTGGTAATCTAGGGATTTATCCTAAAAAATTCTAGAGCAGATTAATATATATATGTGTTTATTTAAAACATTGCATTAGCTATTTAAATGAATTAAAGGAAAAGTAAAATTGGTACATGTCTTAAGTACTCTTCTATGGTCAGAAAGTACTTTTTAAGAGTTTTTTTTTTAAAGGTCAAGATTTTTCCTTTATAATAGAAGTTTTTTCCCTTTATTTATTGCCCTGCAGTTCTATTTCATCATTCTTGTTTCTTGTCAAAGGCCACAAAGAAAGCTTCTTGCTAAAGCAGTAGTTACTGAACTAACAAGAAACCTATCAAACTCAAGCATTGATTTTGACAAACGTACCTCTTGAATATAGGCAGCTTTTTTCCCCCTAAAGTGAAATTAAAAGAGAAAAAAAATATCTCTGAAAAGTCATTCATCTAGCCTGAAGAAATCCCCCAGAGATATCTTATGTAGTAGCAGCATTATTAAATAGTGTAATTCTTCAAAAATAGATTCAAACAAAATTTTCCTTAAATAAAAAAGTAATTAAGCTTACTTAAGTTTTATTTATAAAACTATAGCTTAAAACACTGAGCCCCCCCAAAAGGAAAATATAAGCAATAACTGTCTTGCCTACATGGTAATGGGCTTGTGTGTGTGTAGGTGCATATGTGTATATGTGTGTGAATTATTCAAGCCAGTATAACTGAAAAATATGCTAAAAAAAACCTCACAAGATATAAAATAAAAAGTAAAATTTACATAAAGGATTCCTTAGCTCTGATACTTCTAATGATACTCTTCCATCAATAATTAGAACTATGGATAGTCAATTGTAAAATTAAGAATATAGATAAGAAAAATCAAAGAGTTACATACTCAAAACCAACTATCATAATACTTCATATTGCTTAATGCTATAACATACAAATTATGGAACACAGTACATGTAAACAGCATACAGATTCTAGATCTCATATTTTATAACTATCACATAAATGTGGCACATACATAAATTCAAAACATTATGCTTTTTTCCTCCCCATTTTTCACTTTCTATTCATAAATCAGCAACTAGGCACTTTAATCTAAAAATGCATTTTTAAAAAATATAGCTCCTTCTAGGTAAACTCCTTCCCGAAACAAATACAGTCCACTTTAGGAACAAAATCAGCATGTCCAACCTATTGATTTACTGAGTTGGTTACTCCAAATAAGTGTTATATGATTTAGACACAAAATTAATACAACTCTGAAAATATTTAACATACTCTGAATAACCTCACTCATATGAACAACCCTTTTATTCATATAATTACCACAAAGGACATGAAATATACTCCCATACCATTAAAAAATATTTTGCTCTATAATCAGAGGAAAGAACTTTCTTTAAAAGCTCAGTAAGATTCAAATATGAATATTTTAAAATATGGGCTTAATATGACAAAATTTCCAGTATGCTATTTGTTTGAATAAGTAAAAGCCAGTTTTACAGAAGGAAAAAAGGAAAATGATTTTACTCTACTAAGAGTAATTCTTCAGATGTTGGGAAACAGTCCCAAAATTACACAGGAAAAAATTTTAAAGGTCTATCATAGTTAATAACTTATTTTAAATTTGATATTCAGTAATGGGAAAAAATGCTCTAATCTTTAAAAAAAAAAGGATGTTTTGAGTGTTTATTGTAACTTATAGGTCCAACAGTAACATATTTTGGAAACTGCAGCAGATCTAATGTAAACTTGTAACTTGTAAACTTCTCGGTGTCAATTCACTTACATGTTTATAACTATACTGAGCCATTATAATAGCTTTGATTCAAATATATAAGCAAATGCACAAGCAATAAAGTTAAGCATTACATATAAAACAATACAACCACTTAAACTTGGTTAAACAAATGAATAACTTTATAATTAAAAATGAATGTTCAGGCAACATTAAGTTTGTAATATATTCCTGTATGTGTGAACCACAAAGGTCTTGGCTAATGTGTACATTTTCAAGGTACAAAGCTGTTTTTATGACAGAGTTTTTGAAAATGATACTGGACATTTCACCTTGCTTCAAGATGACAACTCAATTAATTCCCAAGTACTGGCTTCAAATCCAGCAGTATTTCTGTAAAATCCACATTTCAACATTTTTTACCTAACAATTGTAAAAAGTTGCTTTGGAGACACCACACAGGAAATCCATGAAAGAACTTCTGTGTAAGTGTAGTACAGTTGCTCATTCTTTACCAGGTTTTTTTCCCCTCCCTGAGTCCATAAACACCAATTCTACTGATTTTATAACACGTTACAAAATCAAGTTACCTTAAAATATTTCGTAGCATATTCAAATTATGTGTTTCTAATGGTACTTATTGTACTTTGGCTTCCACTAGGCCACTTGGCATAACATGACCATGACTACTTACACAGCTACTCGTATGCCTCAGTGCATCAGCTCCAAGATAGGCCATTAAAAGTTCAGTGCGACGATTGAGTAACTGCATGAGATCTTCAGCCAAAGTCTCTATACTGGAATAGCGTACCTTCTCGAAGTCAAAAATGTCTTTGAGAAAGAAGAGAACTTGATTCTGAAAATACATGCCAAAAAAGAGGTATTTTATTAGACTAAAATTATATTGTCTGAATAGTTATTAATATTGTAATAAGCAATGACTTGGAAGTCAGAAATCTCAATATCCAGTGCTAGTTTTGTATCTCAATAAAAAGGGAACTTGAATAAGTGATAAAACTTTTATTGGGCCTCATTTTCTTTTTCTATAAAATAAGATACAATACTACTTGTACTTTTTACTACTCAGGGCTGATATGATAATACTGGGGGAAAAAAACCATGGAAAATGTCTGTAAATCCTATTATTAAACTTTTCCCAATAAGTGAAGTTTTCAGTGTCTTTGAGTACCAGCAGTACTTTAAGAGAGACAATAAATGATCTTCAATAATTTAAATTTATAAATCTTAAGTGTATATTTGTTTATAAATAATAAAACTTAAGACACATGAAAAATAAAAAATAATTTCAGACCTCATATCAGTGGAAGATTGTGAAAGACACTTCATTTCAGTTAGTTAATACTTATGCTGAAACCCATTTTAAGCAAGTTGTACTAAGTATTAAATCTCAAGCTTTATGTCAAGTTGGGGGAAAAGTAATGCCAAAGAACAACAACAAAGTACCAGGAATGCTAAATGTCTATACCATAGAAATCAGATGTTAAAATGTACTAAGAAGGGAGAATTCTTAGATTTACTAGGGTTTACATCTGGAAAGGTCATTAGCAATCAAACTGTCATGCCCCCTGAACCACCATTTTATAGAGGAAGAAGGACAAACAGAATCAGACAGCTCATTAATGATAGACTTAACTCTCATCCCAAATTATCCCACTTAACACATAATTTACATTTGGGAGGTCAAGTAAACTAGTCAAAAATTAATGAGTTTTGAATGACAGTAAACATTTCCTAAAGCATTTACATAAATGCTATGTTAATAGCTCATAAACAGACTTTTTTAATGAAGGATATACTGAAACATCCCAAACATCAAATATTTTCAAATTCATACTTGGTTATTTTTACTTTTATTTTCTTGTTGAAGCTCAGTCTGAGTTCAAGATTATTAGTGAGATTTTCCTTGGCAGCGTGCCAAGCAGAAATTTCTGCAATGAGTTGTGATTTGTATTTGGCAAATTTATACTGCTGACATTGGGAAACAAGTTTAAACTTTAAAGTTATTTCTCATGACTAGGATTTTATCATTCTTAGTATCTGGGATGAGAATTTATTTCCAAATTTCCACATGTGTAATAAAGACAGATACTGTTTGTCCTAAATTTCAAAAGTGCTCAGGCATGAATAATCATCTACAGATATTAGATGGCAATAATATAACACCATAGAAGAACAAGTATCTATTATAGAAGGAATTGATAAGGTGAATGGGCTTATTGAATTTTTTCTAAGAGCACCAAATCTATATAATCCTGGTCTACTGGAATTTAAACACAATTTAAATTTAGGTGACTTTCATAATTTCACCTACAAATTACATTCTTTCTCTCACAAAAACAAAATAAAACTTCATCCATTTTTCAAAATTTAGAAAAAAGAAATGATTCAATGACTGCACATACCTTAAAGAAGTAACATAAATCATAGAGAGAATTTCTAGGACCCAAAAAGCCCCACGCTAGAACAGGGCTGATATGCTCACAGATGGCATAAAAGTGGGCAAAAAATCCATCTGGGATCTGTTGGAAAGTAAAAGAGAACAAGTTCTTTTCATCTGCCTGCATTTTCTTTCTCCATTAGATATACTGGAGTTGTTACCCATCAAATGACCAGCTCTTTCCTAAGCACAGATCAAGTCAATGATGTATAGCCTAAAGAAAGTTAATAAACTTACAAGTAGCTTTTGAAAGTATAGAATGTTTTACATACAATATAGATTTCATACCCTAGTCAACAGTTTCTAACATGCTGAGAAATGTTATTTCTTAAAGATATTTTCACCTCATAAAATTACTTCATACAAAAGCAGTCATATCAAGTGCTATAACAAAGCAGTAACAAGAATGATATGATGTTGCTCAGCAGTATGATTTTTAAGATTAATGAGACTTAGTTTCAGCTATTAAAAAGCTTTACTCAGTGACTTAATATCTGAAAAAGAATAAAATGATTTTTAACAATTAAGTACAAAAGTATACTACTAACTTCTAAGTTAAGAAACTAGATATTGCTGAAATAATTTAATTTTGTAAACTGCAATGACACATAGTTGTGATTTAGAAATTTCTCTAAATTAATAAATTTCTGAATTCCCTTGTTAAATAACATCCTGTAGGATTTGCCACACAGCATTGACTAGGGATAACTATGTCTTAAGATCCTGACTCTTGAAGGGACTATTTTCTATTAAACAGATTCCAAGATATCTTCTAAACTTCAACTTAAGGGCCTCCCCAGTGGCGCAGTGGGTTAAGGAACGCACTATGAAGCAAGCCTCAGCCACTGCAGCACGAGTTCGATCCCTGCTGCCGGCTTGGAGGGGAC
>JAGFMF010012074.1:4452316-4469220 GCA_019455555.1 Galemys pyrenaicus
CCCCTCCCTGGCCGGCAGCAGGGATCGAACTTGTGCTGCAGTGGCTGCGGTCTGCTTCATAGTGCATTGCTTAACCCACTGCGCCACCAGGGAGGCCCTATTGTCTTTTTTCTTTAATTGAGGTAACACTGGTTTACAATACTGCGTATGACTTAGGGGAATAGGGTCACACCTTCTCAGACAGATATCACCACACCATACCTACCACAAAAGCATCCGCAGTACTTTACCATAACCATTGGAACCCCTCACCTCTTTGTTCCAAGTGTCTCCCCCATAGACCTGGCAGTCTCAATTCTGCATTCTTATTTGTTTTGGTTTGGTTTGTCAGTTTCTTTGCCTAGTTTATCTATGTCCCACTTACAGATCAAATCACCCAGTATTTGTTTTTCTTCTTCAGACTTATTTCTTTCAACATAATCCCCTCTAGTTTCATATGTCATTTTTTTAGTTCAATTGCTGTATTTCAGTTTAGTTGTAGAATTAATTCAGTGACACAATTTTTGTTAGACCTGAGCTAGTAAGAAACATGATTTATGATTTGTTTTGAAATCTGTAGAAACTACTCAAGAGAGGGGTTAATAAAAGAGTCAAAGGTGAATTTCAATTGAAGATGTTATATATCATACATATCTGATCTGATTATCAAAAGATAAGCTTAGTTTCCATCTTAGTCATTATATAAGCAGATATATCTGTAAATCTTACTAGCATTTCTAGTTCTATTTTTCATCAAATTTAAATGATTGAAAGGAAACCACTACTTACAGTTTCTTTGAAAGAGGAGTTGAGCCAGCGATTATTTACTACATTCTGTATGGATGTAGGTGGGTTTTCTAAATCTTCAAAGGAATCCATTAATATAAAATCCAGGACAACATCATAAAAATTTAGATTTTTCACCTGCATTAAGTTTTAAGAATTAAAACAAATTATTATTAGAGAGTTGAGATAAAGTCTGAAACAGGACTTCATACTCTGTAAAATCAGGATCTTATTAGTTGCATCATATATTTCTGACCAAAAAAAGGGGGGGAAAGAGGAGAGACACATAAGAAAACTCACCACCAGTAATTATAATTCACATGAGAGTTGCTTCTTCCTAGATCCCAGCAGTCAATGTCTCTCTCTAGTAAATTCTAGAAGTCCTCTCTTCATGCTTTTATTTTATTTTTTTTTAAAGATTTATTTATTTATGCATACAAGAGCTAGGTACAGGCCAGAGTCAAGGGATTCACTAGAGACAGAGTGGGGAGTAGAACAGGCAGATTGACTGAAACACACTGCTGAGGGGAGCAGTGGACAAGGCAGGAGTGGTCTGCTGCACCATGTGGGTCCCTTCCCTGGCCAGGGATCAAACTCACGCTGCTGTGCAGCGTACGCTTCACAGTGCGGGGCTCAACCTGCTGCGCCACCAGGGAGGCCCTGTCCATGCTTTTATTATGGTGACCACAATGTTCATCATCTCATGTCACTTAGCTACTGGTATATCTGTTTGTCTTCCCTACCACATGATAAACCTCCTGCTCTCTTATTCATTCATGCATGTTGTACTGTACTCACTATATGATGTAGCAGATGCCCAGCTTCTACAGTAAGTAAACTAAATGCATAGAATTCAGTCAGGAAAACAGACAACAACAACAAATAATTTTACAACTATATAACTAAGCTGAGATGAATATTGCAAAGGAACAAATACATGGTATTATGAGAGTTTATATGTAGACGCTAATTTAGAATGGAAGTAAGATGCTCTTTTTTTTTTTTTTCAGGGAGTGAGATATCCCAGGCATAAGAAATCTTTTCAAAGAGATTAAGGTAAGAAGGAACACAGTGGTGCTGAGTCAAGGAAAATCACTGAAAGTGTGCATAGCTCTCTGTAGTAGAAAGCACATGGTGAGTAACTAGATACAAGGAGGAAGGCCAGTTTCTACAGATTTATGGTTCATTTTATCCTCAGTATATGGGGGGTGGGGACAGGAATGATGTAGACAGGGAAAAGATGATCAGATTTGTATTTTCTGGGGACAGTTTTGACAGCAATGTGACAGTGAATGTAGAGGGAAAGGAGTGTATGTGGGAAGGTGGGAGAGGGAGGAGTAGGCAGGGAGTCAAGTAATACAAATATTCTGAGGTAGTCCAGGAAAAAACAATAGTTACTCAGACTAAATGTGGCTGGCAGGAATAAAGAAATGGAAAGATATTTAGGAGTTAAAATTATTAAGACTTAGAGATAAAGTAGGAGGATACTGGGGAGGTATAAAGGATGAGTCCCAGGTTTCTGGTCTGCATGACTGAAGATTCCTTCACCATGTGAGGGAAAAAAGTGAGAAGGAAAGACATGCGCCTTTGTCTTTGTAGCTAGCCCTTTCCTTGCCTAGAAAGGTTATTGGCCCTTAAAACTCTTTATTTTAAAATTTTTTTAAAAATGTATTTATGCATATTAAAACTGGGGTGTGGGCCAGAGGTGCAGGGGTGAGAGGATTCAACAAAGACAGAGTGGGGAGCAGAACAGGTGGATCTACTGAAATATACTGCTGAGGGGAGCCCACAAGGGAGGCACCCACCTTACAAACTCTTTAAACTTCTATTACAATAACAAATTCTAGACTGATGGCTGACAACAACCATTTTTCCAACCTTAGTTCCTTTTAGTGGAGAGAGGTACTTAGAAGCCAAGATCTGTATGCTAGGGTTAATGTCTTTTGAGGCACTGTTGCTCCTAGATTCTCTTAAAGAACAGAGGTAGGAAGTATATATACATTTATGTATATGCAAAATTGTCTATCTATATTTATTTCTGTAAATATACATATTGTAAACTATGAATTCACACTGATAGTTAAAATTCTAATCCTAGCTTTTTATACCTTTCTTCTCTGACAGTGAGAAATCTTGGCTCTGATTATCCTCGGTATATTTAATTATTTGATCCTGTGTATGTAGTCAATGAATGGCCTGTCCTCACTGTCCCATCTAAATCCGTGCTTGTACATGTCCCCATCACCTTCCTGCTAGTGGCTGATCATTGACTTCTGGAAGGAAGGAAGAAAGGGAAGGAAGGAGAAAAAGGAAAGAAGGAAAGGTTGTTTTTTTAAAAAAAAAAAAAAAACAACAAAATTTTTAACTACCATCACACAATTGGTTTTACTGCCACTTAACAAAGACAAGGGAACTGGGTCTCAAATTATGTAAACATTATACGTAAATAACCAAAGGGAATAAAGACTATAAACATTTTTAACTTACTCCTCTAGCAGCAAGCTCCATTTCAGTACTATCCCAGTGGTCTGTTTGCTCCAAAAAATAGATCATCTCATCAAAAACATCTTCAAATTTCTTTGGATTCTGTAGAAGAAAGCACACTAACCCTAAAATCAACTTTTTAATAAAGTTAAAGTCTACAAAGTAAATGAATTACTCTTCAGTAAGTTTGTTAGTTGCCATTCTTTTAGGTTACAGAATTAAAATATATTTTCAAAATATACTATATTCATTTAGTTTAATACTTTGTTCTGCCAACATTTTGTAGAAGCAAAGACTAAGACTATTAGTAAAATGTCATATGCAAACTGCTTACTATTCAAATATGTATGCTAATTTATGTCAGTTCTAAAGATAAAAATTTGATTACAAACTGCAAATTTTTAAGTTACTGCTATAGTCATTTAAAATAAAGAAACTGAAAGCAAAATGAGTGGAGAAAACAAATGGCACCTTGGCACCTCAAGGGAGAGATGCCTTGGCATCACAAGAAGAGGACAATCTTCCAGAATTCAGCCACAAAGACATGGAAGATTTTATCTTTGCATCAAATACAAGTTCAAAATTACCATGATAAAAAATTTCAAAGAACTGGACAAAAATTCAGAAAAAAGAATTATCTGAGAAATACAATTAATGAGCAGGAAATAGAGATTAAAACTTTAGATGGGAATATAGAAAAATGCAGGATTTAAAAAGATCAATAGAGGAGAGAAAAAAAATTCTGGAGAAAGTTATGAAAGCAGAATAGACCAAACGAAGATCCAATTAGTGACCTCGAAGGTGATAATATGCAAAGGATCCAGGTGGAGGAAAAAATAACAAAGAAACACTTAAAGATTAATCCAACTTCACACAAGGCAATACAAGGTATATGGGTATTCCTGGAGGGAAAGAGAAAGAAGAGAAAATGGTGATATTACTAAAAGAAATTAGAGAGGAAAGCTTCCCAAACCCAGGGAAGAAACTCAATATACAAGTCTATGAGCTAGGGCCTCCCTGGTGGCTTAATTTGGTTAAATCTGATAGCACTGGTTAAATCTTAGCACTATCACTGCTACAACCTGAGTTCGAGCCCCAGTCAGGGAGCTAACCCATATATGGCATAGAAGACCTCTCCTGTCTCACCCACTCTATTTCAATAAATCTGCCTATTCTGTTCTCTCACCCCTACCCCACACCTCTGGCCTACACCCCAGTTCGTCTATGTGTAAAAAAAAAAAAAAAAGGCTATAAAGCTAAAAGAATACCTCATTAGCTAAATGTAAAGAAACCTATAACACATAGAGTGAAGTTTCCAAGAGTTCAACATTAAGAAAGAATACAGAAGGTGGCTAGGGGAAAAAAGCAGATAATCAATAAAGGTACTCCCATCAGGCTTATATCATCCAGACTACATTGTCCAGTCCAGACTTCTCTAGACTTCTCTGAAGCAGCCACATAAACAAGGAGAGAATGGAACGACATTCAAAATACTTAGAGATAGAGACTTCCAGCCAAGAATACTATACCCTGCAAGATATGATATGATATCTTCAGATATGAGGAAGATAGGAAAGCCTTCCCAGACAAACAGAAGCTGAAGAATGAAGGAGTGTGCAAACATTAGCCCTCCCCTACAATAAATGTTAAAAGGAGAGCTGTCCTACGCAAGAGAAGAAAATCCCCCAAAAATGAATAAGGAAACTGACCCAGAAAACTAAAGACAAATTGGCAGCAGTAAATGCTGATATATCAAATAATCACTCTAATGTAAATGAACTCACCAATCAAAAGTTAGAGTGTAGCCAGTTGGATCAGAAAACAAAATCCAAATTTCTACTGTCTCCAGTAGATGAACCTGAGCTCCAAAGATTAGCAGAGGCTCAAAGTAAATGGTTAGAAACCAATTATACAAGTAAATGGGATAACTCCCACCCCCCAAAAAATAAGACAGGGACATTCATACTTATATGAGATGAAACAGACTTCCAGTTAAAAAAAGGTAACAGGACCTCCCTGGTGGCACAGTGGGTTAAGCAACGCACTATGAAGCAAACAGCAGCCTCTGTAGCACAAGTTCGATCCCTGCTGCTGGCCAGGGGGGGACCCACATGGTGCAGCAGACCTCTCCTGCTGTGCCCGCTGCTCCTCTCAGCAGTGTGCTTCTGTTGATCTGCCTGTTCTGCTCCCCACTCTCTGTGGTGAATCCTCTCACCCCCCACCACCTCTGGCCTGTGCCCCAGTGCTTGTATGCATAAATAAATAAATAAATCTTTTAAAAAAAAGGTAACAAAGAATAGGAATGGTCATAATGTAATGATTAATGGAATTATAAATCAGGAAAACATAACATTCATTAATATATATGTACCAAACAAAGGAGCAACAAAATATACAAAATAACTACCAACAAACCTGAAAACAAATATTGGCAGCAATACAATAGCTATCAACAGTCCACTCTCATCAATGGACAGCTTAACCAGGCAGCAAACCAGGTATTCAAATGGCCCAAGGCAAGTCTCTTTTCTGGTATGTGTATATGTGTCTTCTTTCCCCCACCATCTACATACAACTTGCATAAGAGGAAGTGATTCCTTACAGTCTTAATGAAGTTCTTGTCATTACTTTTGCCTCATTTAGTCCCGTGAAGATAAGAGGCAGTTTAATCAGTATTTTCAGATATCTGAGCTCTACACTATCTCCTGGAAACTTTTTACTGAACAGAATTGAAGGAGGCAAGAGAAGAGGATTCAGATATAATAAAAGTGTTGGCTGTAGTATCAGATCTAATGATGAATCTCACCATGACGATTCCAGACTTTATGGCAAATAAATAATTTATGAGAAACAACTGGTGAAAATTGTGTGGACTTTACACATAGAAAATAAGTTGATCCAAGTAGAAATTAATGCCTTTTAGGTTATTTATTTTTATTGTTTGGATCTTCACAATTGTCTACAATAACCTTTTTCTTCTATTTAAAATTTAATGTATTTTTTTTTAAAGATTTATTTATTTATGCGTACAAGCACTGGGGCACAGGCCAGAGGTGTGGGTGGGTGAGAGGATTCACCACAGAGAGCGGGGAGCAGAACAGGCAGATCAACTGAAGCACACTGCTGAGGGAAGCAGCGGGCACAGCAGGAGAGGTCTGCTGAGCCATGTGGGTCCCCTCCCTGGCCAGCAGCAGGGATCGAACTCGTGCTGCAGTGGCTGCGGTTTGCTTCATAGTGCGTTGCTTAACCCACTGCGCCACCAGGGAGGCCCTAAAATTTAATGTATTTTATGCTTCAGTACAACTAAAACTACAATAAAGTAGGAAAATATACCTTTCTTGCTTTCACAATTAATGCTGATAGAATTTTCCTTCCACTCTCAGCCAGGAATATTCTGTTGGCTGTTTCTGAAAGAATTACCTGAAAAACATCAAAACAAAGAAAAACAAGATCTGTAATTAATGTGAATGAACTTTTGACTTCAGCACACATCTATGACTACAAGTGATTCATTCTATGAAGTACTCTTTCAGCAGGTAAAGCAGAGAGAGCTCTAATTTACTAAAATCAAGAGTTTTTAAAATCTATAATCAAAAAAGATACAAGAGATAAATATGAATTTAAATTCTGTTCAATTTAAAAGACCAAAATAAATATCATATCAAGAAAATAAATATCAAAACAGGAAAATAAAGATAATTTTGTTAATTGAGCATATTTTGTTAAGTGAGTATATTTCATTTTAGGAATTTATTTCATTTTATGAAATAATTTAGAACACTTAATAATTGATAATAATATAGGGTGTTTTCATTTTAAGCAGATATTTGTCCATATCTGCAGCATCAAATTTCCTGTTTTAATAAAGTATGGTCAACATGGGAAGCCATGGGAGAGGGCAATGACAAATGAAGGGACACAGCAGGCAGGAAAAATAAACTTAATAGACCTTGTATTGGCCATTGGAATTAAAGATAATAAGGATTAAAAAGCTGTACTGTTTATGTGCAGTTGCACTCCATAGCATGAAGGTGGGGTGAGTGGCTGGAAGAAGTCATTTAATATATATATATATACACATATATATGTGTATATCTATCTATATATATATATATATATATATAGAGAGAGAGAGAGATAAATACCTGAAAAGCCTGTCGAATACAGTGGAGTTTGGCAAGAAAATCACTGTCTCCTAGGCACTCCAACATTTCAGTTCTATGTAATAAACAGGGGAGACAATAGTTAAATTACATTCAAGATCAAGTCTACTACAAATTCGGACACAAACAGGCTTAACCTCAGAATCATAATATAAAACACATGTCTTTTTAATATTGACAAAACATAAAAATGTTGTTGAATCTTAAAAACACTTCCCCTAGCCTTGCATTTTTAATTAATATTATACAGACATAGCAACAGCACATTAATATTTTTTTCAAAAACTCAAGCAAAACTGAAATGGTACCTAAGCACTCTCGAGTAAATTTTTCCTTCTTCAACTAAATGCATGGCTTCTTCATAAAAAGGGCAATGGCAAAGAGACTCCAGACTATAGGTATGCCGCACTTCTCTGTGTTCTGCAAGCTAAGAATATAGTGAGTTAAAATAAGACTATACTGGAAAAAAAATCAGAGAAAACCACAAGAAAGGATTTCATTAACATCAACACATATTAAATTTGATAAAACCAAAAAATCATTCAGTAAAATTTTGCATCTAGTTAAATCTGAATTCATTTTATTTCAAAATTCATCTGTTAAAAAAAAAGAACAAAACTTTGTAAGAAGCTTAGATCACATTGAACCCATCTACTTAAATCTATAGGGTGCACACAAAAGCAGTACATTGTAATTCATGAATCTTTCCCGATGCCAAAGATAAAGCATTGGGGGGAAAAAAGAGGACCTTCCTGGTGGTACAGGGCTGTTAAAGTCTCAGCACTATCAAGCTTTCACCAACCACTGCAGCATGAGTTCAATCCCTGTCTGGCCCGCTGCTCCCCTCAGCAGTGTATTTCAGTGGATCTACCTGTTCCGCTCCCTACTCTGTCTCTGGTGAATCCTCTCACCACCCCTCTGCCCTGCACTTCTGGCCTACACCCCAGTTCTTATATGCATAGATAAAAAATATATCTTTCAAAATAAAAAAAGGGTTTTATCAGCCATCCAATGAATGCTTAAAAGTATTATATCTCACAATTATAAAATAAAATAGAATGTTCTATAAAGACACTGAAATATTATCAATTAGGCGAATTCTAAGGAACTTGTCTTCTATATAGAGCTAACATTTGTGTAACTGACAGTCATGTGTTCCAGTTAGCATAGCAACTCTACAAACAGAATTCCAGTCTTCTGACAGTTCATTTTAAAAACTGTCAGCTCAGCAAGAAAACTTTGGAGTAATTTTATTTGCCAGGTGATTTATTTAAATGGTAGGACATAGAGTTTGTTTATTTTAAAAGTTTTATTGTGAAATAAGTCACATACCATAAAATTCACCCAGTTACAATTCAGAGCTTTTCAGTATATTCATTGTGTTGTGCAATAAACAACACTTTTTAATTCCAGAATATTTTTATCATCTCAACAAGAAATCCCCCAGTCTTAAGCAGTCCCTCCTCATTCCCCCTTCTTTTCAGTCCCTGGAAACCACTAATCTATTTTCAGTCTCTGTTGAGATTTCTACTTGGCAAACTTCAAATGAATGAAATCAAACAATAAGCAGCCTTTTATGTTTGGTTTCTTAGAGTATTTTCAAGCTTCATCTAGGATGCAGCATATATCAGTACTTCATTATTTTTAATGGATGAATTATAGGAATATACCACATTTTGCTTATCTGTTCTTCAAATGGTAGTCATCTGAGTTGTTCTCACATTTTGGTGACCAAGAGTCAGAATGCTTTGAATATTTGTGTACAAGTCTTTGCATGAAAATGTTTCTGATTTTTTTGAGTGTATGTGTAGAATGGAAGAATCTAATGGTAACTCTATGTTCAACTTTTTGAGCAATTGCCAAACTGTTTTAGAAAGTAGTTACATCCCTTGCCAATCCCTTGTCAACAACTGTTGTGTTCATCTTTTATTATGATTACCCTCGTATGTTGTTAAGTGGCTTGATCTCTTAAGCAGTAATGCTGGGCATCTTTCAGCTCCTTATTGGCCTTGTGTCTCTTCTTAGAAGAAAGATCTATTCAAATCCTTTGCCCATTTTTAAATCGGACTATTTGTTCATTTATTTAAATTTTTAAATATATTTATTTTATTTAATCATGCACACAAGAACTGGGGTATAGGCCAGATGTATTGGGGTAGGGGGTGAGAAGATTCACCAGAGACAGAGTGAGAAGCAGAACAGGTAGATTTACTGAAATACACTGCTGAGGGGAGCAGCAGGGGAGACAGGAGAGGTCTGCTGTGCCATGTGGGTCCCCTCCCTGGCCTGGCATCAAACTCATGATGCAGTGGTTGGCGAGAGATTGGTAATGCTGAGACTTAACTCCTGTGCAACCAGGGAGGCCCGCTAATTGTAAATCAATTATTGAGTTGTTACCCCTTTTTGCTTTTTCTGGATTTAAGTCCTTTATTAACTATATGAATTATAAATATTTTGTCATGTTTACCTTCTTTTTACTTTCTTATTGGGGATCTTAGAAGAAAAGGTTTTATTTTTGTTTCTGATAGATCCTACTGATTTTTTTTTCTTCTGTCTTAACTTTTGCTTCCTGCTTGGATAGAATATCAATAGTAGTTAGAACTGAGAGGTTAGGAATTTAAATGATCATTCCTGGATATACGGGTAGCACAGCACACACTTGCAAACTCTTACATTCCCAGGAAAACATAGGACTTTTTCAAAGACTTGAGGTTAAGGAAAAAACCTTAGCGGATTTAAAAATACTTAGGAAGAACGTTCTATAGATAATAGTTTAAAGTTTTGTACCACTGTCAAAATAAATATGATCTATCTATATACTTCTACCAGTAGAGAAATATTTTAATGTGGAATATGGGGCTGCAGTTAAACTCTCTACTAATAAGAGAAACAAATCCAACAATGAGAGATTCCAGAATAAAATTCTTGATTCATTAGTCTGTCTTATTTGTTGTTTTGGCTGAAGTAATCTTTTAAAATAAATCTCTTAAAATAGGCTTGCAACTGTGAAAATATATTATATTAAAGATTTTATAATAGCTAACACTTTCATCAACTTCTTGAGACAAGAATAACTGAGAAACATTTATTTAATCATTAATCTTAAATTTTAAGCAAATCATTAAAATGATGGCTTAAAATTTCACTTTAGAACATATCTTATTAAAAGGAATTTTGGACAAAATTCCCAAAATCTTTTTAAAGGTTTCAGGAAAAAGATTAACATTTCTGAGAGCTCAGATGTTACTAAGAAACAGGTCAGTTGCATAGTTTCATTCCAGCGTATGGAAAGAGCAGTTCTTTTTTGGCTAGCTGAAACATGAAATTTCCTTTATTTCTAAATTACTCTTTTCCCAAAAGGGCATATTTCAAAAACTCATTTTAATATTTTCAAAAAGAAAAATAATACCATACTGGCTTAGAGAAAACAGCATCCCACCTTATTAATTTTCTCCCACATTTCACAAGTACTATAAAAATGACCATGTAAGAAATCAAACCAAAAATAGAAACAGATAAAACCTATAGATGAAGCAACACGTAAGAACAAAACTTTAAACAAAGATTTCAACATCTGAATTACTTCTGTTCAGTATAAGAGGGACTGGGCCTTACCCTCCTTGCTGAATGTATACTAATATTTTCACAAACTTTAATTAATTATTTATTTATTTTTGGTATAGGAGAACTGTGGTTGCCTGGGATCAAACTCAGGCTGTTGAGGTAGGCCATAGGGGTGGTAGCACTAAGACTTAATCCTTAGGCCACCAGGGAGGCCCCAAGTTTTTTAAAAAATATTTTTAAAAAACTTTCAACAATAATTAAAGAAATGTTCAAAGTCACAAAACTACTCTGAGTTGCGCCATAAAAAATAAGCCTTTCATTTTAATGATTTCTATAGTGTTACATTTTTCATTTTCTTCTTATATGTTTACATTTTCTTTCAAATCAACCACTTAAAGTTTTAAGTAAGACTTGCAGTTAAAGAAAGTAGGATGACTATATCCCTTATCTTTTTTTTTTTTTAAAGATTTATTTATGTATGCATACAAGCACTGGGGTACAGGCCAGAGGTGTGGAGGGGTGAGAGGATTCACCACAGACAGAGCGGGGAGCAGAACAGGCAGATCAATGGAAGTACACTGCTGAGGGGAGCAGTGGGCACAGCAGGAGAGTTCTGCCACGCCATGTGGGTCCCCACCCTGGCTGCTGGCAGGGATCGAACTCATGCTGCAGTGGCTGCGGTTTGCTTCATAGTGCGTTGCTTAACCCACTGCGCCACCAGGGAGGCCCCATATCCCTTATCTTTTTAAGAAATAAAAAAGTAGGGGGCCTCCTTGGTGTACAAGGGGTTAAGTCTCAGCACTTGAAACTATCTATTCGCAGCCACTGCAACACAAGTTTGATCACTGGCCAGGAGCTGACCCACATGGAATAGCAGACCTCTACTGCCTTACCTGCTGCTCCCCTCAGCAGTGTGTTTCAGTCAATCTGCCCGTTCTGCTCTCCACTCTGTCTCCTGTGAATCCTTTCACCCTCCCCACACTTCTGGCCTACACTCCAGCTCTTGTATGCATAAATAAGTAAATCTTTTAAAAAAAGAAATAAAGAGGTAAATAATTTTACAATAACCACCTATAAAATGTTCTTCAATGACTCTTCCCACTATGGACACCTCATTCTTCTGACTAGGACTAATCTGTGTAACTAAGAACCAACTATCAAATGATGAACTGTGATTTCTGAGGCTAGATCATAACAGTCACTCACTCCTTCCATATCACTCTCTCTTGGATCTCTTTCTCTGTGGGAAGCCAGATGACTATTGTGAATATATTCAAGTAGTGCTACAGGAAAGTCCATGTGGTGAGTGGTTCGGTTTTCTTCCAATAGTCTATGCCAACCTGTTTATGTAAGTGAGCTACCTTGGGAGCAGATTCTCCAGCTCCAGTAAGGTCTTTAGATGATGTAACCCCAGCCAACATACTTGACTACAGTTTCATAAAAAACCTCAAGTCAAGCAGCTCTTCTGCCTGCCTGTCACCTTGCAGGCAAGTCTTCTCTCAAACTTTTTCCCTTTGTAAAGCAGCAAAGGATGCTCTCTCTGCCTTGCCTGTGCCTATGCAGGTATCTCTCTTCCCCTTTCTCTTTTTCATGATAAACCTGTCCTTTTAAAATGTGTGTGTGGGGGGGACGACCAAAAAACAAAAACCTAAACCAGAACCAACCAGATAAGCCACTTTCAAACTACAGACCTTCAGAAATAATGAAATAATAAACATTTATTGTTGTTTTAAGCCACTAAGTTTTGCAAGATCTATGACAAAGCAACAAATAACATAACAGTAGGCACAATACTAATGAAAGACACATGAATTTCTAAAAGCTGGAAGGTCAGTGCAAGTATGTAGACAGATGAAACAGATAAAGAAGTCATAGTTGAGAACAGTTCAAGAAGGGATTGGTTGAGGGGGAGACATTTGCTAATAAGTAGAGTCTCAAAGAGTACCAGGGCTGGAGTGGGCAGGAATCTTTGAAAACAGGGGTTGAAAATGGGAGGTTAAATAAAAGCCTGTGTCCAAAAAACTATAGCATTCTACTCCAGTACTCCTCCCCTCCCAACTCTGAATAGGAAGACATCTTGTAGAAAAACAGATTTGCAACCAGAGAACATATCTCTTCAAAATTTGTTTCAACTGCCTGGGGGAGTAAGTTATCTTGGGTAAGCAATGGCGTTCCCACTGTAAGGCCTTCTTCATGCTGTATCCAGGTGCACCATCTCGTAGGCTATGTCCAGGCCATCTTAAATAAAATCTGCTCATCAACACACCTCAAAGAAGTAACAGAGCCATTAGCTTTCTGTTCACCTACTCATGGAACAAACAAACAAAACAACATGGCAAACCCCCACACTTTGCTAAACAAAACAATCCAGTCACCATAAAAACTTTCAAATTAGAGAAAAAAACTATGAGCACAAAAATGAAAGTCCAGGATACACAGAGAAAATTAACCCCAGAGAAATTAAGATAATTCAAGAAATAGGAGATTTAAATTTATATATAGTCCTCCCTTTCCAGATTATTATTCTAAATGTTCTCTCTTGTCACTTTGTGTGTAATTATAAATGTTATTTTGTATGGCTAACTGCTATCAAGTCAGAGAGGTGGGCATAAAAAATTTTCAAAATTTCCATTTGGAACATGACTATATGTAACTGAATTACAGAGAAAAATTTCCTCTTTAATGAGCATCCTGTAGCTTAAATATTTAACACAAAGACGAATATTTAACACAAAAATAACACATTTCAGTGTGGTGATTTAAAAAAAAAAAACAGCTAAAACTTGCTCTCCCTGTAACATTTGTTTCTATCTGTTAAATGACAATCTCCTTGACAGATGGGAGAATTGGGAGAGTAGTCTGTGTAGTGATACCCTAACATTAAAAAGTCTTCAGAAAACATCATGCTAAGTGATGCAGTGTCGAAAACAAAAGATCATCTGTTGTATGATCCCATTTATGTAAAATGTTCAAAACAGGCAAATCTATAGACACAGAAAAGGAGAGGAGGTAGGAGAGAAAGGGAAGTGATTGCTAATAGCAGGATTTCTTTGGTGGATAATAAAAATATTCTGGAATTAGAGAACAGTGCTAGTTGCACAATTCTGTGAATATCCTAAAAACCACTAGACTGTATATTTAAGAGTGGATTTTACAGTAGATGAATTATATTTAAATGAAACTATTATGTAAAAAAAGACTTTTTCAGAGAAAAAAAAATGATGTTTCCAAAAATGTTTGGCAAAGCATAATAGGAAAATCTCATTAATCACTTTCACAGATGACTGACCTAGCTTAGATAAAAGCTTATGCCAGGACTTGTTCTAATTTAAATGGGCAAGAAATCTTTCTGGAAATTCTGAATAAACTTTTCAAATGGTGACAAACTCCTTAACTTCCCAAAGAATTCTGATGTTATTTTCTTAATAACTTTCTTCATTAAAATAGTTTCCCCTATGTTAACTGTAAATACTTGACTTAAAAATAATTTTACGTTTCTTAGAAAAGAATTTATCTCAGAATTTTCACATGCTGAGTCCCTTCATTTATACCCAGCAAGCATTCCTAGGACATTTCTCACATGTTGAGTCTTCTTGTGGTATTTATGCATTTATTTTTCCATAAAGATATTTTTAATTCATCAAACCTTTAAATAATAAAGTTAAAGGAGCACACTGAACAGTTGACAAAATATACTTTAAAGCTGCACATTATAAAGAATCTTTAGCACAATAAAACACATTGTTCCGGGCCTCCCCGGTGGCGCAGTGGGTTAAGCAACACACTATGAAGCAAACCGCAGCCACTGCAGCACGAGTTCGATCCCTGCCAGCAGCCCGATCCCTGCCAGCAGCCGGGGAGGTGGTGGGGGGACCACATGGCGCGGCAGACCTCTCCTGCCTCGCCCGCTGCTCCCCTCAGCAGTGTACTTCTGTTGATCTGCCTGTTCTGCTCCCACTCTCTGTGGTGAATCCTCTCACCCCCCCACACCTCTGGCCTGTACCCCAGTGCTTGTACGCATAAATAAATAAATCTTTAAAAAAAAAAAAACACATTGTTCCTCATGGCAGAAAAAACAATGCAGTTACTAACAATTCTACTCCTGACAAACCATCTAGGACATAAATGTGTATAAAACAGGACAGAAAACGCATTTGACAAAATACAACATTCTTTTACAATAAAAACTCAACATTCAGCATAGAAGAAATAGACTTCACATACTAAAGAACATATATGACAAGCCCATAGCTAACATCATACGGTAAAAGGCTGCAAACTTTTCCTCCTAGATCAGGAACAAGACCAGCATGCCTACTCTCATGCCTCCCACAACACAGTACTGGAAGTCCTATCCAGAGCAGTTAGGCAAGAAAAAGAAAAGGCAACTAAATTAGAAAGAAAGAAGTAAAATCATTTCTATTTGCACATTATATGATACTACATACAGGAAATCCTAGAAACTCACCAAAGAAATGCAAGAAATAATAAATTCAATAAAGTTATAGGATTATAAAATCAAGATACAAAAAAATCGGTTGCATTTCTACATCCTAGCAGCAAATTACCATAGAGAGAAATTAAGAAACATTCCCATTTACAATTCCATGGGGAAGAATAAAATACCTATGAATAAATTTAACCAAAGAGGTAAAAAATGTATATACTTTTCAATTTTTCAACTGAAAGACTTTGATGAAGAAACTGAAGACACACATAAATGGAAATATAGTCCATGTTCAATATCATAAAAATTAATATTGCTATAACACTCATATTACCTAGAGCCATCTATATACTCACTGCAATTCCTACTAAAATTCCAATGGTATTTTTCATAGAAATAGAAAAACAATCCTAAAATCTGAATGGAACCACACAAGACCACAAATAGTGAAAGCAAACCAGAGAAAGAACAACACTAGCGGCATCACATTTCCTGATTTCAAACTATATTACAAAGATATAGTAATCACAGCAACTGGTACTGGCATAAAAATAGATAAACAGACTAATGGAACAGAACTGAGAGTACAGAAATAAACCCTAGCATATAAAGTCAATCAATATTTGGTAAGGAAACCAAGAATACTCCATGGGCAAAGGATAGTCTCTTCAATAAACAGTGGTGAGAAAATAATCACATACAGAATAATGAAATTGGAACCCTATATTATGCCTCTCACAAAAAATTAATTCCAAATGGATTAGATAAGACCAGAACCATTAAACTTCTAGAACACACACACAGGGCAAAGCTCCTTGACATTAGTCTTGACAGTGATTTGTGACACCAAAAGTATAAGCAGAAAAAGCAAAAATAAACTCAAAAGCTTCTGAATAGCAAAAGGAACATCAACAAAACGAAATGGTAACCCGCAGAATGGGAGAAAATATTTGCAAATCATCTATCTGATAAGGTTTTTAATATACAAAAAAATAAGGAATCTATATAATTTTTTAGTTGCTCTTACAGTTTTTTTTTTTTATAGATTTCATTTATTTTTGCAGGGAAGAACTGGAGTGTAGGCCAAAGGTATAGTGCTTGAGAGGATTCTCCAGACACAGAGCAATGAGTAGGACAGGCAGATATATTGAAATACACTACTGAGGGGAGCATTGAGCAAGATGGAGAGGTCTTCTGCATCATGTAGATTAGCTTCCTGACTGAGGTCTCAGGGGTGATAGCACTGAGACTTAACCCCTAGGCCACCAGGGAATCCATACATCTTAATAGCAAAAAAGATTTTCAAAAAATTTAAACAACTAGTCAGGTGTATAAAAAAGGTGCATCAGGGCCTCCCTGGTGGCGCAGTGGGTTAGGCAAAGAACTATGAAGCAAACCTCAGCCACTGCAGCACGAGTTCGATCCCTGCTGCCGGCCAGGGAGGGGACCCACATGGTGCAGCAGACCTCTCCTGCTGTGCT
>JAGFMF010012074.1:4469249-4530306 GCA_019455555.1 Galemys pyrenaicus
TGATCTGCCTGTTCTGTTCCCCGCTCTCTGTGGTGAATCCTCTCACCACCCCCACACCTCTGGCCTGTACCCCAGTGCTTGTATGCATAAATAAATAAATCTTTTAAAAAAAAAAAAGGTGCATCAATATCACTCATCATTAGGGAAATGCAAATTAAAATCTCAATAAAGTATCATCTCTTAAAATGGATATTATTAAAAAGACAAACAATAACTAATGCTGTTAAGAATGTGTAGAAAAAGGAACCCTTGTGCATTATTGATGGGAATGTAAATAGGTAGAGTCACTATAGAAAATAATATGGAGTTCCCTCAAAAAATTACAACTAAAAATACCGTATAATCCAGCAATCCCACTTCTGGGTATATAGTCAAAGAAAATAAAATCACTAGCATGAGACACCTGTACTCCCATGCAAAGATAGGGAAGCAATCTAAGTATCCATCAATGAATGAATGGCTAAAGAAAATATGACCTATTAATATATATAAAATGTATGTATGTATGCATGTATGTACACACAAAATAGACTATTATTTACTTACTAGAAAGAACAAAATCTTGCTATTTGTAACAATATGGATACCCTAAAAGGCATTATATCAATTGAAATAAGTCACAGAATATAGTATATTTACATAGAATCTCAAAATGCCAAACCCACAGAAATAGAGAGTAGAATGGTGCTTACCAGGGTATAAGGGATGGCAGAAACATGGAGATGTTAAAGGGTACAAACTTTTAGTTATAAGATAAAGACGCTCTGGAGATTAATGTAAAGTACGGTGGCTATAGTTAACAATACTATATTAAATACCCAAAAGCTAAGAGAATTGATTTTAAATGTGCTCAGCACACACACAAACAGTAATTATGTGAGGTGATGGAGATATTAACTAACATTATTGTGGTAATTTCACAATAGGTTTATCAAATAATTATAAAGATGAACACACTGCATACATTCTCTCTGATAAAATGTTTAAAATCTCAGTAGAAAGCAAGTTATCCATAAATTTGTAATTCGGAGATCCCCTTTTATATCTAGACTGTTTTTTTCTACCTAAGTAGTTATATAGCATATGTTATCTGCCACATGTGCCTTTCTTTTTCTTATGTTACAAGGTTATAATTCATACTTTTTATCATACTCTTCATTTAACATATGTCCCAATGTCATTAAAAATAATACACACTATAGAAACATGGCACTATAATGTTTTAAAATAAGGATATACCAAATTTGGAAATATCATATTTCCAGCTTTTCATTATTATTAAGATACCACAGTGAATATTTTTATAGATAAATCTTTGAATCTGATCACTTCCTTGGGCAAAATATCTAGAAGTATGATTTCTGAAGTAAAGAACTTGAATACTTTTAAGATTCTTGATACAAGGTGCTTCCCATTAAAATAGTTAAATGCTTCACACATAATCCACATTATATGAAAATGTCCATCTAAAGTATGTGTGTACATGTTCACCTCTCTAAAGTTCCCATGGGAATTGATATTCACATTATATTAAACTTCATAAAAGTCTAAATCCATGACAATTTAACTGAATTACAGCATAATGGCAAAATTTATTCAACAGCTGAAAAAAAACAAAAACCTCAGTATGAAACATACATGTCCTACCTCTGCTGCTGAAGCAAAGGAGTCAGTTGATGCGATGCTCAAGGTGTCTCGTAGGCCAAAGTCATCCACATTCCCTTTCGGGGTGATATCTGTATCTTTGTCTTAAAAGTAAAAGATGAAAAGTTTACAAATTGGTATTCCTTATCACTGCCATCTCTCACATTCTATAGTTGGTTTCTCACTGTCAAATTTTAGTCCTTATTTAGACAATAGGATCTAATAGAAAAACAATACAGATCAACGAGAAAATCTGACAAGATTCTTAAAGCATACTCATTGTTTAATTGATTCTGAAACAATGTCAAGCAGAGGAGAAAGTGTTATAAAAAAAGATACTCATTTTTACCTTAAAAAAAGAATTAGGGGCCTCCCTGGTGGCACAGTGGGTAAAGCAACACACTATGAAGCTATTGGCAGCCACTGTAGCACAAGTTCGATCCCTGCCGCCAGCCAGGTTGGTGACCTACATGGTGTGGCAGACTTTTCCTGCTTCTCCCGCTGCTCCTCTCAGCAGTGTATTTCAGCTGGTCTGCCTGTTCTGTTCCCTACTCTGTCTCTGGTAGATCCTCTCACCTCCCCCACACCTCTGGCCTGTACCCCATTTCTTGTATGAAAAAATAAATAATTTTTTAAAAATTAAACTTAGTTTCAGATTAATAGTCTTTGAGTATATAATAAATTGGCATATACTAACTGAAGCTGGTTTTTCTACCATACCAGGTAAAATCAGTGCACACCAAAAAATAGTTTGAAACAGAATAATTTAGCTGCAAGTGGTCTTACTCAAATTGGAAAAACTAAATTTAATTCAAATTAAATAAGTTATTAACATAAAATGTTGTTTGCTGAGTCACCTGTGATAGGTAGATCAATTAAAATAATTAAATAAGATGTCTCTGAGTTCTTAAGTTTTAAAGGCCTATTTTAATACCAAAAGATAAAAAATTATCAGATTCGGGTTCTTGATGTTTATTTTGTTCACTTGAGGGTCAAACATAACTGCTACAATGATTTTACATTTGGCTATCCATTAACAATACACAGCATACAAAATGTGGGTGTCAGTATCTTCACATATTATTATTAGGAATCCTGTTAACATTAAATTTTCAAACAAATACTATAATTGCTTACTGATGTAACTACATTACAGCAAAGAACTGATATGCTTCAAATTTTATCACAGTATGAAAAAGCAAAGAATAATGTGTGTGTATATATATTTGATATTCAATCTGCTTAATTTGTCAGATACTTTATCTTCTTTAGAAAGAAACCAGAAATTTCTTTGGATTTCATTCAGCTAAATTTCTATTTCATCATTTTCCCCAAAATAAAGTTCATTACTTTTACCAGAAGTTTTCCAAGTCTTGTTTAAAACCCCCAAGAACCAGAAAATACAAATGTTTTATAACTCTAGACAGGAAATGTAGAACTTTTTAGAAATCCAAACCATTAATTTAAACTCAAAAGTCTTGCAACCAATTTATTTTCCAAGCTCTAAGCCAAGCAGAGAGAAAGAGAGAGAGAGAAAGAGAGAGAGAGAAAGCCTTAATTGGTACAAGATTCATTCCTACTAAGTAGCAAAAATCATCATACCCATAGCATTTTTCCCCTAAATTATATTTGGTGGTACCATATTTGACTTTGTGACTATTTATTTTCCAAGATTAAATTACAACTACTAATAGAACAAAATCTGAGGTGAAGTTACTCTATTTTCCAAAAAAAAAATGCATGTTCTTTTAGAAATTATATTTTTTTCAACAAACCACAGAACAAAACAACCTAACATTTTACATTTATAAAACAGCTATAAAACTGATACTTTTGGATACCAATTAAACAGAAAAATTCTCATTATTCTGTTTTTAATGCATAAATGATTTTTAATGATACACACACTTTGGGAAATTAAATACTTACAGAATTTTATTGGCATTTATAACCCTCAAAACTTTATCTGCTTAATTATCTTCCATTGTTAGTATTAATTGTGCGCAAAATGAAATCACAGTACAGTTTTTATTACACCAAAGCACTTTTAAAGCAGTATTAAATTACAAGTCAACTAAGTTAAATCTTGGTTCCATATGCCTTTTGCTATTTTCAGAGTAGAACACAGACATTTATCTTATGTCACTTTACCTTTCAGACATTACCCATGAGCTGTTAAAAGTCTGTTTTACTTCACTCAACAGTAACCAGTCATTCAATGTCATCTAGATCAGTTACCATGGTTGTACTTTATTTAAAAGGGAAAAAAAAATCTAACAAAGAAAAGTGGCTCAGAGGAACTGGAAAGATTTATTCACTAAATCCAACTTTGTAAACCACAGACCATATAATTCTCTTTTCAGTAATTGTTATGATTCCTGAATGCCGGCTTAATAATTATGAAAAGAAATAACACATCTGTTTTTTAGATGAGCTAATAAAGAGTATAAAGAAAAAAATATTAGGCAATTATCTCAAACTAAGAGCTTGCATGAATCCAACTAAAATTTAAAATACCCTTTCTAAAAAGTATCATCAACTCAAGTGTGGTACTGGAAGTCAGAAATAGCACAGAAAATTAAAACTAAATATTTTCAGAAACTTCGTACCAAATTTTTCTTAGCAAGAAAAAAATTAAACCCACAATGTGATATCATTACACATCTACAAGAATAATCAATTAAATTGGAAGGAAAAGACAATTTTTTTATTAAGGGTGGATACAGCAACAGAAATTCACATATACCACTGGTAGAAATGTTAATTAGTACAATCATTTTGGAAAGTTGGCTATGAAAGTTCAAGACTGCATTCTCTCTCACCTCATAATTCTATACTTAGGTGTGTTTCACAGGGAATTCATGCTTATATGCATAAGGATATTTATAATGGCATCACTCACAATAGCTCCAAAATGGAAAAGAGAAATTTATCTGCCATAGAATACACAAACTGTGGCATAGTCATACAATGAAATACTATATAACAATAAAAGTGAATAAATTGCTTCCACATGCTCCCACCTGGGTAATCTCACAATACATTGACTGAAGAATTATGTGTTATTGCAGTTCCATAGAATTTAAAACCAGGAAAAACTAAATACAATGATCAGGACTACACACTTAGAAGAAAAGCCAGGAAGTAATCATCAGGACAGTGATTGATTTAGGGGGGCAGGTAGGAGAGATATTACTTGAGATATGCAAGGGGACTTTCTAGGGACTTGGCAGTGTTGTTTTTTTTTTTTTTTTTATCTACATGATAGTTGCACAAAGGAGTATATTAAATCACTGTTCATTTTATTTTTCTGTGCTTTCCTCAAAGTATTTAAGCAGAAGGAAAGAAAACAATGTATCTCTATATTTTGGCCCCAAAGAGCTAAAAGCAGAAAAGGCAATGAAATGTTTTATATTCCAATGTTGTTAGTAAAGCTGTCAATTGTTATTAGACATGAGTTTTATTCCCCAATAGGAGAAGCATTATAACGATGCTAGGTTCAAAATGTCAAAAGATCTGATGAGTCTGGTAAATACAATAGCAAACTGAAAATAATCTGTACCCTACAGAAGATCATTAATAGCAGCACCAGCAGTAGAAGTAGTATTAGAGTCTAATACCATTCATAAATTACTCAACCTTTTCCTCATGGCTTATCAATTCACTTACTATTTTGACTTTTTTTCAAGATTTATTTTTATTTATACATACAAGAACTGGGGTGCAGGCCAGAGAGGTCCAGGTGGGTGACAGGATTCACCAGTGACAGAGTGGGGAGCAGAACAGGTGGGTCTACTGAAATACATTGCTGAGGGGAGCAACAGGCGAGACAGGAGAGGTCTGATGTGCCATGTGTGTCAGCTCCCTGGCTGGGGATTGAACTCATGCTGCAGTGGTTGCAGATAGCTTCATAGTGTTGAGACTTTAATCCCTGTGCCACTTACTATTTTTAATTGGTATTTCAAATGGGAATATTTAGGCATAATCAAGTATTTGTAGGAAGAAATGGAAACCAAGAGATGCTTATTATTTAATGACAGCAGTGTGTAACAAAATAGAAATATGTGTTTTGCACTTACTACTTGCTAAAAAACAAGCTTTACATATGTTACTTCACAATTCTCACAAATAACCCTTTGAAGGAGATACTGTCATTTTTTCATTTTATAGACCAAGAAGCTAAGATATAGAAGTTTACATATCTGGCTCATATTCACATAGTCAAGAAATGGAAGGGCAGGATTTATTTTTTTATTATTATTTTTTAAAGATTTATTTATTTATACATACAAGCACTGGGGTACAGGCCAGAGGTGTGGGGAGGTGAAAGAGTGTACCAGACAGAGCAGGGGGCAGAACAGGCAGATAGACTGAAACACATGGCTGAGGGGAGCAGCGGGCCAGGCAGGAGAGGTCTGCCTGTGCCAGCCAGCAGCAGGGATCGAACTTGTGCTACAGTGGCTGTGGTTTGCTTCATTGTGCGTTGCTTAACCCACTGCACCACCAGGGAGGGTCTGGAAGGGCAGGATTTAAACCCAGGTCATCTGACATCAGATTCTAAGCTATGAAATGATGGAGCTACAGGATTCAGTATGGTAGCCACTAGTCACATGTCTATGGAGTACATGAAATGTGGTTAGTTGGACTGAGATATACTGTATGTGAAGATGCAGAATGGATTTTGAAAATTTCACACCAAAAAACATATAATATCTTAATATATGCTGGACTTAAGAATGTTATTATTAAAATTTACTTTTTTAACTTTTTCATGTAGGTACTAGAAAATTCAGTTACGTTTGTGGTTCACATTCTATTTCCACTGGGCAGTGTTGTTAAGATCATCCCTTTCCCATCTTATCTACTGTGCTAAGGGTTTAACAGTTCTTTAGGGGATTTATATTTTTTGAGAGACTACTATGTGCCCAAAGCATTCTGCTAAGTTTATCATAAACTATTTAATTCAATAGATGTAACTGTCGGAGAGGAATAGTCTTTGTCTAAGAATGCTTTACTGTAACTAGAACAAAAAAAAGAGGGGAGTGTTCTCTAATAAAACTCTTCAATGGCTTCTCCTCTGGTTTTCAAAGCTTTCCATAGTTTCTACCCACCTTACCTACCTACTTTTGTTTTCTGCTAGTAAAAGGACCCTGAGCTCTGGTTGAGTACATTCACTGGACTCCCACCTGCCATACAGAAAGGCCCAACTAGCTAGCCAGCAAGTGTTTGGATTTTGATCCCAGTTTTGATGTTTATAGCTAGGTAAACTGGGAATAACAATGTAATATTAATATTATGACAATAAAATTGTCTAAAGATTAGATGAGGGATTTGTAGCTACACATACCTGATATGTAGTAAGTGCTAAATAATTTTTCACTACTATTATTACAACAATTCTGGCATTCTTTACTAAGTCTTTGGTTTTTCCTGCATCTTTTCCAAAATACAAACGTCTCTCCTTTTGCTCTATTGGCACATACTACACAGAAACACATATTGTTTTCTAATACATAGCTCAAGGGCCATTTCCTGAAAATATTCTCCCAAAACTAATCTTCTTTTCTATGTATGGCAAAACAGTAGAAGTGCTAAAATCATGAGTTATGGAGCTAGGTAGCCTGCAAATTCTGACACCGCTACTTATTAGCAGTATAACCTTGAGTAAGTTTCTTACCTTCTCTATTCTTCAGGGTTTTCATTTGTAAAATATTTAATAAACATTAGCTATTCATATTTTTATGCAAAATATAGCACATTTAAAACATTATCTGAATTTTTATTTAATTATTGCTTGAATATATAGCCCGACTGTCCAGTTACACTGAAATGACTTGAGTGGATGGACTCTTTCATTTTTCTCTTTCCTTTCCTTTCTTTTTTATTCTTATGGCTCCTACAGTTCATATAAATTAAATTTGAAAAATGAAATTTAAATAAACTAAATGAAACTTGTTTTTATAAACTGACCATTCCAAGATGTGAAATCTCTATTTATAAAAGTCTTTCCTCTAAGTCATTTTGCCTATTCTATGACTTTAACTTGTTTTCAGAATACTGTGTTCTTCTATTTCTAATGCCTTGCCTTAAATTAATTAATTAAACATATGATACTATTTTATAAACCTGAAATAGGCAGCTTAAATCTTTTAATGACTCATCATCAACCATAGAGATGCCTAGAAAAAAGCTTTCTACATAACTGGGTGATTAAATATAAAAAGTGTGCCATAAGTCACCACACTGACTCTTTGTGCAATGGCTCTTTTTGTTCCTAACCTTTAAAAAAAATAAATAAAATTTTTAAAAAAACATATTTTTACCTGTCTTAATTACCCAGAACATTCATAACATTCACGCATAGATAGATATAAACTATGATCTTCTTTGGAAGAACATTGAAAGTATAATATTTACTTCTAACTAAACAGTCATATATTTTAGGCCAAAAATCTGACTGGATTCAAGCCATTCTCCTTCTTTCACAATCTCATAATTCACATATTGAATTTTTTCCAAAACAGAATTTGCTCAAAAGAGAAAAAGAAAAAAACTAGAAGATAACTACAGTTCTGGAACTTGGAACTTCAAGCCCGGATCTACTTCTTTAAAACAATCCATGTTTGTTTTTCTGCATGTCTCACTTTTGCCATCTCTAGGCACTTTCTATTTTCTGTCACTTAGAAGGCACCAAGTCTATTTTAACCTCAGAAAATTCTAGTGGAGATTCCAAAGATGCCACTCTTCTTTTAAGATTCAGGCTGTCCACTGGGATTTTATAACACCAGCAAGAAGAGGACGCCTGCCAAATGTCTCAATGTCATTTGACTTCTATGTCAGCAGCTATTCTCCAGATGATTCTTAAAGCAGTTTAAATATGATTTGGAACCTTGTCCTTTCTGTGGTTTTATTGAAAATGGAAAAGTTCCTGCTGCTGACAAGACAAGCTATTTTCCAGAGTCTACTATAATTTTTTAATAAAGTTAAGAATAGAAAACTAGTGCTGGTCTTTGTGTATAATTTGCATGATTATCTGCCCATTCATGTGTTATAATGTGTTATGACTTGCATGGTTTTGCCTACATTAAATGATAATAAATGTACAAACACAGCCTGATACTACGGCACTACCCAAAATTTCTAGAAGTTTTCTCTGGCTATCCCTAAGTATCAAAACTTCTTGTATGCCATGATTTCCCAACATAACAACTGTGATTCCAAACTGGGAAATACAGATATTAATGGAAAATGAGTAACAGAAGGAAAGAGAAGTGAGGAACAGCATTTTCCACCTTTTTTTTAAAAAAAAAAACAACAACAAAGAGGTGCCTGGGTAACCCGAAGTGGAGTAAAATGTAATTAAGGTTAGGTCTGCAGTTTTAGAGACTTTAACATGGCCACTATGGGACAATTGGTCACACTGCACTCTACACAGAGACCCTGGGCCAAGAGGACAAGTGGGAATGGAAATCCATCCCAAATCCTGGGCCTGCACCTCCCTGGGAAAAGGTGAACCTATTTCTTATCACCAACAGGCCGCATGGGTCTTGTTCTAAGTCACACAAAGACATTGTATGAGTGGTCCTGGACTTAAAAAAATCTAAGTAAATAAAAGTTGAATAAAAAAGAGGCAACAGCAAACAGCAGGAATCTCCCTTGTGTTTGGCATCCCAGCAATTTTCACTATACTGCTTCCATTTCTGAACATATTTTGGCTTAGTTATGTAAACAACAGTTAGACTTCATTTTGTAGTAGTACTACACACTTTGAAATTAACATCATAAGCTTTAATACATAAGAAGAAAGCACCAGGCCAAATTTCTCATATGTTCTGCAATTTGTTCTCTATATACTTAGAGATATGAGTATACAAGTTAAGCCTGTAATTCATCTCACTCCCTAAAAATAAACCCTCAGGGAGTTGATCTTCCAACCACAATGATTCTGCAAAAAAGGAAAAGGACAGTCTTTAGAGCATCAACTCTCGGTTGTCTGACATTTGACTCAGGATGACAGACTGAGGTATTTCCTTTTGTTGCCAATCTCATTCAATATTACTAAATGTTCTATTTGGATGCTTACCTAAAAAAGAAGAATAACATCTCTCTAGTGGACGGGAGGACCCACTTTATAACTTTTCCTATCTTCTGTCAGACTATCTGTACAATCAGTATCAGTCTGGAAAACTCCCTTAGAGAATATCTTACTGCCTCAATGAATCCTATATATCAAAGAGCAGGAAGAAAGAGGGCTAAAATATTTAAAATGTGACAGACGATCCTTTTACAACCTCCTATAAAAACATAGATTTGATTATGATTTCTTATAGAGTCCCTTTTGCCTAGAAGTAGAAAGCATCATGACTTATCTCCTGCCCAACTTTCTAGAACCATTTCCCACCACTCTCCTACATATATTGTGATCCTAAGATATATTCAATGACTTAGAGTTCTCTAAACAAATTGCACGTTACTCCCAGATCCATGTTGTTTCCTCTGCTTGGAATGTCCTATTCTCAACCATCTGCTCAAAGACAAGTACACTGTCTTCAAGTGTCATGCCTGTGAAGCTTTCCATGAGCCTCCCCTTTACCCCCCAAATGTATAATCATATGCTTTTCTTTGGTATTTCCATAGCACTTTCTGAACACAACATCACAACACTTATTACACTGTGCTATACAATTTTTTAATTGTAAATCTCTAAAACCAAACTCTGTGTTGCCTAAAAACAAGGATGAAATCATCTTGTCTCTCCCAGTGCCTTACATTGTTTGACATAAACTAGGCAATCAAATGTTTGCTAAATAAAAATTCCGGACCTAAAAATTCTATGAGTTCATTGTTCAAAAAATAGATCATAAAAAGACCTAAACACATATCTGAAATAAGCAAAGCAATGCTGTTAAGCTACAAAAATTCTTGGTTTGTTTTTAAGAGCTAAATTTGTTCCTACATCAGTATAAAAGAATCTCAAAGTCCTTTGCTTCAGCCAAAGGGAAAAAACATTTATCAAACTTAAGGATTCAGAGTTGCCTACTAATAATACTGCTCCTGCAAAATGCATACTCTCCTCTTTATGGAAAATGTAAGCAAACAAATTATGAAGTCCAATTAACATTAGAAAAAATATAATAAAAGTGTAGATTAATAAACCACTTTATTCATGTAATTTCATAGATATTCAGATGATAGAGCAAAAAGAAAAAAACAAAGACACCAGCAGATAACCACTTGCCTCAAACCTGATCTGTTTACCCTCAAGCTCTTATCTTAATCTCTTAAGTAGGCTGAGTGCACTTCATTTGGGAGATACTGCAAAGAATGGAGATGGGAAAAAAAAGTTGAAAGAAGTATCTCCTGCTTTATGAAGGGAGTTTAGGGTCTGAGTCTTAATTTTAAGTCATATGCTAACCTGTACAGCTTTCTAACTGATTCATGTGAGTAAGACTTAATTAGCAAATTAGACCACAAGCAATATGAATAAAGACTTTAGTACTTATTTCATCATCGGAATTTCATTATACAGTAAACAATTAAATAAAATATTCCATGGACAATTTTAAGCTATATTTGCCATAGCAGTCCCCAGGAGTCCCTGACATCAGGATAAGGCAATTTCCTGTACTTCAATAGGGGGCCACAGCAACAGAGAGCCTTTGATTCTGTAGAGTGGGCCAACTAACTCATAGCACTCTCTACATAGCGCTCTTTAGAGGCAAAAAAAAAAAAAACCCTATAAAAATCTACCCAGAGCAGAAAGATGGGAGGGAAAGGAAAAAGAAAAAAGAAAGAAAAAGTAAGGATCAGAAAAATAAAATAGATATTATCATTTACAGATATGTGGTCTAGATAAAAACTTGAAAACAACTTATGACAAATTACTGGTAAAACTAATAAGGGTCTCCCTGGTGGTGCAGTGGGTTGAGCTCTGCACTGTGAAGCATCTGCCACACAGCACCACCAATTCGAGCCTAGGGAGGGAGGGGACCCACATGGCACAGCAGACCTCTCCTGCCTGCCTGCTGCTCCCCTCAGCAGTGTGTTTCAGCTAATTTGCCTATTCTGCTCCCCCACTTTGTCTCTGGTGGCTCTGGCCCGTACCCCAGCTCTTGTATGCATAAATAAATAAAATAAAATCTTAAAAAAAAACAAAAAATAATAAGAGTTTAGAAGGGTTACTAATAATATTCAAACGCAAATACAGCAAGATTTTAGATACCAGCAACAAAAACTTAAATTTTACAAACATAGCATGCACAATGACAGCAAAACTATAGGAGACCCAGAAATAAAGAAGTACTAAGATCTCTAAGGAGACAATTATAAAACATTATGAAAGACATGTTAAAAAAAATGAAACAAATATGCTATCTACACAAGGAGTTTAAGTTCTAATATAAGATTTTAGATACCTATCCAAAAATTATGTATTATCAAAAGTAACCAATATTACTGGAGAAATCATTAAACCTCCCTCCCACAACTTCATCTTTTATGTATGACTTCCACTTTTATCCTCCAGGAAGAAGCTATACTGGTTTGAACACTTTGAGTTGTTCCCTTCACTTCTTCATTTGTTTCTCCCATGGGGAGAGAAATTTAATGCTGAGAACCTCATCACCATTAAGCAGATAGAAGAAAATGAAATTTAGTCATTGGTCACAGTATAATTTTTGATGTGCAGTAGTGCATATATTCTCTCTCTCTCTCTCTCTTTCTCTCTCTCATTCTGTTACTCTCTCCCTCCCTCCTCCCAGTAAAGAAAAGACTAAGTCTGCTATACATCACTAGTTGGTAGAGATTATAAGGCAGGCAGAGAATTGCTATACACTTGGCTGAATGAGTGAGCTAGAAATTTTCTCTGCATTGCCAGCTCTTCTCCAGAGAAGACCAGCATTAGTGGGAAAAGTTTAGATATATTAATTGACATCTGGCTCTTTGTGTTCTTGATGTATTCAGAACCCAGAGTGACAGAGGGGTTTCTTAAAGTCCAATAAATGCCATTATTAAATAATAGAAAAGGTATGACATATTTCCTTTGGCTTGAAAATCAGAGAAGAACGCACAGGGGTAGTAGTTTTAGATGTTCCTATGTTTGAGCGGCAGAAGAAAATGTAATTATGTAAAGGAAACTTATCAGTCAAAGAATTAAAAAAGGAAAATTTACTTAAAACTAGGAGTTGATTATGCAACTAAATCTTAGAGAATTTCGGTTCTGGAAGAGACCTTGTCCAGTCTGGCTGGAGTAGTGGGAAACATTAAAACAAATAGGTCAGAAAAAGTGATCTAAGAACCAAGACATAACAAGAATAGAGCTCTGCACCAAGAAAGTATTTCCAAAAACAAGGTATAATGTAGCAGAGGGGAGAGTTCCTGCAAGCAGGAACTCAATTACAAGAATAATAAATCCAAGCAAAATGTAGTATGGGTGAAGAGAAAAGAGAAAGAATAAGAGCTTTATTAGGGAGACAAAAGCAACAGAAATTGATAAATAAGTATATGTGCTGGCAAGAGGGAGGATAATTCATTATTATTTTTTTGTTTTCTTCCTATGCATATGGCAAGATCAGCAATGATCAAGGAAAGACAATAAACTTTGCTACATTAAGAGTAAATATTTTAGCAAAGTATTTGTCTCTCAGATGACAATTTTCTTTTGAAACAGAGGAAAAGATTTATAAAGAGCATCTTTTTTCACTTTCCCAAATAAATAACTTTAAACATGGCTTACAGACCTTGTTTCAAGAAATGTAATTTATGTTACTACCAAATTATGAGAAAAGTCAACTTTATTCCCAGAAAAAAATGAATGTTGTCTGGAAAAAAGAGCAAACATTATCATTGTAAAATAAATTATGACCTTGTAATATCCATCTACCGATAACCATGCAATTTAAAAATAATCTTTGAACAGGCCTTATAAAAATGCTAAAATATATCCACAATACAAATAGATAACAAGTGTTTACCCATGACTATGCTAAAATAGGATATAAGCTATCTCATTTAATCTTCACAAGTCTATGAAGTTTTTCCTAATATAGGTTTCCCCTACTAACCAAAAATAAATGTTCCTATTTGGTATGATTTGGTAGTTATATTTGGGTCTGGGAATGCTCAAAAATTCTTCCATAAAAATTAATGGTAATAGTTTTCCCAGACACAGATAATGAGGGAAACCATTACACACAGTCCTGTGTCTTACAGATAAAGCTTAGTCTAAGGAAGGTTAGGGCTTGGTTAGGTTTCATAGCTAGTAAGAGTGACAGAACAAGGATTTCAACTCATCTTTAACTTCAAAGATCATGTTCTTAAGCATGAAGCTAGGCTGTCTATAACTGAAATCATATGGGCATTTTTGTTTGCACCTTTAAAAATTATAATAGCAAAACTATAACTTAATAGTTGTTAACTAAGAAAATTATTAATTCTCTGAAAGACAGAAAGTAGAAATAGATGTAATGCTTCTAGATTCTAAAAGACCTAATAGATAAATTACTAATGTTATTTCAAGTCGTTATGCATAACTTCCAAGCTCTCTCACTCTGAGTTATATTAGCAGGTGTATTCAAAGCATGCCAGAAAAAGCGATGACCTAAATTTAACTCCCCGCCCTACAAGCAGCACAGAATGGCATTTATGAGTCACAGGCATTCAATATGTAGATAAAATGTGCTGCCCTCTAGTGATTTCAACACCTTGCATGTGTTTCTAGTGTGTTTCTAGTATGTGAATAAGGAGAAACTTTTTTTTTAAGTATTAGAGAATTGATTTAAACCTTCATTTCATTTTATAGTAGTAGAAACAGAACAAATAACTATTGCTTAAGTCAGGAGTAAACTTCTGGTATGTTAAAGCAAATATATAAATAATGTTAAATATATAAATATGTTAAAGCAAATATATAAATCATCCAATAATGATTCCCTAATTCATAATGGTTAAGGAAATACTAGCATAGCAAAAGACAAGTTATATAAGAAAAGTGGGTTATTTTATTCAAGGAATTCATGCCTTAAAACATAATTCAAACCCTAAGTCAAAGCTGTTTTTCTTGGGAATGAATATAAAGAGACATTGAAACACATTGTAACTATAGTGTGTTTCAAGGGTAAGTCTTAAAGCACAATGAATGATTCATAAAATATATGCTTTAGAATGCTTTTAAGACAATGTATTTGTAGTAAAGGTTTCTGTGTTGCTATAATTTCCTTCCTATATAGCAAAACTATTTCCTTACTTTAACACAGATGATGGGTTGGTTTAGGAGTGTATTAGTGTGGTTGCTTTCAGATCTAGGTTGCCAGAAGTTCTTTCATTCCTCCCCCCCACCCCCAACCACTTCTTTCATTTTTAAAATGAAAGTGTTCCTGCTTTAATTCTGCTCTTTTATTTTATCAGCACTAGCTCTGATATTTACAGCATCCTTTGTACTAAATTAACAGAAGCAGTATCAGCAGTTATTTGATCTTTTAGTATTTAGCACAGTTAATTTTTTTTTAAAGATTTATTTATTTATGCATACAAGCACTGGGGTACAGGCCAGAGGTGTAGGGGGTTGGTTAAGAGGATTCACCACAGAGAGCAGGGAGCAGAACAGGCAGATCAACAGAAGTACACTGCTGAGGGGAGCAGCGGGTACAGCAGGAGAGGTCTGCCGCGCCATGTGGGTCTCCTACCTGGCGGTGGCAGGGATCAAACTCGAGCACAGTTAATTTAATGACCACTTGGATGACAATACTGCAGAATATAAAAATGACCCTAAGTTATATGGAGAGAAGCCATGTACACTGCTGGCAGGAATGCAAACTAGTACAGCCATTACAGAAAACAGTATGCAATCCCTGAAGAAATTTTAAATAGAAATTCCATATTATCCAGGTATCCCACTTCTGGGTATTTACCTGAAAAATACAAAATCACTAATTTGAAGAGATATATTCACTGCAGCATTATTTACAATAGCCAAGAGTTGGAAACAACCTAAGTACCCCTTGACAGATAATTGGATAAAGCTGTAGCATATACATACATAGGAGAGTACTATTTATCTATTAAAAAAATGAATTCTTCCCATTCATAACAGCATGGATGGACCTACAGGGTACTGTGCTTAAAGAAAAAAAGTTAGAGGGGAAAAAGACAAATACCATAAGATTTCACTCAACTGTGGTAAATAATAAAACAAAACGAATGAACCAAATGAAACAAAAATAAATTTTAGATTATAGAACCAAATTAGTGGAAGAAAAAGGGGCTAGGAACTTGGTAAACAGAAGAAAAAGGTTAAGTTGTACAGTGAAGATTGAAATTAGGTTTAGTGGTGAAATTAATGTGAATTTAATGTGTTATACACAGTTGTTGATTTATAATGGTATAATCTGAAACCTATACAATGTTGTAAATGAATGCTATTTCAAAAAATATTTGCTTAACTGACTCTAGATTTAAAATAAGTGTAAAAAAAAACATGATAATAACCAAAACTACTTGAAGAAGTTTCCATGGATATAACCAGCAGTACAATTCCCTGGATAGTAACAAAGGACGCTGCACTTTTCTGGTTTCCAAATGAAGTGGCTCCACCTACAGTAAACATGGTCATAATTCACCATGCCCACCAGTTTTGAAATTTAGTGATTTTTGATGAATTTTTAATGTTTTTATAGGATTTGCATTATTTAAAATAAGTACTATTTTGCACTATTTCAAATTTCACTTAACTTAAAATTAGCAAAACAGTAACCATATTGCATTTTTAAAATTTTTTAAAAAGATTTATTTATTTATGCATACAAAAACTGGGGTACAGGCCAGAGGTGCAAGGGGTGAGAGGATTCACCAGAGACAGAGTGGGGAGCAGAACAGATATATCTACTGAAATACACTGCTGAGGGGAGCAGGGGGCCAGACAGGAGAGATGTGCCATGCCATGTGGGTCACCTCCCTGGCCAGGGATCGAACTTGTACTGCAGTGGCCACAGATAGTCTCACAGTGTTTCACCCTAACCCCTTGCGCCACCAGGGAGGGCCCAGAATCATACCATATATATGTTAAAAAGTTGAGGTACAATTGACTTATTTTATGATTTTTAAACTGTTATTAATGTTACCTAGTAAAAGTAATCAAATAACTAGTAATACTAACAACTCAAAATGTTTCTAGATTTGCTATTTTTTAAAATAGATATAATTTACTTTCAATAAATACATTGTAAACTAAAAAGAAAAATGCTACTATAGATCTAAGGCATCTATAGTAGGGAGAGGAGAGAGAGGGTTCAAAATGGGAGTAAAGGGCACAGGAAGTATGGTGATGGTTCACAGGTAATGTGATGGTGGATGATTTATGCAGACTACATCTGTGGGGAGAAATCAAATATTGTACAAAAATGAACAACAGTTTAAGAAAATAAAAAATTTTATTTAAAGAAATTTCTTAAATGTATCAATGGATCCAGAAAAAAAAAAGTCAAGACTATTTTAAATACACTGTAAGAGTCATACTGAGGGGGCCTCCCTGGTGGTGCAGGGGGTTAAGCAAAGGACTATGAAGCAAACCACAGACACTGCAGCACGAATTCAATCCCTGCGTCAGCCAGAGGAGTGACCCACATGGCGCAGCAGACCTCTCCTGCCTCGCCCACAGATCCCCTCAGCAGTGTATTTCAGTCCACCGGCCTATTCTGCTCCCTGCTCTGTCTCTGGTGAATCCTCTCACCTCCATACCTCTGACCTGTACCCCAGTTCTTGTATACATAAATAAATATTAAAAAAAAAAAGGAATCATGCTGAGAAGGATTTAAGCTCTCCTATAATCTTGTATAAGCTAGTAACTTGACAAATGAATCCACTCTAAAAAGCATAAACACAAAATTAGGTAGAGTCCCTGTTCATATTTTGAATTCTAAATTAGTGAACTAAGTGAACTAAGTTTTGACAAGGCTCTTCTCACCCATGTGCCTTCCAAAACTAAGATGATCTGAAAGTAAGTCTAAAACCAGTTATGAATAATAGATGGCAAATACCTTCCTGCAAAAAAATTCAGCACTAGCAGTTTTTTCCAAATAAGAATTGATGTTAGTTAGCCTTTTAAAAAAATTTATAGTTTCCTATCATTAGTTAAGTAGACAAATACACATACATTTTGGCATGATATATAATAAAGTATCCCATGATCTCTTTATGATCAAGATGGAAATGTGGGAAAGCAGAAATTAGTTGAATTTATACTGACTGAATAACAAAATGTCTCAATAATTCTTAGTGACCTAAGGCAACTTTAAATATCATGCCTCAGACCTATGACTCTGGTTTTTTTCACTTTACAATGTGATATTGTGATATAGTAAGTTACATATATATTTATCTTCCTTTTTAAAAAATCTATATATTTATTTTTGCATAAAGAACTGGGGTGTAGGCCAGAGGTATGGCAGGTAAGAGGATTCACCAGAGAGAGAGTGGGGAGCAGAACAGACAGATTTACTGAAATATGCTGCTAAGGGAAGCAGTGGGTGAGACAGGAGAGGTCCGCTGCATCATATGTGGATTAGTTCCCTGGCTGGGGATTGAACTCAGGCTGTACTGGTGATAGCGCTAAGACTTAACCCTAGGCCACCAGGGAGGCCCTATATATATTTAGCTCTAGGTCTTGGTACAGAACTCCTTAAATCTTTGGAATTTATGAATATTAGGGTGAGAGGAGGTCAGATTCTCAACCAAAACTTAACTTACGTAATGAGAAACTCTTGGAGGATGGTAATCATTGCCCAGGGAACCATGGGACTAGAAGGTTGGAATTTTCAGTTCCAACCCCAAGCCCTGAGGGGAGTGGGACTAAGGAACCAAGTTAATCACTAAAAGTCGATGTAATCAACCATGCCCACAAAATGGAGTCTCCATAAGAGCCCTAAACAACAAAGTTCAGAGTTTCTAGATTGGCAAACACACCAAGATTAGGAGGCTTTTGAGCCTGGAGACAGGCCCCTCACCTTGTACTATGCCCATTCCCCTCACCTTGTACTATGCATCTCTTCTATTTGACTGTTACTTAGTTGTATCTATTATAATAAGCCAGCAATATTAAGTGTTTCCCTGAGCTGTTCTAGCAAATTATCCAGTAGGAAGAGGAAGTTGTGGGAACCCAACCACCAGTGATTTATAGATCAGAAGTATGGGGGATCTGGACTTGTGATTGACATGTGAGTGGGAGACCGTCTTATGGGGTTGAATCCTTAACCTGTGGGTCTGTCCAACTCCAGGTAGCTAATGTCAGATGAATTATATTGTAGAACTCTCAGTTGGTGTCTGCAGAGAATTGGAGAATTGCTTGGAATGGGAAACCCACACATATGGTGTGGGTGATAGAAAGCTAAGAAAATAATAAAAAGCTGAGAGGGATGTCAGATCAAAATCTGAATCTATCTTAATTCAGAATAATGACTCAGAAATAATAACTTAGTAAGAATAATAAATAAAATATCTAAACCCTGGATCTGAAAAAAAAAAAAAACCTGCACAGCTGATATAATAATATAGAGAGAACCTTACACTCTACTAAAAAATTAATTAAAACAATAAATCAGTTCAGTAAAGTAGTAGGTTACAAACTCAATATACAAAGATCAGTTGCCTTCCTATATGCAAACAATGAGCTAGAAGAGAAAGAAATTGAGAAAGCAATTCAATTTACAATTATACAAAAAAATTATCCTAGGAATAAACCTAAAGGAAGTAAAGGACCTATATAAAGCAAACTATAAGGCATTGCTAAAAGAAATAAAAGAAGACACAAAGATATTAAAAGATATTACCTGCTCATGAACTGGAAGAATCAACACTGTCAAAATGGCCATCATAACCAAAGTAATATACAGATTCAACTCAATCCCTATTAAATTTCAATGGCATTCTTTTTTTTTTTTTAAGATTGATTTATTTATGCATACAAGAGCTGGGGTACAGGCCAGAGGTGTGTGTGGGGGGTGAGAGGATTCACCACAGAGAGCGGGGAACAGAACAGGCAGATCAACAGAAGTACACTGCTGAGGGGAGCAGCGGGCACAGCAGGAGAGGTCTGCTGCACCATGTGGGTACCCTCCCTGGTCGGCAGCAGGGATCGAACTCATGCTGCAGAGGCTGCAGTCCGCCTCATAGTGCGTTGCTTAACCCACTGCGCCACCAGAGAGGCCCTCAATGGCATTCTTAAAAGAAACAGAACATTACTGAAATTTATAAGGAACCATAAAAGACCCAAAATAGGCAAAGCAGCCCTGCCAAAAAACAGGAAGAATGGCAGTATCATACTTCCAAAGTTCACACTATGCTACAAGGCTATAAAAATCAAAACAGCATGGTACTGGGACAAAGCAGACACAGACCAATGGAACAGAATTGAGAGTATAGAAGTAAACCCATACCTATATGAACAGTTAATCTATTACAGAGGAGCCAAGAATATACATTGGAATAGGGAAAAACTCTTTAATAAGTGGTGCTGGGAAAACTGAATAGCTGCATGCAAAAGAATGAAACCAGGCCATTCTCTCATACTGTACACAAAAACTAATGCAAAATGGACAAAAGACTTTTACAAAAAAGCCAAAACCATAAAAATACATAGGTAAAACATACCATAACATAAACTTCAGAAATGTCTTTCTGTATTTGTCTCTTGCAGCAAGGAAAACAAAAGAAAATGTAAACTGGGACTAGATCAAACTAAACAGCTCCTGTACAGTAAAAGAATCCATCCCTGGGCATCCCTTATGGAACAAGGGGTTGAGCACCACACTGTGGGGCTTCTGCAGCCACTACAGTGCCAAGTTCAATCCCTGGCCAGAGAGCTGACCCACATGGTGCAGCAGACCTCTCCTGCCTCGCCCACTACTCTTCTCAGTAGTATATGTCAGTCAATCCACCTGTTCTGCTCCCCACTCTGCCTCTGGTGACTCCTCTCACCCCTCCCCCCCCACAACTCTGACCTATACCCCAGTTCTTACATACATAAATAATCTTTAAAAAAAAGGAAACTTCTAAATACAAATAAAGATGCAGAGGAATGTTAATTTTTTTTTAAAAATGTATAGCAACAAATGAGAGAATATGTGACTTAACAAAAACAAATCTAACAATAACAAAGAATAATATAAGTTTTACTTCATCACAGGTATACAATTTGCAAAGTTACAAAAGCTAATACAGTTCTTAGGCTCTGTTATAATGTCCAGAACTTCTAGTTCAACTTGTCAGACAGAGCAGAGGCATCTACTAATTCTTCCCAAAGGCCCACTGTAAATAACCAAACTAAACCAAAACCAAAATTGCAACACATAACATTACAGCATCACTAGAAAAATTAAAAAGCTATATTAGTGGAGCAGAATTTTTAAAGAATACCTTGAAAGTAACAAATATAAGATTAGGCAGGTAGGATAAGAACAACAATAACCAAAAAAAAAAACAAACCCCAGCCTAATATCTTTTTTTTTTTTTATTAAAGATTTATTTATTTATGCATACAAGCACTGGGGTACAGGCCAGAGGTGTGGGGGGGTGAGAGGATTCACCATAGAGAGCGGAGAGCAGAACAGTCAGATCAACGGAAGTACACTGCTGAGGGCAGCAGCGGGCACAGCAGGAGAGGTCTGCCGCACCATGTGGGTCCCCTCCCTGGCCGGCAGCAGGGATCGAACTCATGCTGCAGTGACTGCGGTTTGTTTCATAGTGCGTTGCTTAACCCACTGCGCCACCAGGGAGGCCCCCTAATATCTTATAATTATGGTTTTCCTGTAAGTGTCCCAGAGACGTTCCAAATTCCAAATCAGTAAACATTGTTACCTTGCTCCTAGTACTTTATATGTATTAACTCATCTACTCCTCATAATTACTTTATAAAATAGGTACTATATAACCATTTTTCAGATGAAGAAAACTGAGGTTTAGATAAATTATATGAATAACACAGGTAACAAATGGTGAAGCCAGGACCTGAAAGTATGAATCTTCAGTCTGTACGTTTAGGTATATAGACATAAGCCAAAGGGTAATTAGGCCAAAGGGCAATCCAGTAATTAATAAAGCACTACAATAAAATTCCTCAGGTGAAAAGAGTACTTTATTTCTCTGATTTCTAGATTAAACCTAATAACTTCCTTCTACAAAGTGAATGAAATTCTGTCTACAGTGCACCTGTGAGAGGAAGAAAGATAATTTAGTTAAATGCACATCCCTGCATATATGTGGAGGAAAGAAAATGTTTGAAAGGAAAGGAAGACCCACACTAAATAAATTTACTAGAAATAAGTTTCCTTACTTCATCACCTGAGGTTTCTAGGCCGCCTGCTAGGATTACATTTCCTGTAGGGAGTTTTGCTGGTAGGCATAACATTATCACAAAGAGTTTATAGTCAACCCTCCCACCTAAAGAAGATGTCTGTATTTTATTTTATTTATTTTACATTTTAAAAGGATAGGTTTATCAGGGAAAAGAGAAAGAGAGGCACCTGCATAGCCACAAGTAGATAGAAGAGCTGCCAAGATGTGTGTATTTTAATTGGGAAGGCAATAAAGCAGGGTAGTTAAGATACGGACTCTGAGGTTAACCTGCCTCGGTCTGTATCTAGGCTCTGCTGTTTACTAATTAAGTAATTGGGGGAACTTAATATATCTGTACCTCTGAAAAATGAAGATGATAACTATATTTATCTCCTAACAGTTGCTGTGAGGATTAAGTGAGGTAACTGTTACTCAGAATAGTGCATGATATGGAGAAGAAACTATGATGTATGTAAGTGCTTAGCAAAGGGCCTGTGCCTGGTAACATGCAAACAATGTGGCCACTAGACAATAAATACAGGGAGGAGTTATTCTAAATGACTGCTAAGAAATAGTCCAACCTGAAAACCTATCAAATTTGTAAGAGAAAAAAATTTCAATTTCATCAAGTAAGAAAAAAAATTCTAAAACAACAAAGTATTCACTAAAGGCAGATCCTTAATTTATAACTACTAACTACAAATCACTTCTCAATAGTATAAATGTGTAAATGAACTGGTATTTAGGAAAGGAGTATAATTAACCTTTAAACAATTTTGATTAGTATTAAGTAGCAGATATAACAGATCTACTCCCCTATTTGTCTGGGTTCTTTCAATCTAGAAATTTAAAAATGGAAACTTACATAAAGAAACAATATCCAAACAATTCCCAGGAAGAAACAAAATACAACAGCTTCATGTCAAGTGGTCTCTCCAGGATAATAATAGACCAAGACACTGCAAGGCTGCAGAGAAAAGCCTGACAGCTAAATAGTCAGTCATAGCCCAGGTTAAGATATGGGTGAGGTTAGGAGTTTACTACAAACCTAAAATAAACAAATGTATGGACTGATAATGGGTCCCACTCTAGAAATTCTATACATTTAGAGTTCTAAACTAACATTTTCTCAGAAACAACTTGAAGGCCCCAAAATTAAGTCATCTATTCAAGGGTCTTTTTATATAGAAACAATATGAAACCAAAGCAGACCCCCTAGAACAATACCCAAGAAATCTGTATGACCTGATAGTATGAAGAAATCAAAGATGAACTCTGCCAACCTCTATGGTTAGTAAGAAAAAGAAACTTTAGGCCAAATCTAAGGCACATGTTACAATGTAATAAGTACTCTACATTCAGAAATAAATGTGGAAAAACTTAGCCCTCCTTAATTATATTTTTTATTGGAAAACACCAATCCTCCTCACAATAAGAAATTCATTATTTTTAACAAAGAGATGTAATATAGTGTTTTATTTCATTCTTTGAAGCATTGACAGAAGTCAAGAAAAATGGCATCTAAGAAACACAATACTAAAATGTTTTAAATGTATGCAAAAAGCTACATGTACACTTCTGAAGTGGTGCATCTCTGTCCCATTTTTATATTATGAATTACTATCTGTGTCACGTCATTAGATATAAGTATTTTTTATTAGTTTCTCTGCTCTTAGCATAGCCATTATACTGTGATATATGAGGATTACAGGTCAGAAAATAATATTCATATATTCAAAATCATAATAGATTTTGAGAAAGCCTTCTCATTTTTGTTTCTATACACTTTAACCAAGATTTTTTTTCCCAAAGTATGTAATTTGAAAATAATGTCAAAATCCTACCTATGGTTTAGTACTTGAATTTATATCGTAAGGGCATTAAATTCATTTGAAAAACAAAATTGAAAGAAAAAAACCATAAAAGAAGAAAATCACATATAAAATATTCACCTTACCAATATCATTAGCAAGGGAATTTGGATCAGATGCCCCCAAAGTAGCTTCAAATTCCTCTTGGAGTCGATATGCTCTTTGTAGCAGTGCTTCAAGTTTATGAATAAATTCTGTACTAATAATATCCTATAAAATGAGAAAAGGTACACACAACAAATATTAGACTATTAAAATTTTAAATATTTTCCACTTTTAAATGAAAGACACTAATTAAGGGATATAAAAAAAACTACTGTTGAGCAGTTAATAAAGTACTGACAAAAGTCAGGAGGGATGCCTTTCTAGTTGTGTCTTTAGCAAAATTTCTTCCATTCTCAGGGATTCACTTTCTTTACCTGATAATTAAGGAGTTGGACTAGATCAAAGATTCTCAAAGTAAGCTCCCTGGACCAGAAGCATCAATATCATGTGGAACACTTTTTGAAATGCAAATTCTTCAGACCCCAGGACTTCCTCAGTCCCACTTGAATTATAAATCCTATGGTGGGGAGCCTCCCTGGTGTGGGGGGTGGGAGATGGGGTGAAGGGGTTGTTAAGACTCAGTGCTATGGTCATTCCCAGCCAGGAGCTAATCCACATGGGGAGGCAGACCTCTCCTGTCTCGCCCACTGCCCCCTCAGCAGTGTGTTTCAGTAAATCCACTTGTTCTGCTCCCCACTCTGTCTCTGGTGAATCCTCTTACCTTCACCCACTTCTGGCCTATACCTCAGTTCTTGTATGCAAAAATCATAAAATAAATCTTTAAAAAAAAAAAAGAGAAATCCTAAGGTGGTTTCAAGTCCTCCAGATGACTGATGCATGCTTAAATTTGAGAATCACAACACAGGCCAATCTGGTTCTAATGGCTTTATGAATACAGCAATTATTAATGAAACCCAAAGAGGAAATCAGATTTGAAATTTTTCTTTAGAAATCACATCTGTTTAATTCTATGCATTCTTGCAAAATCGGGAAACTTGATGGTGAATTGCGATTTCAGTATTTAACAACTAACTGGACAGAAAAAACCCAATGAAAAAGATCCCTATTTAAGACCTAGGGAAAAAATAAAGGTCTAATAAATGCAACAAAGGACTAGAACACTAAATCAACATTGAAATTAGTTTGGTTTTTCTAATATGGAGACCATTCTCAAATATATCACCCTTACATCAACACTTTCTTCAGCAATGGCATCTCCAGCACCCAATTTAATGGAGCCACAGGCTTCATCTTCAGCCTGTCTATTTCGAAAAGTTAGAGCTTGCTCCCATCTACGTAATGCCTCTTCAAACAATTCCATGCCTAAAATTAAAAATGGAACAATTATAACTAAGCAAAACTAATGGCAAAATAAAGTTATTTTCAGTTTCTCATTCTATTATCATCAACCACATAGTTGCAACTAAAAAATAGTTGCAAATTTTGCAACTAAAAAATAATTTTATGCTCATATTTCATAATAAATCCTTAATCTCCCAATAAATTTTGAACCAACAGTTCTATCAACCAGAAATCAGAGTGAAATAAACACGGTATTGTTATCAATGTTTTTAAAAGGTAACTCAAATGCACTTGGGTGCTTTGGATTTTCCTAGAACAGTAGCATGAATTTATTAAAAGTCCAACAATTATGGCTAATTTTTATAGTTTCACAACTATTTTTCAAAATATCTCGCTAAATTGGAAAGAAAATTGATAGGTGATTAGAAGAAACTAGTTAAAAATAAGCTATCAGATTTATAAGATATTTTCATTGTTACAGAAATAGTAAAGCTGAAAGGGAACAGACATATAAGCCTAGAGTGAAATTTCTTCCATTTTTTTTCTCAACAGAAGAGATCTTAAATCACTATGATACAAACTTATTGAATTTGGGTGGATAAATCACTGAACCAGAGTAAAAAAATCTTCAAGATTACTACTTTTAAAGACATCTAAAAGGCTGTATGTAGTCCAACTAGGAATTTGATACTCCCACTACAGTACAATTTTGTAATGAATATGTGCCTATTTTCTCCAAATTTTAAAAAGAAATTTGTCAAAATAATTATGCACTCAAACAAAACCAAAATATTTCAAAACTTCAACTTCTATAGATCTATAAAAATCTATAAAAAGATTTTTAAGAATCTAGGCAAGGGGCCTCCCTGATGGTCTAGGGCTTAAGTCTCAGCGCTATCACCTCTACAGTCATTGATCCCCAGCCAAAAAAACTAACACACATGGCACAGCAGATCTCTCCTGTCTCATCCACTCATCCCCTTAGCAGTGTATCTCAGTCAATCCACCTGTTCTGTGACCCCACACTGTCTCTGATGGGTTCTCTCATCCCCTGTACCTCTGGCCTACACCCCAATTCTTCTATGAAAAAAAAAAAGAAAAAAAGAATCTGGGCGTCATTCTCAAGATGTTTTTAAGATGAGATAGCTGGGGCCTCCATGGGTGGTTGAGTGCGGCACTGTGAAGCATCTGTGGCACAGCAATGCAAGTTTGATCCCTGGCCAGGGAGGGGACCCACATGGTGCAGCAGACCTCTCCTGTCTCATCTGCTGTTCCCGTCAGCAGTATATTTCAGTCCATCTGCCTGTTCTGCTCCTCACTCTGTCTCTGGTGAATCCTCTTACCTCCCGAGACTCTGGGCTGTACCCCAGCTCTTGTGTGTATAAATAAATAAATTTAAAAAACAAATAAATAAGATGTGGTAGTTAAAGACTATGTCTCCTCTAAAAATATTTCTTCAATTACCTGGAAATCTACAATCCTAAACAATAAAATATTCTTTAAATGAAATTTAGGTCTTGTTTAACTTTCTGTAGCAAAGAATCAGTGCCTAGATCTTCCTTCTAAAAAACTTAAGAATTTAAAACACAATAAAATCATTATCTACCATGCTTTCCCCATTACTTTCTACCCAACCTAAGAGCAATCTAAGAGCGAAGTTATCCAAAGGAAAAAGTTGCCTCTGTAGAAAGTACTGTCTCATCCTACTCTAAAACATGGCCCAAACTACATACACTATTTTAGTAACAGGAATTCACAGATCTTTGATTTTTAATATCATCAGTCTTGCAAAGGGAACTGAAACAACAGATGGGTGATAATTCTAATTTTATAGTCCTAATTCTGTGATACTGAGATACCTGCAGCTATTCCAGCTTTGCTCTATTGCTCTTCATCTCTGACTTTCAGTATTCTAAAAAAAGTTGTGAGAATAGGTTTACTAGACATAGAGTACTCTAGAAGCACAGTGGGTTTAGTTCTCTGCAGGCCTTTGGAAATGGTAGCAGAAGAACTACTCATCTTGACTTACAGGCAGAAGCACCTACTGTGATACCACTAGAAATGATACAATCTTTAACTACCCCCTTTACTGTTCACTGGCCAGGACAACATCGAGAGTTTTTTGGTTTTTTTTTTTAAATAAGTATCTACTTCCATTAAAAGGAATATAGCCTGAAAAATAATAAAGAACAGGGAAAAGCATTTGAGGAAGACTAGCACTAGCACTCTGGTTCTTTTCCTGCGATCAAGTCAGGGAATATTAACATATGAAACACAGACTTCTTAGTACTCAAAATCTCTTCTGGATATAAGAAGAGTACCAGGGACCTCCCTGGTGACACAAGGGGTTAAGTTGCAGCACTTTAAAGGTATCCTCAGCCACTGCAGCATGAGTTTAATTCCCAGTCAGGGAGGTGACCCACATGGCACAGCAGACCTCTCCTGTCTGGCCCATTGCTCCCCTCAGCAGTGTATTTCAGTCTATCCACCTGTTCTGCTCCCAACTCTGTCTCAGAGGAATCTTCTCATGACACCTCCCCACACACCTTTGGCCTATACCCTAGTTCTTGTATGCAAAAATAAATGAATCTTTAAAAAAAAAAGAGTACCAATGGTAGCTAGATAAAACAGATTAGGTACGTGAATGTAACAGGCTGAATATTGGCCACCCAAAGATATAGGTCATAACCTCTGGAAGCTATAAATATTATCTCTTATAAGGAAAAAAAAAAAACCTTTGCAGGTATGATTAAGTTTATAATTTTAACAAGGGGGATTGCTCCTGATTATCTGGTGGGTGCTAAATTTAATTACAGCTATCTTTATAGGGAGATTTGATATACACAGAGGAGGTGATGTGAAGAAGCCAGAGATTAGAATCACATTCCCACAAGCCAAGGAAGATCAGCAATCACCAGAAGAGGCATTAAACAGATTCTCTCCTAAGCCTCCAGAGGGAGCATGGCTCCAATGTCACTTTGATTTCAATGCAGTGAAAAAGGATTTCAGGCTCCAGATCTCCAAATTCTGAGAGAATAAATTTCTGTTTGTTTAAGTTACCAAATCTGTGATCATTTGTTATATCACCATCAGAAAACTAATACAATGGGCTAGATTTATGTAGACTACTTTCAATAAATGTAAGAATACAGGGATGTACCACATAATAGTGTAAAAGGGATGGAACCCTATACAGAGACAGTGGTTTCTATTGTATACAGTATAGGTGTGCAGTAAGCTATACCCCCTTGCTTTTTGTAAGTAAACTCTATAACATTCCCACAACAATAAAATCAACACATTTCTCAGAATGCTCCCTGTCACTAAGCAACGTTTGAGTCTGTTTTAAAATTATATTTTCTTTCCTTAGAACAAGTCATCATTCTTTAGTTTCACATTAAATGTGAGCACAGTATGGGCCTTACTGGTGGCGCAGGGGTTATAGTTCAGCACTATCAGCCTATTACCAGCCTCTGTGGCATGAGTTCAATCCCTGGCCAGGGAGCTAATTCACAAGGTGCAGCAGACCTCTTGTGTCTTGTTTGATGCCCCCTCAACAGTGTATTTCAGTCATTCGTCCTACTCTGTTTCTCATGAATTCTCTCACCCCCACCTTCTCTGGCCTACACCCCAGTTTTTATATGTATAAATAAATAAAAGATTAATCTTGAAAAAAATTTGAGTACAATATTTGAAAACCTATCATGTTATGCCTACCCATCAAGTATAAGTTCTCAGGTGTGGTCACAGGAATATTAACAAGTTTAATATCATCTTCATCTGCTTTGTCCCAGGAATTAGAATTGCCGCAAGCACAGCTATGACAAGAATTGACACTCTGGACCTAAAATTAAGATTAAAAAAAAGTTACTTCAAAACCTCTTGTATGATAGTGTTTCATGACCTTTTATATTTATGAATTATTCATGTAAACCCTCCTACTTCTGGTAAAACAATTCATATAGTTTCTATCTGAGAACTGCTTTTGATTTTATTCAAACTTAGGAGTCATAAGGCTAAGTATGCTAAGCTTTATTTGCTCAGAAATAAACAAGACAATATTATGAATATAAAGTAGTCATTTCTATAAAAAACCAGTTATTTCTATATTGTTACTATTTTGCTAATTACATATAAATTATAATTGAATGGTAATCAAAATTAATTGTAATCAAATTGATTTGAAGTACCTGCCTTATTTTTCTTTTAGAACTTATGGCAATACTGATACTTTGCTAAATGATAACTAAATTGTAAGGTCTCTATTATCTGTACTTCCCTAGCAAGGTCCAGTGAGCCAGTCATTCCAGTCACTTCTCCACAGATGACTCCCAAATGTCTAATTCCGTTCTCTTTGAAAAAACTAGGCTCACCTTTTCATCTGTCTATTAGGTGGATGCACTAGACTTTTCTGGCATCTCAAATTGATTACATCAAAAAAGGAGCTCTTTATTTTCCCATAACAAAACTCCTCTTCTGCCAAAGTTCACCAGTAATAACTTCCACCCCTATACTTTCTCAAACTGAAAATCAAGAAGCCATCTCTTTTTTGTAAATAAAATTAATATTAGTTTATAACATTAAGAAGTCATCTTTAACATCTCTTTCCACACCTCTCAAATCCAGTCACCAAGCTTTTTAGATCTGCCCTATCCTTCCCATTCCTATTGCTATGACCCTCATTTAGGGTCTCATTAAAAGGCAAAAATCTGCATTCACAGCACCAACAGAGAAATAACCAGGGTTAACAGGCAAGTGTACTTAAGTTATTCCATCATGAAACTCCCTTTCTCACTTGTACTCAAGAAGAATAACGTCCATTTTCAACTGGGAAAATTCACAGCAGAGGTACTTCCCTCAAAGATGTAGTCCAGATTACAAAATGGGCATATACTTCATTATCCTGCTCACTTTCAGAGGTCTCTGATCTAGATGTTCTTACCATAGAGTAGCTTTAATATTCAGTATATTTTCAGGCACTTAAGAATGGGACAGTTATATATACCAAAGAAATACAGAAAGCACAGAACAGAATACAGTGTTCCCCTAAGTAATTTTAAATGCATGGTCATGGTAGTAGAACACACATTCCTTAAAGTACACACAAATTTTCAGTGTTGCTTGTCTCTAAGGAAGGGACCTACAGAGATCGAGAACAAACACATTTATCACTGTACATTGTTGCCTCTTGTTTATTTAGTAGGATTTTTTAAACACCCTATTTTTAAAAATAATTTTTAAACTATATTAGACTTAAATAAATACTATTTCATTCCTCATTTCAATCAATACTGTATGAATGCTCCTAAGAAGGAAGCAAGGAACTCTGAGCTTAGATTCGGCAAGCCAAACACTTTTAAAACTAAGTGAGTTCATCATCAGTTCACTTTGGTAACCTACTATGAAGTCTGGCTACATCTTCCAACTTTTTTCAGAGCATAGCTTTGAAGCAACACTTTCTCATTTAACATCATTCTCATAGAACCCCATGAGATCCCATCACTTAAAGAAAACTGGAACCAAATGACTGAATATTTAGCAAAAGAACAATTTTACTTGTTTTAAGAAAACTGGCTCAACCAGATGATTTCATAAGGTTCTGGCTATACCAGGACTGTGTTGTATTGTAACAGTGTAATTTCCACAAATATGGGAGGTGTCAGGTTCCCTGCCCCATCTAATGAAGCTAGTGCTGAATGGTGGGGAGAAGCTAGAAAAGACTTTGGAGAGAAGACTTGGTCACACAGAGAAAAAACTTGGAGAGAACACATGGAGCAGAGAGACATGAGAAGACTTGCTTTTCAGTTTTGGTCTTTCACTAGGAACTTGGGGGACATGGAAGGAGACACACAGTTGAGACACATAGAGACATTTGGAAGGGATGTGTGTAAGAGACTTCTGGGGACACTGACAATGGCAGCTATTACCCTGATTTGTACCTTGATTTTTCTTTTTACATCCCAGAGTTGCCTGACCATTTCTGCCCTTTTCCTCTGGTTTCCCATCAGAAGGTGCCTGAGATTTGTGGCAAGTTTTCAGGCCTCTTGAATCCAGCATTAGCCCAATCCTGTTTAGCTGGGCATTTACCCACAGGGGATGGTAACTTTGTTTGTTTTACTGGGAAACGTTTATCCTTTCTTCTCTTTCTATGCACAGTAATTTTTTTAAAGTTCTTTTCTTTTAAAGATCTTACACACTAAGGGTGTTTTGTCTCTGTGGAGGATGGCAGAACCTACTTAGAGTGTGCAAGTTTGGGGTCCTGGGTTACTCCTCAGTCTGCTCACCAACAGTGTGACACATAATAACAGGTATGACGGATAGTAATAGAAATATAAACACATTTAAGAAAAATACCAATAATTTTTTTCTTTACTTACAGAAGCCAAACTTTGCGCAGAACCTGAGTATTTACTGAAAAGTCCTCCGTTAACACAGTTGTAAGACTGAGATCCTTTGTCTTTGGCAGAACTTAAAGATAATGTCAAATTCTGTCTACTACTGGAACAACTTGAACCTACCAGACAACACATTAGTAGTAAATTTATGAGTAACACCAATGACTAATTTTAGATAATTTTAGATAAAATTTCAAAATATATATTATACTCATTCAGAAATCTGATTTTAAAACACAGTGTACTTAGTTGTATAAATTATTAAATGACCCCATTTATGAAAATTGACATCTCTCTCTATATTTTTTAACATTGCTAAAGCTGCATCTGGAATGAAAAATAAAATATTCGACTAATTGATCGGGGTAGTAGTTGAATAATCTATTGTAATCAATAAAAAATACTGGCAAAGAACAACTAAATTATAAATTTAATAAAATACAAGACTTTTTTTCCCCTGAATTACATTTTAACCATATCTATACAGATACTAATCTATAAAGAAAGGAGCAAAGAATATGCAATGGAACAAGAACAGTCTGTTCAATAAATAGTGCTGGGAAAACTGGACTGCCACATGCAAAAGAATGAAACTAGAATACTATCTCATGGCATGTACATTTTATTTATTTATTTTTAAAGATTTTATTTATGTATATTAGAACTGGGGTACAGGCCAGAGGTGGTAAGAAGATTTACTAGAAATAGATTTGGGAACAGAACAAGTAGACAGACTGAAATACACTGCTGAGGGAAGCAGCAGGCGAGACAGGAGAGGTCTGCTGCACCATGTGGGTCATCTCCCTGGCCAGGGGTTGAACTCATGCTGCAGTGGCCGTGGATGCGTCATAGTGCTACGACTTAACCCCATGGGCCACCAGGGAGGACCCAGCATGTACATTTTAACTATATCCACATAGTTATACAGTAATTAGTTTTTATATTTGTCTCCCCTAACCATCATCCATTCATTTAGGGCAGAAGAATGTGTTTTAGTTTATCTTAATGCAGAAATTAAGACACTTCTTCAAATTTTAGCACTTGTTATTCAAATTTTAGCACTTGTCAAGTTATGTGAACTTGAGCAAGGTGACTTATTTTTCTATAGTAAATATTCTTTTTTTTTTTAAAGATTTATTTATTTATGCATACAAGAGCTGGGGTACAGGCCAGAGTCTTGGGAGGTGAGAGGATTCACCAGACAGAGTGGGGAGCAGAACAAGCAGACCGACTGATTCACACTGCTGAGGGCAGCAGTGGGCGAGGCAGGAAAGGTCTGCTGCACCATGTGGGTGCCCTCCCTGGTTGGCAGCAGGGATTGAACTCGTGCTGCAGTGGCTGTGGTTTGCTTTATAGTGCACTGCTTAACCCACTGTGCCACCAGGGAGCCCCTCTATAGTAAATATTCTTTTTTTTTTAAAGATTTATTTATTTATGCATACAAGCACTGGGGCACAGGCCAGAGGTGTGGGGGTGAGAGGATTCACCACAGAGAGCGGGGAGCAGAACAGGCAGATCAACAGAAGTACACTGCTGAGGGGAGCAGCGGGTACAGCAGGAGAGGTCTGCTGCACCATGTGGGTCCCCTCCCCGGCCGGCAGCAGGGATTGAACTCGTGCTGCAGTGGCTGCGTTTTGTTTCATAGTGCGTTGCTTAACCCACTGTGCCACCAGCGAGGCCCCTATAGTAAATATTCTTTATGTATAAAATGGGAACTATCAGGACACAAGAGACATCAGCTGGCACCCCTCTGCATTTTTCTAGGCTGGCAAATAATCAAATAAGTATCAGACAAATGGATAAGGGGAGAAGCCATATAATTTAATAATAACAAGTATACCTCCTGTATACTTGGGAGAGACCCAGAAAGACTGAGTAACATACTCACTTGGCTTTAGATACCATTTTAAATAGCTCAGCTAAAGCAAAGTTGGGGAAGAAAAGGCAAGTCAGTTAGGGTATTTACTGGGAAAAAGAAAGGTACTTCCAAATTCCCCAGGAAAAGAGATAGGGAATTAGTTTTCTAGAAATAGACTCTTACAGAGAGAAGTTGATATAAATATCAAAAACAGTCCTCACCCAGTCTTCAGAGCACCTCCCATTAAATAAACTTCTTGTCATGACATGATTCGGGAGGCAGAATTTGCTCCCTTACAGAATAATAACATAGGATTATATTTTAAATTACAGTGGTGCTATGAAGATTAAATAATGCAGTGATTATACAGCATTTAGCACTCTACTTGAGAACTGATAAAATCTCAGTGAGAGCCATCATTATTTTTATCATTGCATTGGCACCATACAGTCTATGTGCTGGATAAATGAACCACAATAGCAAATAATACACCAAGTTACAAATTTAAAAATTAAAAAAAATACAGCATACTCAATATATAATTAATATAATATTATAATATATACCATACCTCTAACAAAAGCCACAGATCCTTTAAAGTCTAGAAATTGTAAAATTTCTAGAATTTTAGAAATAAACAGACAAGTATAAGCAGAGATACATAACCTAAAGGTAACAATAGGGATTTGGTTAAATAAATTAAGAGTACATTTTGTACAAATTAAAACTGATGGCATAGAGATATAGTTACTGACCTGGAAAGACATTCTTACATATTGTTAAATAGTTTTAAGGGAGGCTATAAAAGAAATTATTGTAATTTAACTTAAAACATATAAATTATTTTATATATTATAAACTTTATAATATATTATAAATATATTAAATATATTTATAATATATTATAAAATATTTTATATATTATAAACTTTATAGCTCATATTTAAATGCAAATACAAATAAATAGTTATTTCTGGGAAGCAGAATTTCAAGTGACTATTTTTTCCATTTAGTTATATGTATTTTATAATCCTCCCAAAACTAATAATCTGTATTACTTGTGAATTAAACACTAAGAAAAGAACACCTGATGACTGGGCCTCCCTGGTGGCACAAGGGGTTAAGTCACAGCACTATGAAGCTACTAGCAACCACTGTAGCATGAATTTGATCCCAGCCAGGGAGCTGACCCATATAGCCCATACCTCTCCTATCTCACCCAGTGCTCCCCTCAGCAATGTATTTCAGTGGATCTGCCTGTTCTGCTCCCCATTCTATCTCTGGTGAATCCTCTTACCAACCCCCGCAGCTCTGGCCTACACCTCAGCTCTTGTATGCTTACATAATTTTTTAAAAAAAGAAAATTTGATAACTAAACTAATGAAATAATTGTTCTCTCCAGTTATGATTTATCTGCAAAATTCCTTTGTAGACTTAATTAAGCTATTTCCACATACCTTTCTCTGATGCTGATCTTTTAGTGTATTCAAGTATTAGGTGCTCTGGTTCCCATGGCAATATTTTTCCTTTCTTCTTTCCACGTCTTCTTTTAAAGTGATGAGCCAGAAAAATTACAGATACAGCACTCACTGCAGTTACCACAAACAATTTTTTAGCTACCGGGGAAAATTTGATCTGAAAAAGATGCAATTAGATTGAAAAAATCCTCTTATCTGGTCACTTAAAGATGTAAGAACTAAACTTATCATTAAGCTAATCAAGAGAATATTATTTCACTCTTTTGAAGATAGTAGCCCAATTTCAATTTTAAAAAAAGTACTAATTTATTATCTACTGCTCTGACGTTCTCAGATAAATATTACACACAAAAATCCAACAGAACACAAAATAATTCATTCCCACTAATATATGTTGTTCAACAACTAATGATTAACTCATGCAATTAAATCTGTCTGAATCAAAAGACTTAGCTATAGAAATGATTGCATCAGATTTTTAAAATGAACCACTTTTTTTGGTGTTGGGAAAACTGGGCAACCACATGAAAACAAACTATATCATACCATTTACAAAAATTAACTCAAAGTAGATTAAAGACTTGTATGTAAGTACTGAAACTACAAAATGCATAGGAAAATAAGCTCTATCACAATGCCTTCAATAATGTTTGTATGGATTTGTCTCCAGTAGCAAGAAAAGAAAAGAAAATATAAACAACAGGGACTATAGCAATGGAATAGGAAGGAGAGTAAAGAAATAGACATACAACTTATACAGATGACTGATTTTTAACAAAAGTACAAAGGCAATTTAGTGAAGAAGGGATAGTATTTTAACAATCAGTGCTGTGAGAAAATGTTTTCCTATGCAATAGAATGGAATCTCAATCTATGCTTGACAACATAGCTCATGGATCATAACACTAAAAACTGTAAAACCTCCAGGAAAAGGCATGCCCCAGAGGTGACACAAATTTTCCAATCCATTTTTTAAAAATTTACAAATTTGATTTCAGGATTTAAAATATTTCTGCTCTTTGAAAAGTGCTATTTCAGAGAATGAAACACAATCTTCAGAGTAGGAGAAAATAGTTGCAAATTATATATCTGTAATAGGAATTGTATTCAGTGTATAATAAAAAAATCAGAACTTGATAAGAAAAAAAGCAATAAAAAAATAGGCAAACGTTTTTAAAAGATCACCAACAAAGATTTGAGATGGCAAAGAAACACAAATGTAAGAATAAATTAAACCTCCACTAAAGAAAAGTATCTATTTACACAGCCTGGTCACACCTAAGTGATCTTGTATTTTTAAACTGTCAGTTCTACTGTATCCAAAGGCACTGAAATTGGAGAATGAGGACACATAAATACAAAATTAAAACTACTCTGTCGGATATATAATTTTCTTTACCTATATGAATTAAAATACAGTATAAATCAATTTATCTTTGAAATAAAAATTCGGTTTGTTATATATTATTTTTACATAAAAGATTATTAAAATTTACATTGCTTCATTTCATGATAAAAGAAACATTTTTCATGATTAAAATAAAGCCACAAATTTCCCAAGAAAAAGATGTTTCTCATAAATATTCTTGACAACACAAAGTTTGAAAGTATCTAAAGTTAGTCCTACCAATTATTTCTCATTTTGCTTTCTTTTTTACCCAGAGAAAAACAATTAATTCCTATATCATTGCCTGGAGCACAGGAAATACAGCATCTTAGAATCCCAAAGTTCAAAAATGACTTAGATGTAACTGATAGTCATTTCCCTTACCACCAGACAAACAAAATTAGAATGTGTATCCTATTCATTCAACATGAAATGAACATCAATTTATGGGTGAGCCAGTAAGAATACAAAGAAAGGAATAAGATACTGTTCTTCGTGCTTAGATTTCAGAATCTTCCCCTTTGCATAACCTGATGCCACTGTTTAATGTTCTTGTCAAGTTTTCTCCCTCATCTTAAGTTCTCTGGAGACAAGAGAATAGTTATGTAGTCACACACAAATCTCTTCCAATAACCTTATTTCCTTTTATTCAACATATACTTATTAGACTTATGTTAATCTTGTCTTTTTTTTTTTAATCTAGTCTATAATTTTTTTGGGGGGGAGGATGAACTCTACGAACTGTATCATGGCTCTAAACTCAGTAAGGGTAGGGACGGTGTCTAAGTGTCTAGCTTGACTGAAAACACAGTAGATGCTTAGTAAGTATATTTTGAATGAATAAGTAGAACACACATGTAGACTGTAAATTCTGCATAAGGTTGTTGTGAAAGGAGATAACATAAAGTTAAATCTACTATGACACATAGTAGGCATTCAAAAAATGTAAACACATATGATTTAATTTTTAAAATTTAACAAGCACCTTATTTTGGAATGATTGTAGATTTACAGAGAAGTGCACAGAAAGTAGAGGTTCACTTAAGTTTTTCCTAAAAATATCTTATATAACCATAGTATCCTTGTCAAACTAAGAAATTAATGTTAATATAATATTTTTAACTTAACTCCAGGCTTTATTCTAATTTCACCAATTTTTCCACTAATTTTCTTTTCCAGAACCTAATTCATGATAGGGCATTGCACTTAGACAGACTTTTAAGTACTTGTTTAATTCAGCACTGAATTGAAGCTACTGAACTATTAAGTGGTTAAAAAGGGCAATTTTATGTTATATATATTGTCATAATAAAATAGAATTAAAATTAATCTACTGTAATAGTGAGAACAGACTTATTCACATAATATAATTTGTTCAAAATAATTGTAACAGATTGTAAATTCATGTAAAGAAGTTTTTTTTAATATCATATAATCTCCTTTTAAGAGTTAAATGATTTTAAATCCCCATGAAATAAAAACCAAGTAAGTTTTAAATTAATTTAAATGACTGAATCATCTAAAACCTCACTGAAATTAAAATAATACAAACAAAATATTCTCTAGGCAATATACTTACTATTAACCCTTATGTTTGTTTCATACATTTACCTGGGAGAGAGAATAATACCAAGACAAAGGAAGATCAAACACTCTGAGCGCTGCTGTCTTCAAGGAAAACTGTGATTCCTTAACTGTTTCTTCTGACATGACTACTCTTCTTATCTTTATTAAATGAAACAGAAAAAACATTAGCCACAAAGATCTCTGGTTACTCTACACTCATTTCTGATTACACATTTCCGCTTTTTAGAAAGTAATTTAGAATTCATGTCTTCCAAATCATCTCCTTTAAACAAAGGGTGAGACCTCCCTGGTGGCGCAAAAATGTGTTAAATCTCAGCACTATGAAGCTACCCACAGCCACTGCAGCATGAGTTTGATCCCTGGCCAAGTTGCTGACCTACATGGTGCAGCATGTAGGTCATGCTCTCCTGTCTCACCGCTGCTCCACTCAGCAATGTATTTCAGTAGATCTGCCTCTTCTGCTCCCCACTCTGTCTTTGGTAAATCTTCTCACACCTTGCACCTCTGTCTGTTCAACACCCAGCTTTTGTTTGCATACATAAATAAAATAAATCTTTAAATAAATAAGGAATGGGGGAGAAGGGCAGTGCTAAAAGGAATCTGAAATCATTCTGGACCTAGAAAGAAACCTGACAATTCTCTGAGCTTCAGAACTCTTGCCTTTATTCGCCAACTGTCCCATTTTAAAAGACCTTCAAAGAAATATCACATATATGCTATATAAATCTGATATTGTTTTATTCCCTTATTATTTCTATTGAAAGCTCAGCTGTCTACAGAGGAGGCAGTTTGCCACTAAAAGAAACCTTGCAGATTGCAAAACCAGAGAGAAATAGGATGGTTCAGGAACTAAGTTTTTGCTTTGTAGGGCAAGAGAAACTCAATTTTATCAGTATATCAATTTGAACACAAACTAAACAAATCCACATAGTGTTCATATATATAAACTAGTTTACAAATATATTCATTTATAATTAGGAAATAACACTATGTAGTTAAAAAGAATACAAAACACTAACACACATTATCAAAACATGCCCTCTCTGAAATAAAAGCTATAGGGAGTTTAATAAGTTAAAAAAAAAAAAGACTGTGTGGTGGGCACAAAATTAATGGGCACTGAGATACATTCCTTTTTTTCTTAAATTAGTTTATTGAGGTAACATTTGTTTACTACACTGCATACTTTTTAGGTGTGTAGATTCATATCACTTTATAGATAGGTCACTGTATCACACCGCACTACCAAAGTATCTACTATCCTGCGCCATAGTTCATTCAGCCCTTTACTCCCTTTACTGGGGGAATTTTTATCAAGGTCAAAGAAAAAGCCTAACATCCTCTCTGGTGCACAAGAGAATAGACTTCTCTACTAACCAGAACGTGTTCACCTGCAAGATTTAATATTTTTTTCCTTGGATAGTATTATATAAACATTATCAAAGAGAAAATAAAATTCATGAGCAATCTCTCTGTAAAAGCTTATTTGCTATATTCCCTTTAAATCCATTTATCTTTCTGATCTCTTTTTCTAGACTCCAGTAAACTACTCTTAATATTCCCTTTTGTTCAGACAACTGATTGAATAGTATTCCTTTTGAATCAAACAGTCATACAGCAGGTCCTCCAAGAACAACATGGTTTCCCTAAAGGTCATTTTGTTATAAAGTCAAGAAAAAAAAAATCTCAGTGCACTGAAATAAAAGGCATTATTTAAGAACCAACTTTCCTTACACATGGTTTTGCTGCCAAGTTTCTATTTCCAAAAGCAAAGAGGACTTATTATACTTCTTAGGGTGGGGTATTACTAATAGTATTTACTTAATTTAATTTCCCCTCCCTTATGTTCTAATAACAATATTTAGGCTCAGTATAATTAGTTCTATTGAAGTACACGTAATTCAATCAAAAAAACTGTGATATAGATGAATTATTGAAAAATACAAAGGAAGCCATGAAAAAACAGTTAAACAAGTGAAAAACAGATCCTTCAGGGAACGATAGTAGGGAGTAGGCAGGTTAGGCAAGGAACCACTACTTTTCATTATATTATCATCATCTCATTCTTTTAATTATATGATTATATAACATTACTTTCATTCTTTAATATTTGATTTTTTAAACATCATCTATACTTGTTACTTTTTAAAAAACACCATACTATAAAGGAAAAAACATTTTTATTCTTCCTACCCAAAACTGACGACTTCTTTTTTTTTTAAAGATTTATTTCTTTATTCACACAAGAACTGGGGTACAGGCCAGAAGTGGGGGGTGGGGTGAGAGGATCCACCAGAGACAGATTTGGGAACAGAACAGGCAGATCCACTGAAATACACTGCTGAGGGGAGCAGTGGGTGAGGCAGGAGAGGTCTGCTGCACCACGTGGGTCACCTCCCTGGCCGGAGGCAGGGATCCAACTTGTGCTGTAGTGATTGCGCTTTGCTTCATAGTGCGTTGCTCAACCCACTGTGCCACCAGGGAGGGCCTGACAACTTCTTTTTGAGAAACATCTTTGGTAACTAAATAGATTATATCATTAAGCCATCTTTGCTACTGCATTAAATGCATATATCAGGTAATATGTATACTTTAAAAAGAAAAATTCAATTCACCCCAAGTAAATTTCTCCTAATAGAAGGTTCCAAATTTTTAAACACAGGACAAAGAAAATAAGTGCTTCAATTTGCTGCATAATTTAAAATTTTTGACAAATCTCTACTTCGCATTCTAACTACCTCATCTTCCATTTAAAATCAGTGAGGAAGTGACCATTCATTTATTGAATAACTTGTATGCATAAATAAATATTTTTAAAAAGTCATTTCAGTTGCTTTCCTAAGTTACTATGAAGTGTATTATAAATTTATAATAAATTTATGTTTATTAATTAAACATAAAGGTGCTTTCACGGCTATTCAAATTGGTAGACAGGGTTTTAAAACAACATCAAAAACACTGTATTATATATTACTCCTCTCCAATCTAATCACTAGAAAGTTAACAGTGTCAAAAATAGAGTTCGTTTCTTAAACATCCTAAAATTCTATTCCATAATTTGAACTTCACAATCGAAGCAAAAATTGGAGAAAACTTGACGTGAAGCATAAATGTATACAACCTAACACCGAGAAGATACTTTAAACACAATCAAAATGCTTAGTTGTAGTGATGATAAAGTAACAATAAAGGTTTGTTCAAAAGCAAGATCTCTTGGCGACCTCCTTCCAGAAAACAGATGTTGAATAACTTTATTTACTGAAGGGCCCCGATGCTAAATTTTCTCTGAAAGCACCTTCAGTACAATGTAACATTTGTCAGCTTAAAACCACTCGGCCGAAACCACAAGCATTCAAGCACAAACTCGGACCGCACTAAAGATTCCCCCACCACCGCAGTCGCAGAGCGCCTCCTTTTTCTTTACTAAGAACGCAAGGAAAGAGGGTTCCCTCTCGGTTTCGCCACCCAGACGCTCACTTTGGTTCCCAGCGGTCACCAGCCCACCCAGTGTCAGCGCTGCCCGCGGGCCTCCCTCCAGCGTGGAGTGCCCCCTGATTTTCATTCATCCACCCCGCACTCCAAGCGCAGAGGACCGAGGCAAGTGCCGGAGCCCACGCCCCGCCCCTCGGCCCCGCGGCGATCCAGACCCCACCCGGCCCTGCAGCTGTCCTGCAGCCGCGTACCTCGCACCCGGGCAGGTGCAGCGGGCCGGCGCCTGCTTCCCCACCGCTGCCGGCGCTGAGTAGCAGCCTGGCCGCCCGGGCGGAGTCCTTCCGGGGTCAGGAGTGGGAAGGTGGAGAGAAAGTGGCGGGGGCCTTCTGGCTTTATGCGTGAGGGGCCACGTGTGAAGCAGGTCCCGCCATGTTTATTTAGGGTACAGGCTCCTGCCTTGCTTGTTGTATATTTCGTCTTTTTAAAATGCTGTCAAGAAGTCAGATGGTAGTTCGCAACCTTTTGAGGAATCTAGGACCATTCTGTAAATCTGGTGAAAACTATTAAGTACTTCCCTACAGAAAATAAATTATTAATAAATAAAAAAATAAATAAATACTAATTCAGTTGCCTGAACACAAATCTGTGGAACCCAGATGAAGAACTTGTATTGTAGACCCTCGACCCCTGCACAAATGAATGGAGGCATTCCAATCCTGTACTGATGATGAAGTTGTTATTAATTTCATTTCTCTTTAGTTATTCTTCACGTTTCTGATTAAATTAGAAAACCAAAGATTATGTGAATATGGTCACTTATAAGGTGTTAGGTAGGTTATTCACTGCTGAATTCTTTTTTGATACTCAATGAACTAAAGGTGCAGAGATGGGAGAGAACAAGAAGATACTTTTTCTCGGTGCAATTTTGAGCCAATGCAGTCCATCAGAATGGCAGATTTTAAAATTACAATAACTGCACATATCAGTGGTGAAATTCAAAATAAATTTGTAAAGATAGTTAAAATGTAAGGGAAATGTTACTATCTACAGAACAAGAATGTTCCTTTTCAGAATTCCCCTTTAGTCAAATAGAAAATAGGAAGAATTACAGCAATGCCCATGTGACATTACTAGATGAATAATAATGTAAAATGCACAGATTGAGTTCTATGTGAAAATATTTTGCATTGATAAAGTGTGTGGAACCTTCGACACTTGAAGAACCTGCAATTTGTAAGGCTATATTGTTTATTCCCTCAAGCATTCTGCTGCCTCCATCTTACTTGCCGTAACTGCTAGGCAGCCTAATGGGAAGAGCAGTAATAGTAAACTTAAAGCAAGTTTCAAAGAACTTTATCTGTTTTAATTCAACAGTAAACATTATACACTTGAGGGGCCTGTGTGACCTTTCAACACTGAGTATGGATTTTACTCTTTAACAGGAGAAAAAGGAATATCATATTCTATTTATTTTTCTATTTTGTAATTTGCTCCAAGTGTCTCTTCTCCTCAGTTGGCAGGATATTTAATCTTAGTCATTAATGGGTGACTCAGTCAGGAGGCATTAGCTACAAGCAAAAGAAAACCAAACAGTGGCTTAAGACATAAGGACAGACTATTCCATATGGATGCAGCAGCAGATCTCATGTTTGTCTACCCTGAACTGGGGTGGGGAAAAGAACTTTAGATTAATTCTAAAGATGCATTCTTTGTCCCAGATAATCAGTCATCACATAATGTTCACCAGAGAGTTTTGAAGTTCATGGAGTAATATTAGTTGTTTCTATTGTTCAAACACTGAGATACTTACTGAGTCAACTATTAATGAATTGGGGGACTTTGTGTGCATAGTATCAAAACAATGCTTTGGAATCAAACTGCCAGGATTTGAATCTTTTCTCTGCTACTTACTATGTGTGAGGTCTTAGGCAAGGTACTTACTTTCTTTATGCCTCAGTTTCCTCATTGAGATGTGGTGTAAATAAATGTAGTAATATCCGTAAAGCACTAAGATTCTTATGTAAGTGTTTAACTTGAGTTAATTCTACCTTCATGGAATCTGAGTATAAAACTCTGTTTTAATATAATTGATACCTTTGTAATTTTATATATATAACAGATATATTTATGCACATAAAAACATTTCTTTGAGAAAAGGGTCCATAGGTCTCACCAAAATGTCAAGTGAGTTCACGATGCCAAAAAAAAAAAAAAAAAAATGGTTAAGAATTTAGGACAAGGGCCTCCCTGGTGGCACAGTAGGTTAAGGAATGAACCATGGAGCAAACCACAGCCACTGCAGCACGAGTTTGATCCCTGCCACCGGCCAGAGAGGGGACCCACATGGTGTAGCAGACCTCTCCTGCCTCACCTGCTGCTGCCCTCTGCAGTGTGTTTCAGTCAGTCTGCCTGTTCTGCTCCCCACTCTGTCTGGTGAATCCTCTCACCTCCCAAGACTCTGGCCTGTACCCCAACTCTTGTATGCATAAATAAATAAATCTTTAAAAAAATTTAGGACAATTCTGGCACATATTTCTAAGCTATTTGGCATATTAAGTGGGACTTTTCTGTGTCTTTTGGCAGAAGCTCCAAAACTGAGAAACATAAAATAGATGGCAAATAGGCTGAGCATTCAAAAAAAAAAAGATAATTGACCATACACACAGGGCAAGCTGGAAGAATGTGAAGTATGTTTAGTAATCCTTAGTCCTATGCCCCTCCAGAGAATTATATGGAAGAATTAATCAAAGAAGATTGGAGAATATAAATGTCTAAGAGTTAGTTTTCTAGAGTACTATGCATTTTCCCTTCTCTTTCCCAAGAGTGCTTAACCTACCTTACCCCACTTTAGCCAAGTGAAGGGGCTTTAAGAAACTCAGACAACTGGATTGAAGTGCTCAGTAGTTTATATGTCACTTGAAAAGTCTAGGCAACAGACTATCCTAGAGACCTTTAATAGCAGAGCAGAGAGCACGGGCTGTGGTTGCTGTGACCTGTACTTGCAATTTTGCAAGAAACTTTTACCTGTGGGTTGGGCATGGGGTTGTCACAGAAGGTAATTGTACTTGAATTATCTTAAGATGTTGTATCTTTAAACTAGGGGTTAAGTGAACCATCTAATGGTTAACCACAGGTTTTCCCTCCCAGTGTTAGGAAATGAAAGAATGAGAGGTCCCTGACAAGGGGCAGTTATTGAGAAACCACAAAAGGACTCAATAAGAAAAATGTCAACATTTAGGAGTAGGCCACATGCAGTAGTTGCCAAAGCCAAATTTAACGTAACTAACTAGATATATGTGATTTTTATTTACGATATTGAGGTCACTACAGTTGAAATAATACATCATCAATATACTTCATGAATTATTTGTGGAAACTGCACTTACCAAGTAGTCTAGCACTTTGAGGAATTAAAAGCAATACATCACTTAAGTAGAGATTTAAGTAATCCATATATCCAATTACCTTTTCCATTAACTATGAAAACATGGCACAATCCCCAGAAATAATTTAGAACTTCCTTTTATATCTAGGTAATGTCAGAGAATATATACTAAGCATCTCATCGTGGTTCTTATTATCCACCAAAAAGTGTTTACAGAACTAAGCTAACCAATGCATCTAGAAGTTAGAATATGGTGATAGATGCTAGTTTAGACTATCATTTCATGCAGATCCAAATGTTGTAGATCTAGTTCCTCAAAATGTTAAGTTTAGAGTTACCATGAGACCCAGCAATTCTACTCCTAGATAATACCTAAGAGAAATGATAACATATATCATCATAAAAAAACCTTATACATTATTGTGTATAGCAGCATTTTTTCATGATAGTTCAAGTGTAAATGTCTGTTAGTTAATGATGGATAAATAAATATGGTATATCAATTTAATGGATTGTTATTTGGCCATAAAAAGGAATGAAGTACTGATGCATTATAAATAACATGGGTGAACCCTGAGGATACACAAAGAAGTCAGTCACAAAAAATTGCATATTGTATAATTCTACTTATTTGGCCTGCCAGAGTAGGCAAATCTATAGAAACAGAAAATAGATCAATAGTTGCCTTGAACTGGATGGTTTGCAGGGAAGTAGCAGTCATAGTTAAAGGGTGTAATACTTGTTTCCTAGAGTGATGAAATGGTCTGAACTTAAATTTTATTTTCATTTTTTTTAAAGGTTTATTTATTTATACATACAAGAGCTGGGGTACAGGCCAGAGTACAGGGCGGTGAGAGGTGTCGCCAGAGACAGAGTGGGGAGCAGAACAGGCAGACAGATTGAAACATACTACTGAGGGGAGCAGGAGAGGTCTGCTATGCCATGTTGGGTCCCCTCGGGGCAGGGATCAAACTCGTGCTGCAGGGGCTGCGGTTTGCTTCATAGTGTGTTGCTTAACCCACTGCACCACCAGGGAGGCCCTGAACTTAAATTTTAGTGATGGCTACATAGATATACTAAAAACTATTGAATTGTGTACTTAAATATGCAGATTGTATAGTTACATGAATTATATCTTATTAAAACTGTTGATCCTCCAAATTTTTATTGCTATTTCTTAGATCAAAAAATCATGGGTTACAAGTATATGTAAATTTTAAAATATTTTAATAAAAAAATAAAAAAAATCATGGGTTAAGGAGATTATGAAAATGGTAAACGTAGAGATTTGGAGTCAGAGAATGATCTACAGCATTGTCCCTGCAATACCTTAGTACCTCAGCACTTCAGCATTCTCCCTGTCAGTACCTCAGAGGTTGTCAGAAGGCTGTGCTGCTCCAATTACAGAAAGAACAATGGGCAAAAGGGCATTCTGTACTTAGGGTTAGAGAAAGTAGCTCTAGGAGATGTACAAGGAAAGGTTTTGCCTTCAGGAAAATGGGATATAAATTAAAATAGCTTTAAGGCAGTGTATTTGATTAGGTATAACAAAAGATGAGGTAGGAGGAAAAGTTTTGGGTCAAACTAATGCCCTGAGGAAGTAGTATGAGGCCAGCAAGGTGATCTCTGATTCAAGCAAGTGCAAGGTATTTAGATACTGCATCATAAGTAATTTGTCTATCTAATCCAAGCTTCTTAGAAAAACAGTGCTGTGGCAACAAGATGTCATCAAAGTGTTACATGATTGAATTTATGTTTTAGAGTTGTGTTCAGAAATATGTCTTTGGATAAGAGAAGACTGAGACTAGAGTCAGAAAGATGTATTAGAGAACTATCAAAATAATTTAGGTATGAGAGTCTCCCTGGTGGTTCAATGGGTTAAGGTGCAGCACTATGGAGATATCCATAGCCACTGCAGCATGAGTTCCATCCCTGGCCAGGGAGGTGACCCACATGGCACAGCAGGCCTCTTTTGTCTCTGTCTCCCCTGCTGCTCCCCTCAGCAGCATATTTCAATACACCTGCTTGTTCTGATCCCCACTCTGTCTCTGGTAAATTCTCTCACCTCTACCCCTGTGGCCTGTACCCTAGTTCTTATATGCATAAATAAATAAATCTTTTAAAAAATTTAGGTATGAATGAAGAGCATCTGTACAGAGGGAGCTTTTTACATTCCAGCTCCTATACTGTCAACTGAAATTCTATTAAGTTCATCTCCTAACAGCTTGAATGGCTATGTCCACTACTAGGCTCTTCCCTTCCCTTCTCTGAATTCTGGAATAGGAAGCTCTAAACTATGCCAGTCATTGTTATCAAAGTAAGAGTCTCATCATGTTGTTTCCTTTCTCAAAATTCTTTACGTATCTCTCGAAGGAAAAATTTACTTAATGGAGATTACTGACAATCTGCCCTCTCTGTTTAGTCATTACGGGAGCCTGCCATCAATCTTTAGTAATACTGACCTTTGCAGGCTCTCAAATTCAGCATGTTGTATCTGGTTGATGCAACTTTGTTACTTCAGATTAAAAAGTGTTTTCGCCTCTTGCCCATCAGAAATTTTCTTATTCACCTTTTAAACCAGTATTGATTTTTTATATTAGTTTGACCAGTTCCCTATTTTCCCTCATAAACTTCCATTTTATCCTTTATGTGGATAACTTGAGCCCCTGGCTGAATGCTTCGGGGCATGCATTTAACCCAGGTAAAGATTATAAACTCATTATGGGGAGTATATCAAACTGGGAGCTTTGCTCTTGGAAAAAGCTTTCCGATGACAAATTCAAGAAATGAGTGCTGAAGATATCATGAGATAAATAATGTTTAATTAGTAGTTCTAATAATGTTTGTGTTCCTGATTCTACCTATATTCCTTGGATTCCATGAGCCAATAAATTACTCCCCCCCTTTTTTTATGCCTAAAAACATCTTGTAGGCATCAAAATATTTTGTACACTTCTATTTTTACTTGTCATTACTCAATTGCAAAAATGAGAAGATATATGTTTTGACATGACCATTCAGTTATCTTCCTTCCTTCCCTTTATTTTTTTCCTTGTGTTCTTTTGACTTTTTAAGAAATTAATTAATTAGTTAATTAATTCATAAAAGAACTGGGGTGTAGGCAAAGTGGTGGTGGGGGTGGGTAGGGTGGTGAGAGAATTCACCAGAGACAGTGGGGAGCAAAACAGGCAGATCTACTAAAACAACTGTTAAAGGGAACAGTAGGGAAGACAGGAAAGGTCTGCTGTGGCTATAAATGGGTTAGGTTCCTGGCTGGGGATCTAACTCAAGCCTTAGCAGTGATAGTGCTAAGACTTAACCCCTAGACCACCACTGAGACCTCATATTTTGGCTTTTTAATGCTAACATTTACTTAATGGAAACAGTTTCACATCTTTTTCAAAATGCTCTTTTAATTGCTCAGGTATCTTTAAAAAAGTAGCTACTTTCTCATTTTAATTTTAAAACATCAATTTTACTTTGCAGTCATAAGTTAAATGTATATATTAAATTTTTTTTATAGTTATCTGATGATTGACATTCACTTATTATCCCAGGAAAGTTTAGAAAATTTAAAACATCTGTCTTTTTCTAAATAAACCCATAAAACTCTCCTTTAAATCATACAGCACTTTGGTACAAACCATTAGAGAACAGATTATAATTATGTTCATCCTCTTACCTCTTTGAGGAGGAGTATAAGTACTTAAAACATTTAGAGAATTGATAAAAATAAACAATTTTGATGAAATTTGTAGCATGTAAGCCACAATATTTATAAATATGCTGAAAATAAAGGAAGGAGTGCTAGCATTACCAGCACCATTCCGAACTGTGAAATGTTCATTCTTACTGAACCCAGGATGGTGGTGCAAACTGAGACTTTGGTGTCGTTCCTACATAGAATGTTGGGTAATATTAATTTCTTCCATTTTAACCACAAAAATAGAAGTAGGAGCTCCATATTTCCTGCTTGTTTTTGACGAAAATTGAGCATCTTGGACACCATTTGTGTACATGCTCCCACTTTGGAGATAAAAAAGAGGTGACTAGACAGGTTAAAATTGGCAATTTTAATAATTTTTATTAATGTAATTGTTTTTATTTTTGCGTATCAATAAATCCAACGAATTTTAAGGACATAAATTAGAAGGTAGGTCTCTTCCGAGGCTCTAGGCACTAAGACGATAATAAGGTTTCAATAAATATTTGATTTGATCTTGATTTTGGGCTAGAGGAAAATGGGAGAGATGAATTTCAACTTCGCAGATGTGGAAATGGAAACACAATTACTTGCAGAGAATCTAGGTGTTAAGTTGGGAGGAGAAAGGGGAGAGGTGAGACAGTGTTAAATTGTCTAATGTTTCTTCGAATAAGGTCAGAAACCTGAGGTCATTCAGAAGCCAGTCTTAAGGCAGATTCTACAATGCACCCAGACAAAAACTGATAATGGTCTTAGTGTGACTGTAGAAGAGGGAGAGGACACGTGTGAAAACGAAAAGTGTTCAAGACTAAAACTGCTCTTGCAAGCACACGATTTCCGTACCACTAGCTACTTTTGAACTCCCTGCACAAAAGCGGGCTGGCTCTCCTCACCTGGGCCCGGTTGCATCGGCCACGCCCCTGGGGCGGGGCGACCTCTCTTCCAGGCCCGCCCCCACCCCCCTTCCCGCGACGCCTGCGGCGGCCGCGGAGACACCGGAAGGAGCCGCCGCTGCTGCGGGAAGTGGTCAGTGCGGTAGTCGGGAGGCGGGGACCTTGCGGGCAGCTCCGCGGAGCCGTTTTTCGGTCCACCGACCGTGACGCCGTCCCGCTGAGGCCAGGGAAAGAAAAGAGGAGTTGGTGGCGGTGCAGCCGCAGGCCATTGCTGGCCGCGCTGTCGGGGCCCGCGGCGAAGGCCGTGAAGGTGAGCGCGGCGTAGCTGGGAGGGGCGCGGGGCGGAAGGGCGCCTCGCCTGCCTTGGGGGATGGTTTTCGTTTTCGCTTCCGTGCGCGGCAGGCTGAGGCTGCTACAGCGGCCTCTTTTTCTTGGTCTGGGGTGGCAGTGGGCGCGCGGGCGGGAAGGAGGCCTCGGCCCCTTAGTGCTGTGCGTTGCACGGATGATGAGGTAGCCGCCCGGGCTCGGGTCGGCGGAGAACGTGAGTCTGTCGTAGATTTGAGGAAAGGTCCCCAGGGGACACTCCCCTGGGAAGTGGGAGGCGCGATGGGTGTGGGGAGTCCTTGAGAGGGCCTCCCTTGACATGCCAGCTCTGCTTAGTGGACGCAGACTACTGAGAGACCCGCAGCGCGCTGGCTCCTGCGGCGCACTTGGGGTGAGCGGACCCATTGGTGCAGCCCCAGAGGCCCGTTATTCATTGTTAAGAACGGGAAAACCTAGGTGTCAGTCCCTCTTATATATCTTCGATCGATATTTGACCTATACTGTTTCAGAGGTTACCCATTACTGACTGTCCGTTTGCAATTTTGAGGTTTAAATTTCCATAGTGTGTAGTTCTTCAAATCTTTACTTTTGCTTATTTCCCAACTACATTTGAATATTTGCATTTGAATATTTACTGGTGCAAGTTGAGCTCTTGGATGAGATTCTTCTAGATGTTTTGCACAAAATTTAAGTATTTTTAGGGCTCACACTGTAATATAATCAGTACTAAGGCCTGGAAAATTGAGCCAGAGGGGGAAGTCCTGGCAGGAGCACAGGCTTTAACACGAAGGATGCATGTTACTGCAACGACCTGTACAATTCTTGCTTAATAGATATATTCAAATATAGAATTTTTACTTTGAGAAAAAAACGTTTCAAAAAATAGTGAGACCATACTACTTTCATTTTTGGTTGAGAAAGTTGTATCATCTGGCTACTTGATTTGAACCTAACATATATCGTTAGTGAATTCATACTTAATATGAAGGGGAATGTGGGAATCTCAATGAAAGACGCTACTAATTCCAGGAAAAAGTGACAATGATAATTATCTTTTGCCAGCAGATTCGTTTATTTGCTTTGGCAGGATTGGAAAAAAGACAATTCAAAAAAATATTCCAGGAATAAAACATTTGAACTCTTGTATGCAAGAGAAGTAGATTATTTAAGGTTTTTTTTTTTAATGTAGTTGTTGCTAACTTTCACTTTCTTGCCTTTTGTGAGCTCATTACAACCTACCAATAAGCATAACATAACAGTTTAATGGCATTACATTATGGAAAATGAATTATTTTAAATATTTCAAATTTAGAGTAAAGGAGACAGTTCTTACATGTATGTATTACTGTTAAAATTTCCAGTGACCTTTCACATATACAGTCTTAGTTGAGCCTTTTCTCAATCCTATGAGTTAAGAATGCCAAGAAGTAACATCTTTTCCCATGACAAAGGCATTTTGAAATTGTGTAAGGATCAGAATTTCCTTAAAGCCTGAAATTGCTATAAATTGGAATTCAGATCGATATTAGAATACTGAATTATAACATGACAGATTGTGAACTCTTTGCAAGAAAATAAAGTACATAAACAGTGTAAGAATTTGGTGAGATTATTGAGATGTAGTCATTTCTTTTTTTAAGATTTTTTTATTTATGTATATAGGAGCTGGGGTACAGGCCAGAGGCACAGGAGGTGAGAGGATTTACCAGAGACAGAGTGAGGAGCAGAATAGGCAGATTGACTGAAATACACTGCTGAGGGGAGCAGCAGGTGAGGCAGGAGAGGTCTGTTGTGCCATGTGGGGCCCCTACCATGCCAGCGGCAGGGGTCGAACTCGTGCTGCATTGGCTGCGGTTTACTTCATAGTGTGATGCTTAATCCACTGGGCCACCAGGGAGGCCAAAGAGATGTAGTCATTACTAAAAAAGAAAGGAATAGAAACAGCTTTTCTTTGTGTAGTTTTAAGCTTTCTTTCCCCTTTAATACCTACATGTGATAGTAGCTCCAAAGAATCTGAGATGAGTACAATTGGTTTAACTGTCTATAAAAAAAAAAAGATATGTGAGTTTTGCATAATATGGAGGACTGGTATTTAAGAAAGAAGACATGTATGAAAATACTTGTCCCTTTCCAAAGTTCCTAAGTAGATCCTTGTCTATGAGCCTCACAGGGAAAGCCCTATGGAAAATGAAAGGAATGAAACATGGTTACTGCCTTCAAAGAATTTATATAGTCTAACTTGTAAAGTAGGGTAACTTTTAACACAACCACAGTAGATGCCTTGTGAATATTATAATCAGGAATTGAGATGTGTGAGACATTACTGTGATTTGGTTTTGGTAGAGATGATGTTTTGAGATGAGTGAGCTTTTAAGTGGTTTCAATAGGTGACTATTGAAGGACATTTCTAAATGAACCAATTGTTGGTTTCTTGGAAAGGTATGTTTGTATGTGAGAAAGATTCAGTAGAAGAGTTTGGTTGTAACAAGTTATGGTTTGTGTATGTTGGTGATAGGAGATAAAGACAAATTACAAATGACTTAATTGAAGGGGTTTGATTAGAAGAGGTATGTGATGAACATCATTTCAGAATATGCTGTTATTGGAGGAAGATTGAAATCAGGAGACCACTGGAATGGATTTTGGATAAATTAGATCCTGACAACATCACTTTGGTGGGCATTGTAGTTTTTCTGAATTGCTCTCTGGAAAGCCGACCTTGAGTCAGCCAGGAAACATAAGTGAGGGAGTGAATGGACTCAGGGAAGGGAAAAAAGCCAATGATGAATAGGTAAATGTGGATATATACTCCTGTGGAGATTTTCCTAAAACTGCCTCCGAATTGTCCCACTAAATGAAGGGGAGCTAGAGAGTTTTTCCACTTGCTGTCAGTTCTCACAGAATGAAATTGTCTCTGAAATGTGTTGAGTACTTCAGTTGCCTTGGATAAGGTTGAGCAAGCTCCTGAGGTGCTGGAGAACTTTGAAGCAGAGAACTGGATGAAGTGAGAAGCTTTCAGTGTGCTTAGACACTTGTCATTGTAGCAGCAAGTGAACATAGATGTAAGATGAGGGAATTTGGGCCCAGATAACAATTCTGCCTGTTAACACAGGCATTCTTTTTAAATAATGAAAATGAAAATCTCAGTTTAGTTGGAAGACTCAGAAGAAATGTGAACTAAGGAAAAATGGTGAAAAAAGAACAAAGCATTTGGTAACTGATAGGATATAGAAAATGAGGGAGGGATCTAAAGTGGTATTGAAGTTTTTTGAAGTTAGAGAATTTGTGAATGAGAAGGGTTGACTAAAGATTGACTTTAAAATTAGTTACTTCAGGAGAATAAAGGAATATCAGGGTGTTGAAGAATATTAGTAAAGTCTGATGACCTGTCATTCAAGAGGGAAAATATTTAGTGGAGATGGGAACAGTGCTGCTACTCCCACTAAATTAATAGTATCTGGTCCTTACTAAATTATGAACCTTTGCTAAATTGGTCTCTGTATTCACAGGGATCAGCAAAATTCTGAAATATGATAAGATGGTTAAAATGTGAGACTGAATGTGGCATAAAATAAAAACTTTTCCCTAAGTTTTTAGCTATACTATCCTGAAGGAGTGTGGCCTCTCTCCCACATAAGGCCTCCGTACCTGTGTGTGCTAGGCCTCTGTGCACCTGTGTTGTGTGTAAAATATTCGGACCACGCACTCCTGCATGACTGCCTCGGGACAATGGCCCGCATCATAGGCGACCAGGGATGCCTAGGTAGCCGGTGACTGATTGTGTGGTCAGAGTTCAAGCCCAAAATTATTCCAAGCACCTGCACAGAAAATACTATCTGCATGTCCTCCTCTGTTCCCTAAAGAATTGATTATCACCTTTGATCCCTTTGAAGTCCTGTTCCCTAGAAGATGACTGCCCTTTGTCTCCTTGGACCCTACTTTTCCTGCCATTGTCATATAATCAATCATGCTTATATATTATTGCCAATAAATAGCAAGAGGGCTGCTTACTGGGCCACAGATAAAGATTTATTTATCTGTGCATACAAGCACTGGGGCACAGGCCAGAGGTGCGGGGTCGGGGGGGGGGGGGTGAGAGAATCTACCAGACAGAGCAGTGGGCAGAACAGGCCGATGGNGGGGGGGGGGTGAGAGAATCTACCAGACAGAGCAGTGGGCAGAACAGGCAGATGGACAGAAACAAACTGCTGAGGGGAGCAGTGGGCCAGGCAGGAGAGGTCTGCCTGTGCCATGTGAGTCACCTCCCAGGTCAGCAGCAGGGATCGAACTCGTGCTGCAGTGGCCGCAATCTGCTTCATAGTGCACTGCTTAACCCACTGGGCCACCAGGGAGGGCAGCGGTGTCTTGCCTTGCAAACTTGCTCTGGGACTCATAGCTCCACATGTCTCCGTGGACATGCTGGCATGTCTACAGCTACCAGAAAGGAGGGATTTCTACTATTTTTTGTAAAGGCATTATTTGGATGAATACAGTTTGATTTTATAATTACCAGTATTCTGGTAAACAAAAAAATTGACAGTTTTGTTTAAAGTGATGCTCATTTGAATATGGTGGTTGTATTTTTTTTTTTTCATGTTTCTACTTGTTCTATAAAAAGTAACTTCAATGACTATCTCATAATGTTGGTGTCTGTTAATTATTTACCCATCCTTATTGCTCTGAATTAACTTAGGGTGAAAATTTTATCAGCTGGTTTGAGCCCCTAATTCTCTTATATTCATTCATTTGTGGGGAGGGGCGAGGAAGGAGCATATAATTTTTTTTTTTTTTTTAGTGCTTTGGCAGACTTGTCGAAGGACTGGGAGGAAAATGAGAACCAAAGTCCTAGGTATGGCTGGGATCTCCCCAACTTCACAGTGATTGAAAAAAAAAAATATTCATTCTTGCTTTCCCTCTCCTCTCTGCTTTTTTTCCTTTCCCTTTCTCTTCTTTGCTGTCTTGTTTATCAGTTCACAGTTTATCAGTTATTTATAAGGTTATGGTTGACTATACTTTGTAATTATTGGACAGTTTTTTTAAATAGGAAATGGTAATTTATGTTTACAAATCTCAAAGGATTTTATTTAGAGTGAGGGTTGCCAGATTGGGCTATGTTTTGGGATGATTTATTGTGGCAATGTTAAGAACAAGATTATTGAACTGATAGGTTGCAGGTAGAAAAATAAATTAGGAGACTGTAATTCTTTTAATAGACAGTAAAGTTTTCTCATTAGTGAGACTATTACGGTCAGTGAGACCGATGTTTCTAGGGGAGTAAAATTAAAACATTAGTGCTAAATTTCTTTTCATAGGTTATGATTTGAATGAAAATTTAAAATAATTAAGGAAGGGTTTATAAGCCTCTGAGATCTATGTGAAGATTTGGATGCATTTGTGCTCACCACCATGTATTTTTCAAAAGGACAAGAAACAGTTCTTTAAAGTGCTTATCAACAGATTTCATAGGTTACAAGATTCCACAAATATGTGGTATGGATTGATTTAGAATGAAATGAACATTTCTGGTTGTTATTGTACTCTTTTCACTGATAACATTTGACAGTTCCTTTGGCCTGCCTTTATTTGGTAGCAGTTTTCTTCTAGGATAAGTCTAGAAAAAAAATAAACAAATTTATTTTAGTATTGAATTCTTGTAAATAATATATTTCTGGTGCCTAATATTTATACTAGTACATTTGGACTAGTCAGATTATTTGTAGTGGTGGGATCACAGTTTTCATTATTTACTTTTAAGACTTTTTATGGAAGGCACCCATATTCTATAACATTTAGCTTTACAATATTCTCGATACTGTAACAACGAGACTGGCTATTCTTTTTTATTCTGCAACATATTGTTCTGTTGATAAATTGAAAAAGAATTACATTGTTGTTTCACAGATCTTTTAGGTCTAGAAACTAAAGACTTGAAACCCTTTTTTTGAGCCTCATCTTAGATAGTAGGTTCTTTGATCCTCTAATAGAGAATTATACATACTTATATTACATCTTAATTTTATTTCATTTTTCTGAATATTTTTTCTTTAACTGTAGTTTTATAATTCGATTTCACTAGCCTGCCTTCTGTATTTTTAACAAGTTTTCTGTTAAAAATATTGAACATTTCTGTCATTTGTTTCTAAAGATGTCTTTCTGGATTTTTATTACTCTTTCATGTAATTATTAAATAGCTACCAATTTTCCTGACTTTTAATTTTATTTTTATTTTTATTTATGCATACAAGAGCTGGGAAGTAGGCCAGATGTGGTGGTGGTGGTGAGAGGTTTCACCAGAGACAGAGTAGGGAGCAGAACTGGCATATTGACTGAAGTACACTGCTGAGGGGAGAATCAGGAGAGACAGGAGAGGTCTGCTGTGCCATCAGCTCCCTGGACAGGGATCTAAGATCGAAACTCATGCTGCAGTGGCTGCAGATAGCTTCATAGTGCTGAGACTTAACCCCTTGTGCAGAAGGGAAGCCCTGAATTTTACTCCTTATAAATAATTTATTTTGAATAGACTAGGTAATGTAATATAGGCAGTTTCTCAATATTAATTGAAATTTTCATTAAACCACTATGTCCTGATCTGTAACACATTTTAATAACACAAGTCCTTATTTTCCAGTACTAACATTTGAATAACTGCTAAATAAACAAAGACTAACAATTTGTACCAAGGCTATTTAGAACTCCCCATAATTAAATACAACACTATCAAAAGAGAAGGCCTTTAGTATTCTAGTTGTCTAGTTTTATTCTGTTAATTGACCGTAGTAACAAAACTATTCCTTTATTCCTAGAAAAAGAATAATTGACTGTAGTTAGGATGGCAGAGTTAGAATTTTAGATCTGAAACATAGAGGTTGTACTGCTAAGGTAGTCTCTTCTGTCTTAAAAGTAGTATCTTCAGATATAATTTTAAGCCTTCTTTCACTCATATGGGCAGTTTAGCTTCTCAAGCTGTATGTGATAGAGCATGAAAGCAGTTATTTTAATCTGGAGTTTTTTTCACATAGTATTATTTGCATCTTATGACTGAGAAAATTTCAAATAGTCCAGTTAGGTGGATAGAGAAACAAGTTGACAGATAAAAAATGTAGGTAAGGACAGATTTGAGATCAAATTACAGAAAACCTTAATTTCCATGTATAATTTGAATCTTCTTGTCCTTCCTTGTGATTCCCAACCTGTGAACCATAGTTTCTAGAGTAGTCTAAGGGTTTTGTGGGATCTCTATTTGTAGATCAAAAAAATAACATTTTCATATGCAACTATTTTTTTTTTAAAGATTTATTTATTTATGCATACAAGCACTGGGGTACAGGCCAGAGGTGTGTGGGGGGATGAGAGGATTCACCACAGAGAGCAGGGAGCAGAACAGGCAGATCAACGGAAGTACACTGCTGAGGGGAGCAGCGGGCACAGCAGGAGAGGTCTGCTGCACCATGTGGGTCCCCTCCCTGGTGAAGGCAGGGATCGAACTCGTGCTGCAGTGGCTGAGGTTTGCTTCATAGTGCATTGCTTTAACCCACTGCGCCACCAGGGAGGCCCCTGCAACTATTATTTTTACTGCCTTCATGTTGCCTATCTTTTCTGATGTCTAGAGTACATATATCCCCTGAATAGTCAGACCGGAATAACAGCATGCACACCTTATTTTGGTGTATATCTTGAGAAGAAATTAAAGTTGTTAAGAATTGTTCTTGTTTTTTTGCATTTATATCTGAATAACCTATACTCAAGCAAATCTTTTTCTAGGAATAAAGGAATAGTTTTGTTACTACAGTCAGTTAACAGAATAAAACTAGACAACTAGAATACTAAGGGCCTTCTCTTTTGATAGTGTTGTATTTAATTATAGGGAGTACTGAATAATGTTGGCACAGATTGTTAGCCTTTGTTTAACATGCTCTAATTCTCATGAAATTGTTTAGATCCAAAAAAATTAATAGAACAGAGGGAATTTATTTTATTTTTTTCCCTCCCATTTCTTCTGTGTTTTGAGGCAACATTCAGAGTACATAACCTCAAGACTATTTTTATGCTTTTAAAATAGATGGTACCCCAGATGTTTTTACATGTTTTAAATTTTTCATGTTATTCATGTCTTAAGTTTTCACTTCAGTGATATCTTACAGTATCATTCTACATTTCTTCTCCCCTCCCCCCCTTTTCAACATTGTGTCCTTCAGATCTGTCATGTTGTTACAGGGCAGGGAGAGGGGCACCCCAGAACCGCCAAACCTGCCCTCTCTGAGTGGGTTCTGCCATCTGCCGTATTAAGACAAACATATAAGACCTTTAATGGAAAGGAACTTTAATACAATTAGGGTACAAGACAGAAAGGACAAAGAATATAGTTATACAAGTTAGGCATCCAAAGTTACCCATCTCCTTGAGGGTAAAAGTCCAGCCAAATAGGATTGGCCCAAAGCAAGGCCCAAAAGCCTGGCACATGTCCAAAGGACCTTTCAGTAGAGACCCATAGAAAAGGGTCAGAAAGAGTCAGACAAATCCGGGAGGAAAAGAGCAAAATCAAAATCAAGATGAAAGCTGCCACTGTTAAGCTCCCCACGGGTCTCTCACCTACACCTGTTCTAAGCAGTCCAAGACCAAAAAGCAAGCGCAGTTTCTTTACATGTCTCCCTGCTCCACGTGCCTCCTCTACACCTCCTTGCTGCTCTCCATCCTGCTTCCTTCCTCCTCCCTTTCTTCTGTCCTCTCCTCTCTCCAGCATCTTCTTAATCCCTGCTCAGCTCCACCTAATTAGGGCGTAATGGGGATTTTGGAACTTCCCCTTTCCTGGGGACCACCCTGTTACAATGTTGGTAAATTCTTCATCCTGTTTATGTAGTTAAATTGTTGTGTAGTATTCAGTCATGAATATGCCATTTTTTTATATGCATGTTTTAATGATGGACTTAAAAACATTTAAAAATAAAAAGACTGTAGACTAGATAGCAGTGAGGAGAACAATTCCTTATTGTTTGCAAACATTGACATTTAGGGGAAAATTTATAGTTTAAATACTTGTGTTAAGTAAATAAAAGCAAGAGAATTCAATAATTACTTTTAGGGATCAAAAAAATAAAGCCACAATCAAGTAGGACACAGATTAAAAATAAATTTGTAATTTGGACCTCCTTGGTGGTGCAGAGGTTAGTCTTAAGCTATCAAGTATTACCAGCTACTGCTACATGAGTTCAATCCCGGGCTAAGGAACAAGCCCACATGGTGCAGCAGACCTCTCCTGTCTCACCTGCTGCTCCCATCTGCAGTGTATTTCAGTAGATCTGTTTTGCTCCCCACTCTGTGTCTGGTGAATCCTCTCACCACCATCCTGCTCCCTCGCACCTCTTGCCTGGATCTCAGTTCTTGTATGCATAAATAAGTAAAAATAACCTTAAAGATTTGTAATTTAATATATTTGGAAATAACAAAAGTAGTGGAATGGATAAATCCCAAACCTGACTTTTTTTGTAAAAGCCAATAATTAGATAAACCTGTACAAAGAAAAAAAAAATGGAGTAAGATTATTCAAGACTGGGAATGAGAAAGGAAACATCAACACCCAGATGTAGGAGAGAGTAATGGAATCTTAAGCAAAGCTTGAGAATATTCTGTTGGTAAATTGACTAAGAATTATGTTGTTTAATGCATAGCATGAAATACTATGATACTAAAGTTGAAAATTGATAGGAAATGGATGATTATGTGCAAAATAGTATAAATTAATAGTATAAATAAATTAGTAACATTTACACAAGAAGTGAATTTTGCCTTACAGGTTTTAGTAAAAACATTAAAACACTAAAATTAAATATTTGGTATTAATACTGGAAAGCAGGAGACATTCCCTCAGAGGATAGCCAAGGAAATTGTGAAAAGGTAGTGAAAGGTATGTCTTGCCTGCCAAAATAGTCTATATAGTTTTTCTAATCAGATTAATATGGGATTGGTATAGATTAGTGGAATAGAGAATCCAGAAATGTATATGCAGTTTTAATAAAGGGTAAAGAGAGTATCACAATTCATCTGGAGAGGGGTAGAGTATGTGTGAAGCAGTATTGCTCATCCATCCAGAAAGAAATAAAATTGAGCTTCTTAAGATAAACTTCAGATGGATTAAAACCTTGTAAAGAAGTATTTAAAGTTATTCTAACAGTTTTAGGTATACAAATTAGGGTAAAGGAAATCTTAAGATTAGAAATTAAGACGCTTTTGTAAAATAAGAGATGTGTTTATTTTATAAATATTAATTCCTTTAATGACAAAGGAAGTCATTAAAGAAGTCATAACCATAAGAAAGTTAATACCATCACTGGCACTAATATAGATTTATAGATTAATGGAATAATATAGAGAGCTCAGAAATAATCCTTACACATATGACCACATGTATTTTGACTGTAAAGAGTACCAGGACCATTCAATGGAAGAAAAAAAATAGCTTTTTTAACAATTTGGGCAAACTGTATAACCTTATGGAAAAATACAGAATTAGACCCCTATCTTATATCACATACAGAAATGTTCTTAAGTGGATCAGAGGCCTAAACATAAGCACTAAAGCTGTTAAAAAGAAAACAGAGGGAAAAAACTTTGTGATGTTTTTATAAACTATCATACATACTACAAAAAAGGTAAACCTTGAGGACATTATGTTAAGTAAAATAAACCAGCCAGAAAAGGGCATTCTGTATAAGATAACCGCTTATGAGGTTATCTTGAGTAATCAAATACAGACAGAAAGTACACTGGTGATTGCCAGACCAGTGGGAGGAGGAAGGGAGAGTTGCTGTATAATACTGCAGAATTTCAGTTTTGCATGATGAAGAGTTCTGGAGATTGGTTGCACAACAGTATGAATGTACTTAATGCTATTGAACTGTACACTTACAGTGTTATAGATGGTGTATTTGTTAAGCATATTTAACCAAAATTAAAGTACAAAGCTTATAAGCAAATAGTAAGTTCAAAAAAATATGTGTGGCATAGAGGACAGCTATCAATCCCATAGTGAAAAAGGGTAATTGATTTAAAAGTAACATTTAATAAAAGAACAAATCAAAGAAACCCTAAAATGAATGAAAAGAGCTCAAACTTACTGGTTGTCAAGGTAATGCAAATTAGATTGCTAGTGCAATATACCAACATGCATACCAGATGACAAAAGTAAAAAGCAATAATAGTTTATGCTTATGGAGAAAATGGTATTGCTATGTAAAAATTGGTACTCCCTTATATTAGTGGAAGGGTAAGTTGTTAACAATTTTTTTGGAAAGTGTTCTTGTAAAATCCAATTTTACAAATTGGCTCATGTGAGGGCCTCCCTGGTGGCGCAGTGGGTTAAGCAACGCACTATGAAGCAAACCGCAGCCACTGCAGCACGAGTTCGATCCCTGCTGCCGGCCAGGGAGGGGACCCA
>JAGFMF010012074.1:4539502-4585142 GCA_019455555.1 Galemys pyrenaicus
CAGCGGGCACAGCAGGAGAGGTCTGCTGCACCATGTGGGTCCCCACCCTGGCCGGCAGCAGGGATCGAACTCGTGCTGCATTGGCTGCGGTTTGCTTCATAGTGCGTTGCTTAACCCACTGCGCCACCAGGGAGGCCCTTGTCTTTTTTTTAGATTAACAGTGGGTGAGCATTTGACCTATAAGTCAATTGTAACCTCTAAAATAAGACAATTCTTGGGAATTAATGTTGAAATATTTTATCATTTACTGTATTATAAGCTAATATTCATAAAAGAATGCAAAATAATCTTAGTAACAAGTTTCAGGAGTGTAGATGTGTACAGTTATGTTGGTGTGTTATGATAGAAAAGCAGTATTTTTTTCTTGCAAAAAGTTAGGAAGATGTAAAAAGACAATATAAGATAGGTGTATTTGCCTCTTGATATTTAAAAATTTTTTCCTTATGTCTTCTTTGTTGTAATCTCACTGAATTGGAGTTAATTATGTTTTAAATTCACAAATGGCTTTGTTACTCAAGTAATTCAAATAAGGGTAGAGTTACATGTTATTTCTGAGTGTCAATTTTTATTACTTTCAAATGTAAATATAAATTTTATTCTGTTTGGTGATACCATTAATTCTTAGAGTTCTATTAAAATAACATTTCAGTTTTTAGAATGTAGATGTTAAGTCTGCTTTTTTTTAATTATTAAGGATTTTAAAATACCAAGTAACACAACATTAAAAACTCCTCTGGTTGCTGTATTTGATGATCTGGACATTGAAGGAGAAGAAGAAGATGAACTTAAGGCAAGAGGTAAAATAATTTTCTAGTGTTACCTTGGATGGCACTGCCCATTTCATTAAGAAACTGTTAATATGAAAACTTAAAAGTTTAGAGGTAAAGGGGACTCTATAGATGGCAATTATAAAAAAAAAAGGATTATGAAATTTGGTCTAGTAAAATTATATTTGCAAAACAGAGGAAAATGACAACTTTAGAGGATGGTTGATTTCTCTGGCATTACTTTACCAAAGCTCCACAGTTTTTAGTGTAAGCTATATATACTTTAGTACAAATTTTCTGTTTTGTAATTGATATAAGTGAATTTTAATCATTTAGATATATATTTAAATATCTAAAAACTAACACTGTAGTATAAGTCTAACCTTTTTGAGTTGTTCAAGTTGCTGTTTTATAGTTTGGGAACCAAGTAACTATCATAAGCAGTTAAATATTTAGTGAACACTTGCAAAATTGAGTACTGTATTATGATGTGAATGATGACATAATTTATAATTTTTCTTAATAGGTCTTACAGGTTTGAAAAATATTGGAAATACTTGTTATATGAATGCTGCTTTGCAGGCTCTTTCTAATTGGTAGGTAGATAAGTTAATTTTGTTTATTTTTTTTTTTAAAGTCACTGAGCAAAAATCGACTCTTGCCTATAGTATGCTTAAAACAATGGAGGAATGAGAGGAGAATAGAAGAAATATACAAATAACAATATGAAAAAACAATTCTTCTCAGTTTTCCTAGCCAATAGGGTTTCTTCACTCCTCATAACCCTTAACACAATTTTTTTTTAACTTTCTTGAAATGTTGCCATTTAGAAAATATGAATCAATTAAAACTAAATGTTTAAGTCTTCCTGAAAAAGTTATTTCTTCTGGGGTGGGACATAATTCATTGTTGTTTGAATGGGGAATGTTACATTTTGATCTCTAATTCCTAAGATTGCTTTCCTAGCATACATCCTAGGTAGTTTTATATTTTTTAGCAAGCTGGGTTTTTTTTTTTTTTTTAACATTTAGAATCTGAGGAACTTGAACTAATTAATTCCTGAATTTTGGAGATTATATAAAAAATAAATTTGTTTTTCTGTAGGTGGAAATCTCTAATAAAACATTCATCTTTTTTTCTTAATCATAGTCCTACAAAGTAGGCAGGGATAGGCTGGAATGTTGTGTATATATTAATTTAAAACCAGTGTTTCTGATTGATAGTGCATGCTTTTTCCTTTTTTTCTTTTTTACTTGTATAGCTATATTTTTAGGATTATGTATTGCAGGCCAAGATTTGGTCCTTTGCCCAGTCATTTTCCTGTAACTATATGGTTCATGGAAGTTCCCTTAAGCTAATCAAATTCATGAAAGACTATAATGCCTTATAAATTGCTAACTTGAGCCACCAGATGGAAGGTGGATAGCAGTTATTGCTTATTGGGATGTAGAAACATGGGTAAAGAGCAGATTCCCTTAAAAATTAAGTGTTGAACATATTAAATTTGAGATGGCTGTTATCTCAAACTGACAACCATCATTCTGGACATTTACTATAAATCTGTAGTTTAGATGACATGTTTGACTTTTATAAACGTGACTATCATTGGCATATATGTGAAAATTTAGAGGAAAAAGTATGTAGTGAAGAGAAGAAAAGTCATTGGATTGAGTGCTTAGGAGTCTAAATATTTAGATGTCTTTTAAGAGGAGAAAGATCAGTAAAGAGGGACGAGGGGAAGAGAGAGGTAGAGAAACAAAGTAGAAAAGTACATTACATAAACCAAGAGAAATATTTAAAAATGAGTTGGTAAGTCACCTGTGACAAATACTACTGAACAGGCACTGAAAGTTATCTCTGGATCTGGTTGCTAGCTTTGAGTACTCAGCTGTCATGGGGTCAAATCTGATAAAATTGGGTTGAACCAGAAAGTGAAGAGTGAGGTCTATAAAAGGGTGTAAAAAAATATTAACTACAGGGCTATATGTGCTTTCAACCCATTGAATGACTAGAAGTCAATCAGTACTAAGCTTGATTCCATTCTAATATATTTTTTTCTTTTTTAAATTAGTCCACCGTTGACACATTTTTTTCTTGATTGTGGAGGACTTGCTCGAACAGATAAGAAACCAGCCATTTGTAAAAGTTATCTCAAACTGATGACAGAACTGTGGCATAAAAGCAGGTGTGTATTTGTGATATTTATGGATTTTTATTACATTTTAAAATAAATTTAATAAATGCTAAAAGGAATCAAGTCCGTTTATAGAGCTGAAAAAGTAGAAGGGAAACAGATTTGGGAGGAAGAGTTAAATAGATACTTCTCTAAAGAAAACATACAGGTGCTAATCAGCACATGAAAAATGTTCAGCATCATTTATCATGAGGGAAATGCAGATCAAAACTATAATGAAATACCACATCACTCCAATGAGAATGGCACATATCACAAAGTCCAGAAACAACAAATGTTGGTGAGGATGTGGAGAAAAAGGAGCTCTCTTAACACTGTTGTCGGAAATATTACCTGGTTCAGCCCCTATAGAAAACAGTATGGAAGACCCTCAAGATATTAAAAATTAGTTGACCATGTAATGCAGCAATAATACCCCTAGGTATCAGCCAAGGAATACAAAATCACTAATTTGAAGGGATATATGTACTCTTATGTTCATTGCAGCACTATTTCAATGACTAGTTATGGAAACTTCTAAATGCCCTTTGGCAGAGCAATTGATTAAGAAGTTGTGGTATATATACACAATGGAATACCACTCCACTACAAAAAAGATGTACTGTTGCCATTTGGGACAATATGGATAGAACTGGAGGGTTTTATGCTAAGTGAAGTCAGAAGAAGAAAGACAAATACTGTGTGAAATATAGAAGAAAAAAAATTCTCTTGTGGCATACAGAGGAGAAAAAACAACCAAAGGAACTGATAAAACTAAATCAAAACAAATTCTAGATATATGATTGTAGAATTAGACTATTAGAGGGGGTTGAGGGTGAGGGTGGGAACAAAGGGAGAGCAAGCCTTATATTGGGGCCCTTGGGTAAAGGAACATGGGTACTTTGATGGTGGGAGTGATGTAGTAACTTACATCTGAGGAGATATGAACCTGTTCCCCAAAATCATGTACCATGTAAACCAATGTTGCCTTAATAAAGAATTTTTAATTAAGAATTTTTCTTCTTTAAGATTTTTTTATTAAATTCTGTAGTTTTTAAAGTTTTAATATTCTTAAGTGCTTCAGTTATGAGGCATTTCCTAACAGTTATTTCTTAAGTTAAATGAAAATTTGTTTCTAAACTAAAAGACAAAATAAAATAGGATAGTTTTTTTTTTAAAGATTTATTTATGCATAGAAGAACTAGGGTATAGACCAGAGGTCCGTGGAGTGAGAGGATTCACCAGAGATATAGTGGCGAGCAGAAAAGGCCAATTTACTGAAATACACTACTGAGGGGAGTAGCGGGCGAGACAGGAGAGGTCTGCATGTAGGTTAGCTTCCTGACTGGGAATCAAACTCAAGCTGCAGGGGTGATGATAGTGCTGAGTCCTAACCCCTATGCCACAGGAAGGCCCCCAAACCAGCATAGTTTTAATGAATTCTTTGGCATGTGAAAGTAAATGTCATTCAAATCTCCAACGTTAAAGGATCAGAATCCTCTGTTATCCCTATTTGGTATTATTCAGTACTGCCACAGTTTTAATGTTTCTAAGTTCCTGTTTGCACAGCTTTCATTGCTATGTTCAAACTCCTTTGCCTTGAAATTGTACTTTAAACTCAATATTTCTGAAAATTTACTTTAGATATTTTACAGAAGTCTAAGTGGTTAAATCTCATTACTTAACTCTTGGTTTACTTTCAGTTTTGTTTCCATAGGTAATTTGATGGTTGGTTTTAAATTTTTATTTAGATTGTAAACCAGTTATACTTGTATTTAATTTTTAATTATTCTGGCATAGGATTTCAATTAAAATTATGTTTTAAGTAATTATAAGATTTTTTAAAAAAATTACACAGTGGAGCATTATTTCACTAGGGAGGAGAGCAATAAATACAAGCTTGAACATGATACTGGCAGTATTGATGAGTCTGTGGAACTTAGCACTGGACAATTGTGAATGATTTTTTTAAAACACAGGTACTTTTTAATTGAATTCTTTATTGCCAGTTTCTAAAATAACTAAAATAAAGTTTCTTTTAAAAATGTTATCTTCTTCAGGCCAGGATCTGTTGTGCCTACTAATCTGTTTCAAGGCATCAAAACTGTAAATCCAACATTTCGAGGATATTCTCAGCAGGTAAGTCTTCACTGCTTTTTATTACTAATATCAGTCTTTACTAAATTTGTTATTATACATTATACTATTTTGTAGTCATATTTATTTCTTCCTTTATAATTTTATTTTATTTTATTTTATTTTTTTAAAGATTTATTTAGTTATACATACAAGAGCTGGGGTACAGGCCAGAGGCATGGGCGGTGAGAGGATTCACCAGAGACAGAGCAGGGAGCAGAACAGGCAGACTGACTGAAACATACTGCCGAGGGGAGCAGCGGCCACGGCAGGAGAGGTCTGTTATGCCATGTGGGTCCCCTCACTAGCTGGCGGCAGGGATTGAACTCTTGCTGCAGTGGCTGCGGCTTGCTTCATAGTGCGTTGCTCAACCCACTGTGCTACCAGGGAGGCTTTCTTTTTTCTTTATAATTTTAATTACTTTTTTTTTGAGGTGACAGTAATTCTTTGTGTCTTGTAAAAATAATATGCTTTATTACTTACTTTTTGCTTTTTCCCCCACCCCCACCTTTTTCTTAACCTTTATATTTTCTGGAAACTTTTAAATTTTGGGGTTTATAAATATTCAGTATATTTTTTTTGGTATTTTAGCTTTGAAAAATTCCCATTAAGAGTTAAATTTTCATCTATTTTCTGGGGTCTGTATTTTACGCTTAAAGAAATTCTTTAATTTATACTTTATTTCATATTACAATATGATCCAAATTTCATTTTTGACAAACTGCTAGGAAGTTGTACCAAATTAAAACTAAGAATTTTCTTATCTGACTTTGAAAATTCTTCTATTAATTTTTATACTTTTATATTAATGTATGAAAAGAATCCACCATGAGCTTTCTAATCCATTTTATTGACCTGCATTGCTTTGAATTTTACCAACGGCCATTTCATTTATTGTAGCTTTTTTTATGTAATACTTTTTAATTTTAATCCTTGGCCTGCATATATTTTTATTTTTCAGAGAATACCTATTCCCTCTTCATTTTTTCCAGTGCAAATTCTTGAATTACTAGAGGGTTTTTTTTAATTTAAGATTTCATTTATTTTGTGTACGAGAACTGGGGTGTAGGCCAGAGGTACAGTGAGTGAGAGGATTCACCAGAGACAGAGAAAAATAGTGGATTAATTGAAATGCACTCCTAAGGGGAGCAGCAGACTAGAGACAGAAGAGGTCTACTGCACTATGTGGTTTACTCCCTGGAGAGATGGAGCTCAGGCCAAGTCTTAACCCCTAAGCCGCCAGAGAAGCCCTGATTTGGTAGGTGTGATTTGGAGTCAACGAACTTGTATTTTTAATAGCAGTACAGGTTGATCAAATTTTTTTTTTTACATATACAAGATTGGATAAAGATTTAATTTTAAACTGGTTACAGAATATCTGAATTTAGGACATTTCTGTGAATTCTAATTGTCATAAAAGGCAAATTCTTGTTTTTTAAATGCCTAGTCCAATTTAACAGTTTTTAAATTTAGTTTAGTTTTACTTATCTAAAAATTTTTTTAAGGTGTTGTTTTACATCGTTGTTTGTATTTTGGAAGTATGGGATCTTCCTTGAAGGGTTATTACCATAATGCACCCACCACCAAAGCACCTGTATTCTACCACCATAGTCCTTTGTGTTCCTTCCCCACTTTGTTCTTGCTCCTCCCTTCCTTTGGATTCCTTAGTGCTTTTAAGGGTTTGTTTTTAAGTTTGGTTTTGTCTGATACTTTGTCACCTATAAGTGACACCAGGCTTTTTTTTTTTAAGTAGCAGTTGTAAAAGTTACCTCCAGATCATCTTCAGTTTGTTAATTACTTGTTTCATTTATATGTCTTTAGAACTTAGTGTTTTCTACCTTCCAAAACCTTGTGTTCTACAAATTGATATTTCTTCAATGTAATGCTTCACATTTAGAAATTATTGATTACTACAGTCTATGTTTTCCTTTAAGTTTCTTTATACATATATTTCTTATGGTATAGTAATACCAGTGTAACTTGCATTTAGGATGCTCAAGAGTTCCTTCGATGTTTAATGGATCTACTTCATGAAGAATTGAAAGAGCAGGTCATGGAAGTAGAGGAAGATCCTCAAATTATAGCGACTGAGGAAACTATGGAAGAAGACAAGAGCCAATCAGATGTAGATTTTCAGTCCTGTGAATCTTGTAGCAGCAGTGATAAAGCAGAAAATGACAATGGCTCCAAAGGCTTTTCTGAAGATAATAATGAAACAACAATGTTAATTCAAGATGATGAGAACAATTCAGAGATGGCAAAAGATTGGCAAAAAGAGAAGATGTATAATAAGATTAATAAAGTAAATTCTGAAGGAGAATTAGATAAAGATAGAGACTCTACATCAGAAACAGTCGACTTGAATAACCAGGAAACTGTAAAAGTGCAAATACACAGCAGAACTTCAGGTGACAATTTAATAATTTGATCTTGAAAATGGTGGAGTATTGTTTGTAGATGATAGTTTTAAAATATTTATATTTTATGATTACATTTCTGATTTCACCATTTTCTGATTTTCTTTGCCAGGAAAATTTAGCATGATGTGACATGTTTCTAATTTACATATTCACAATTTATACTTAGCATATTAAATATGAAGTAGAATTACTAATAGCTTTAACTTAGTATCTCATATGTAACATTATAACCATGCTAATTTGAGGAGAGAGTTAAACTAGTTGTTACATTTCTAACTAATAATTATAGTTTGGCAATATTTGCATGGGAATATCAAAGTCATTTTAAGCAGATTCTAGGAAAAACAAAATAACCCAAACTGTGATTTTATAATCTTATATGCACTATTAGATTTATATTGTTATCATTGGCGGCATATCAGCTATGAAATATTTGGGATACATATATAGTTTTTTAAGATTTATTTTTATGTATGCATACAAGAACTGGAGTTTAGGCCACAGGTGTGGATGATGAGACAGTGAAGCGCAAAATAGGTAGATCCACTGAAATGCACTGCTTAGGTGAGCAGCAGGCAAGACAGGAGAGGTATGCTGCACGATATGTGGGTTAGCTCTCTAGCTAGAATCAAACTTAGGCAGTAGTAGCAGTGACAGCATGATAGTGCTGAGACTCAACCCCTGCGGTACCAGGGAGGCCCTGGAATATATTTTGATGTAGTTTAATTAACTGTAGTGACCTGTTATGAATGATTATGCCATAATACTTAGTATTCCTTTGATAAAAAGCTAAGTGGCTAGACAGTTGAGCTAGATTATCTTGCATTTTACATTTATCTTTTTGAGTTAACTTATTCTGGCTTAATGTGGTAAATTACATAGTTCTCTAAAGCATATAAAATTAAACCATCAGAAGTTCAAATTTTCTGATTAAAATGAGTGATAGGCATGTAACATAAAAAGTTTATCTTTTGTAATTACTGAAGAGCAAAAACTGCTAAACAATTTAGGTATTTGAATGAATCCAAAAATTACTTCTTGATGTAAAGGATATTTCTTTAACCACAGGAATATTTGTGGTTCATCTGTTCATAAAGCTTCAATACCTTCTAATGAGGAAAGCATGTTTGGTTCCATAATTACACTGACTTCCTACTTAGAAGTTTAGATATGTTAGAAATTATTTAGTTAATTTGAAGTGTTACAGAATAGCAGCCTAAACTGCTCTTCAGTCCTTTCTTATTAAAACCCTGATTAAGCTTGATGAAAAGGTATACTGATTCTTTAGTAATCGTAGGTTTGTTTTTAGTAACTAGTTGATGACCTATATCAGGGACCTGAACTTTCACATTTTTAACAGACCTGATTTTAAAAATGTGACAAAGACAGTACATGAAATATAAAACCTAAAAAATCTGCTGTCTGATCCTTTACAGGAAAAATTTTCAGTCCCAGGCTTAGATCTCACTAACTTGATTCTCTTTGGAATGGTTTATATTGAATTTCTGATGTACCTCCCCATAATATTATACATAGTGTGATTTTAGTTGTGGTTAAGATAATTAAAATGGCTGTGTGTTATGTTATATAACAAAAGTAATGTATTTTGCATTATCCAGAAAAATCCCTGTCATCATTCTGCTTCAGGGTTTCTTATGAACAATTTTCTTTACTCAAAACTTACCAGTCACTGTCCTTTTTCTTAGAATACATGATATATACATAAAATTCAATAGCAAATACCAAGTTAGCACTAACAAAGCTTATATTTTCTTGATTCTTATTTCAAAAAAAGGTCCTTTCCCAACAAAGAGTTATATTTCCTTTTATCACAGTACAAATAAAATAATTTATGAATAATTTTATGAATAAGTTTCTTATTAAGACTTTGATTAAGAGGATAGTCTTTTTTCTACCACATGGTCTTAGCACTTTCTAAAATCATCCTAAGTATCTTTCTTAAAATATTAAATTAGGGTAAATATGACCCCACTGTGACTTATATATTTCCACTGCTCACTTCCTGAATTGCCTACAACATCATTGTGTTAATAAACATTAATTTCCTGTTTGGAAAATCATTGTCTTTTTTTAGTTAGTGAGCACTTTGTTCTTTTAAGTATTTCATGTGGCATTTATTAATGTGAATCATGTTCAAAATTTCAAATTAGGAAACCTTTGAATTAACATTATTTGACAGGTGGAATAATTTTACTATTTAAGGGAATAATACAAATTTTAAATATTACAGAATATATTACTGATGACCATTTGAATGACCTGTCTACACCACAGATCCTCCCATCAAATGAAGTTGTTAATCCACGTTTATCATCAAGTCCTCCTAAATCAGGCAATTTGTGGCCAGGATTGGCACCCACACACAAAAAAGGTAGAAGTTACTCAGTTATTCAGGTTCCTTTGTTTTATAATTTAAATTGTTAATCATAACATTATTCAGTCTTTTAAAATTGACAGCATAATTTTATATAACCATGTTTAAAGGTTTTTTTTGTGTGTGTGGCACAAATTTACGTTTAGTAATTCACTCTTGGTGTAGTACTCTGTTTTAAAACATGCATACATTCTTGTTACCACCACCACAACAGAATACAGAGCAGTTCTACCACCCCAGTAATTTTCCTCTGCTGCCCCTTTGTTATCATACCACCCTCCTGCCTCTCCCTTAGGCCTATCTTGTTGATCTGTTCTGTTATTTTGCCTTTTCCAAATGTCACTTCTATGGAATGATACAGTATGTAGTCTTTTGAAATAGGTATCTTTCACTTAGCAAATGTAGTTGAGATACAGTCACATTGGTGCGTATTTGAATAGTTTCTTTTTATTACTGAGTAGTAGTTCATTGTATGACTATACTATTGTTTGTTTATTCATTTACTCATGGAAGGACATTTGAGTTATGTCCAGTTTTTTGAAGTTATGAATAGTGCTACCATAACACTTATATACAGATTTCTGTATGAATATATTTTGATTTGTCTAAACACCCAGAAGTATGAGATTATTGCAATTTATGCTTAGTATGAAATTTTTTTCCAAAGTGACTGTTACTTTGCATTTCCATTCGTGCTCTCTCTATATGTTTCAGAATGATAAAGTGTAAAACTATAAAACTCTTAGAAGAAAACTTAAAAGTCTTCGTAATTTGTGTTAGACAAAGAGTTCTTTAAAGACATCAAGACATACAAAGCACATAAAAGATAAAAATTTTAAGCTTTCTTGGCAAAAGACAGTTAAGAGAGTGAAATGAAAGATTGGGAGGGAATGTTTACAAATCACATAATTGACAGAGTGCTTATATCCAGAATATATAAGGAACTCTCAATATTATAGAATATTTTTTTTCTCAAATAAATCCTCTTGTAGAAGCAAAAACAAGCAAGTAAAAGCAAAACTATTCTAATTGCAGTCAAGAAGGAAGACGGTAGCCCTTGTATTTTATCTGGGCTTCTCTTTTGGTCTTTTTAAAAGTAATTCTCTTGAATGGTATTTGGAAAAAAGTTCTTCAGTGTAGTAAGTTTTACTGTTAAAGATTCTAGAGGAAAATGCTGAAGAAACTACTGTGATTTTTAAAAAGGAATTTCTATGCTGTTTTTCAATCCTAGCTCAGCCATCATCATCTCCAAAGAGAAAAAAACAGCATAAGAAATACCGAAGTGTTATTTCAGACATATTTGATGGAACAATCATTAGTTCAGTGCAGTGTCTGACTTGTGACAGGGTGAGTATGAAGAAATTAAACAGGAACTTTTTGTCAAATGCCTTTGTGGTATGAAAATTTAAATTTCTTATTATTGATGATCTTATTGCTACTATGCATGTATTTCTTGTGTTTATATCACCGTACATTGATTCTAGGAGTAGAATTCGGTTTTTGGAAGTAATAGCAATATATTTTTTTAAATGATGGGTCTGGTTCATCACCGAATAGACACACATTCAGGGGAAGAATTAACTCAGTTATTTATCTCTGGTATCATGCAAAGGTGAGATCTTGCTCAGCAACAAGAATTGGTAACTTATACATATTGTCTTAAGGCTGATGAAATTATTATGCTGGAAAATTGTTGCTATTCATAGACACAAGGCTGATAATAACTTGTAAATATTTTCCCATGTTAAGATTGGCGCTCATATAATACAGTATCAGATTCATATGCAGGAGCACAAATGAAGATTGCCATGAATTCTTTAATAATGGCTTTAAATCCCTCAGTTTCTTTGAAATTTTCTTAAGAATGCTTTTACTTTAGTACAATAATATAATTTATGATTATAAAATGAAGTCTCTCAAAGAAACCTGAAAACTAAGTTTTTAATTTTTTTTTGTGTTAGAATCTTATGTTAAATCTAAAGACTTTCAACAGAGTCATTTTAAGATAGGCTATTTATTTAAGATAGGCTATTTATGCACACAAGAACTGGGGTACAGGCCAGAGGTGTGGGAGGTAATAGAATTCACCAGAGACAGAGTGGGGAACAACAGGCAGATCAACAAGTACACTGCTGAGGGGAGCAGTGGCTGAGGCAGGAGAGGTCTGCTGTACCATTTAGGTCCCCTCCCTGGCTAGGGATACTTCACAGTGTGGTGCTCAACCCAATGTGCCACCAGGAAGGCCCAATTTTGGTGCCAAATATTTAAATGGAATTTTATTGAAAGGTTTTTTTTTTTTTAAAGATTTATTCATGCATACATGAGATACAGGCCAGAGTTGTGGGGGGGCGGGATGCAGGGTGAAAGGATTCACCAGAGACAGAGTGAGGATTAGAACAGGCAAATTGACTGAAATACACTGCTGAGGGGAGCAGCGAGCAAGGCAGGAGAGTCTGCTGCGCCATATGGGTCTCTCCCTGGCCAGGGATCAAACTCATGCTGCAGTAGCTGTGGCTGCTTCATAGTGTGGTGCTTAACCCTATGCACCACCAGGGAGGCCCCTTCTTGAAAGGTTATCAGCTATTTAAAATGTGATGTGCCACATTTTTGAAAAAGATTTATTTATTTATGCATCCAAGAACTGGGGTACAGGCCAGAGGTGTAGGGGTGAGAGGAGTCACCAGAGATAAAGTGGGGAGCAGAACAGGTGGATCTGCTGAGGGGAGCAGCCCACAGGACGGGAAAGGTCTGCTAGGCCATGTGGGTCACCCCCTGGCCACGGATCAAACTTGTGCTGCAGTGGCTGCCAGTAACTTCATAGTGCTGAGACTTAACCCCTTGTTCCACCAAGAAGGCCCCCATAAATAATTTTTTCAAAGCAAGACTTAAAAGCTATCATGAGAGGTCATTTTCAAAAAGAAATGGTCTAGTGCTTAAATGTTTGAACATCAACACGTAATAACTGGATGTGGGTATCACTTTATGTTGCAATATCCTCAAGTAATGCAAACGTTTGTGGTGTGTTCATGAGATTTATGTGAAGATTAAATTTAAAACAGTTTCTGGTACAGAACAAGTATTCTTTGTACTGTTATTATAAGTTGTTTTTTTTTCAAACTTAAAACTCGTGTGATCTTTGTGGTAAAATCTGTCCTCATATATGCTTGTGCTTGATTATTTTCACCTCATTCTTAAAACATGAAACAATTTTAGGTGTCTGTAACCCTCGAGACCTTTCAAGATCTGTCCCTGCCAATTCCTGGCAAGGAAGATCTTGCTAAGCTGCATTCTTCAAGTCATCCAACTTCTATAGTCAAGGCAGGATCATGTGGTGAAGCATATGCTCCGCAAGGGTGGATAGCTTTTTTCATGGAATATGTGAAGAGGTATGTATGTATTTTCTTTGTATTAATTGATAGTTAAAACTGCTGTTTCTGCTGTACTGGCAGAACACTTCCCTTTTTTTTTTTCTATCAATAATGTTTCAGGTTTGTTGTCTCATGTGTCCCTAGCTGGTTTTGGGGTCCAATAGTAACGTTGCAAGATTGTCTTGCTGCCTTCTTCGCCAGAGATGAACTAAAAGGTAAGGAATATAAATGTTTTCATTTAATGGCTAAATAGTTTTGTGTGCTAAAAATACTATAATAGTAGGACCCAATGTAAGTTTTATTCATGAAAGCGAAATTATAGGCAGCTTAAATGGTATTTGCACATACTGGCACAGTGTCAGTATCTACCGTGGCAACATGATATATAAATGCCATAAATCATATCCTGAAATAATTAATACAGATTCCTGTAGTATTCAACGATATGGTATGTGAGGTATGGTAAAACTGCTTTGCAATTCAAAGAAAGGAAAATTCCACCAATATGAAAGACTGGCTGGCTTACCCATCTGGTCTATTTTTGAATTCCATGTTATTATGATCCTTCTTTATTTTTGCTTTTTCCTTCCCATGTTTATTTCTTTTTCTTTTTTTTTTTCTTTTGCTATTTTTTGTGTGTTAACATCTTACTTGGACCTATGATTGGCAGCAGTAAATTTTGTTGCGTGAATAAATGGAAAGGATGTTATTTGAGAAAGGTCTTCAAGATTGAAAAAAGAGGGTGAGGGGGGTGATGATAATTATAGGTAAAAGCTGACTCCTTCTGAAGCAGAGATTAAATGGGAAACTATTACTGTGCTGCAAGGTCAGCATTGGCAAACTCAGGGAATGGCAGTGGAAAAGAAAATCACTTCTTTTTAATTTGATAGGAATGACCAAATCTGTTCTATTTTCAGGTGACAATATGTACAGTTGTGAAAAATGCAAAAAGTAAGTGGCATTGACAATGCTTATAATTGGGTGTTTCGTAATTTAAATGGTATTTTTCTGGTTATTTGAGAAGAACATGGTGGAATTAATTTTCTACTCTATTTATAAAAATAAAGGTTGGTAAGCTTTGTTTTAGTTTAATTAATTGGTTATTCTGTAAACAAATTTGAGATAAAAATTTAACAAATTTAATAAAAGACGTATCTGTAAGACAGATTCCAAATGTGTTATAAAAGATATATTAGGACATGTAATATGCCTTTTCACTACACAGGTTAAATTTTGTCTTAAGTAAGATAATACTTATCTGGGTTACCATGTTAACAGGTTAGATTCGGGAAGTGAAAGTGACTCAAAATACATAGTTTAAAGTCTGGGTAAAATTCAGCAAGGTTATATCAACTTTGATGTTACCTGCTGTGTGATAGCAAAATAGAAAGATAGTTAAGAAAAGTATGATTTTGTTTCTTTGTATTTACCTTAGTTGCCTTTTTGTGTCTTACAATAAATCTAGTCTTTTAGGGCTTCTTGATGGTAAATTAGAAGGGTAGGTAGAGAATTGAAAGCAAATATTTTTGAGGTAGAGTCAACAAGAAAAGTTTTCTGAATCTGTATAAGAAAACTAATAGCATATTAATATCTACAACCTTTATAATACCAACATCTCGTTTTGGCAGTAATCTCAGGGAAATGTTGATCTGTATTTACTTTTTTCATGACAAAATGGGATGGTGTATTATTTCGTATGGCTGAAAATTTAAGAAATATGCCTTGAGTGAACTGAAAGTAATTATTATTAGTTTGTCATGAAGTCACAGCTGATAGTTGAGGGAGGGATTGTGTCCAGGTTTTTACAAGGATCCTTCCTTGTAAAACATGGTGTAAAAGAAAATAGTGAAGATGGAAAAGAACCTTCCATTTATCCTCAAATACAAAGTAGAAAACTGTTGGTTGTATATTAATATTGATTATTAATATCAGTCCTTTAAGTTGTTTCCACATTTAATAATAAAAGTTATATTGAGCTCAATCTTTATATAAAATTGGGACTTTTTTTCTACCTAGCTTTACTTGATAGCTGGAAGGCAAAGCTAAGAAGTATATAGAAACATATTTGTTCAAAAAAAAATTTTTATCAGTCATATAATTCCCTAAATGTTTATTACTGATATCTTAGTTTAAATGATTCTTTATAAGAGACTTCAATAATTTATTAATATGCATTTTTAATGGGTAGCATGTAATTTAGTAGTGAGCATTTTTAGTTATACTTTTTGGTTCTGCTTTTTCTAAAAGATTTTGCTATATAATTAAAAATAGTGAATTTTTTGTAGATGCATATGGGAAATGGGTTTACTTAAATTTTCTCTTTTCCTCCTCTAAGGTTGCGGAATGGAGTAAAATTTTGTAAAGTGCAAAAGTTTCCTGAGGTATGAGGTTCATTATAATTCCGTTTTTTAAATGCAGTATAAAGAAAGCATTAATGTAATAATGATATAAACAGTAGTAGTAAATTCCTTACCATGGTTGAAGAATAAAGTGGTTATGTCATCAGTTTCTATGTATGCCTTATTAGAAGAATCCATTTTTAAAAAATTAAATTACACACCAAATAAATGCCTTAATAAAAATATGTTGAACACAGTTTAATCAGGCAGTCTAGGATCTTGCAGGTATAAAGTTTAAAATGAGAAAAGCTGTCCTCTTCCTGCATGTAGCCTTAGGTGATCTCTGAAATAGTTTGCTGTTTACTGGATCCAGAAAATCCTATAGAATCATGCAAATCAAGAGGGTCAAATCTTTGTGTTCATTTTAAGAACACACATGAAACTACCCAGGACATGTAGGCTATGTGTATCCAAAAGGCACCAGTTGTCTGAAGGATGTTAGTCTACAGGACCAATGTGTGCCATGCTGTTGCTACAATGGTGGAGTGGGTAGGTGTACACAGGCCAAACAGTGGGGCTGGACACAAAAAGAGTGCTGAATTTTTACTCCACATTCTTGAAAATACAAAAAGTAATGCTGAAATTAAAGATGTAGCTTTAGATACAGATTGTCTAGCCATTGAGCACATTCAGGTGAACAAAGCCCCCCAGAGGTGTCACAATTTACAGAGCTCATTTAATGGTTGGATTAACTCTTACATGACCTCTCCTTGCAACATTGAAATGATCCAAATTGAAAAAGAGCAGTGTTCTTAAACCAGAAGAGAACGTTACAAGAAGAAAAAGAAAACTGACGAAACAAAAAGCTGTGGCTCAAGAATGAATTCAGTATAAAATAAATGCAAATAAAGATTAAAAAAAATAAGTTTTAATTAGGAAAACTAATATCAGTGAACTTAGGAAATGTCATATTTCACCATTTCAACGTCTTTGGAATTAGGTTATCACAGTTGCAAGATAATGTTTAATCTTAACACTAAATTTAGTGTTTATATTTAGAAGACCCTGAACCTTATGAAATGTTAGAATTTTAAATAATTTTACCCTTTTATATATTTTTTAAAGATTTATTTATTCATAAGAACTGGGGTATAGGCCAGAAGTGCAGGAGGTGAGAGGGTCCACCAGAGACAGAGTGGGAAGCAGAACAGGCAGACTGACTGAAACACACTGCTGAGGGGAGCAGTGGGCAAGGCAGGAGAGGTCTGCCAACCATATGGGTCACGTCTCTAGCTGGCGGCGTTTCATATGGGAGAGGAAAAATCCACTTACTAGTCTAGTGTATAAAATGCATATAGAATTTAACAGCACAAGGGATCGAACTTGTGCCACAGTGGCTGCATTTTGCTTCATAGTGTGTTGCTTAACCCGCTGTGCCACCAGGGGAGAGCCCTACCCTTTTATTTTATTTTGAATACTCCCCTCTCCCCCCATGTCTTGCTTGTAGAATAAATTTAGTACAAATTTTATTCTACAAAATTTCATCCCTTGGGATGTGTTTATTAGTCTTTATATCAACAAATTAGGGTTTGAATTTTGTTCTCTTTTTAGATTTTATGCATCCACCTTAAGAGATTCAGACATGAACTGATGTTTTCGACCAAAATCAGTACCCATGTTTCATTTCCACTGGAAGGGCTAGATCTTCAGCCATTTCTTGCTAAAGATAGTCCAGCTCAAATTGTTACCTATGATCTTTTGTCAGTTATTTGTCATCATGGAACTGCAAGTAGTAAGTATGAAGATTTGATATTTATTCTTAGATTAAAAACAAAATACTTGAATTGACCTAAAGTATGACCTGACTGAACAAAAGAAAAATGTACAAATAGAGTTTTATCTACTTTGGTTATTAAAAACATGTCAGAACATTTTAGGAAATTGAATAGTTTTACAGTGACTTTTGGAATACTAGAAATTGTATTTTGTATAAAGTTAAAAATGAAGGACTTTAGCATGTTTGTTTTTTTTTTTTTACACTGGATTTTTAAGCTTATGTTTTTTGTTCTTTTTATTCTCTGTAGTGGTGGTAGAAAATACACATAATTGGAAAAAGCAAAAATGAGCATAGTTCTTGCTATATCTCAATCTTTGTGCTGTTGGGCTACAAAAAGTAGTTTAGCTTCAGTTTGTGGGTGAATTTTTACTTTACCATAATGATATCCTTTTCATTTAAATTCAGGTGGACACTATATTGCTTACTGCCGAAACAATTTGAATAAACTCTGGTATGAATTTGATGATCAGAGTGTCACTGAAGTTTCAGAGTCTACTGTACAGAATACAGAGGCTTATGTTCTTTTCTATAGGTAAGGGCATAATTCAGAGATAGGCTGTTTGGACAAATATGGAAGAACATCTCACTTTGGGTTATTGATTTCTGAGATTTGCATAATGGATTGCTAAGACTGTTAATTGTTTTACTCTCATTTGATTATGTGAGCAAAATTAAGTAAAAGGTTGCATGCAACATGACCTTTTGTTAAGAAAATGATAAGTCATTTACTTGAAGGGCAGGGAAATACTTGTTTTAGAAAAATTAGCTTTAATAAAAAATTAGGTACTGATGGCAGGAAATAAGTGCCAAATTATCTCCAAAATAAGTAATAGAAAAGGTATTGTTATAAAAAAATTTCAGTATCTTATAAAAGATCTAAGTGCTAGCTATGAAGAAACAAGAACAGATTGTTTAAACATGTCCCTACTGTGTACCAGTTGTTATGTGGATACCAGTAGTTAAGATACAGTATCACCCTCGGGGGTATACAATTTACTTTAGGGATGATGCAAAGTATATTTGTCTTGAATAATTCCCAAAGCCCAATTAAGAGTCACAGTATTAATACATGTATTAAGTTTCATATGGAAGAGGAAAAATCCACTTATTAGTCTAGTGTATAAAATGCATATAGAATTTAACGAACCATTGTTTTTAATAGGAAGAGCAGTGAAGAGGCACAAAAAGAGAGGCGAAGGATATCAAATTTGTTGAACATCATGGAACCAAGTCTCCTTCAGTTTTATATTTCTCGTCAGTGGCTAAATAAATTTAAGACCTTTGCTGAACCTGGTCCTATTTCAAATAATGATTTTCTCTGTATTCATGGAGGTAAGAAATTCCTTAATGGAAAGTAATAGTAGGGGTTTGATGTTAAATCTTTACAGATTAGGAAAAAGCCAACAAATTTCCTGTTCTACTTATTTCTCATTTCCTCATCTGCAGTCCAACTTGAATGTGTTTAATCTGATACATTTTCCAAAATTGCTTGGGTTTTTTTTAATAGGTCTTCTGTAGCATCTGTATAGAACAGAGAGAGATTGAGTGCCTGTTTCAAACCCTGTGTCTTATACTTTTAAAATATAGACATTCAATATATAGAATGTATCACTGTAGAATACCATTTATAGAACTCATAGACTAGAGTCAGTACCTTAGATTACCACTGTTTTTCTTCTGAAAGCTCTAATTTCATAATAGAGAAACATACATAAATAGCTTTCTATTTACATCTTTTTTCTCAAAAGAAAAACATTTAGCTATCAGCTGTATCTGGTTTTTAATCCCCTTTGTCTAAAACAAATAGTTCTTTTCCTAAGTATGAAGATACGCATAAAATTAAAAAACTCTTATATAGTTGAATTTGCTAAATATAATTTATGTCTTTGTGATTAACAGTGTTTATTATCACAAATACCTTAATACGACATCTTTCTTAATTTTATGGTTGAAGACTCAATATTACCAATTATTTTTGTAGTGAAATCACAGGAGACAGTAGGAATTTCCTGTATTGGATTTAGGATATAAGCATTGAAAATCTTTCTGTATGTGAATTTTTCTCTTCCTGAGCTACTACTATTAGGCTGTTTCTGTTCTGAATTGCCTCATAAATCTTTCATAATCTGTGGCTGCCTTTTAATATAGTTAGTTACTTATGTAAATGCTTTATTTCTTCTCCTAGTTCATAAGCTCCACAAGGGGAAGATTATCTCTTATTTGTCTTTAATTTCCTTCAACACACAGTCAAGACAGTAAATATTTACATAAGGAAATACTTGAAAATCTTGGTTAACTGATTTTTTTCTTGAAGAAATGCATTCATCCTTAGGAACATAATCACCAAAAATACACTTAATATTTAACCTTTTTGGGAGGGGTTTCAAGAATAATGATTGAAAAATGCCAGTGATTAACTGGTATAAAAATGAGTTTAACTTTTGAAAGTAAAATAAAGGAGTTAAACAGTGACACAGAACTGTCTATACATTTTTTAGGTGTTCCTCCACGGAAAGCTAGTTATATTGAAGACTTGGTTTTGATGCTGCCTCAGAATATTTGGGATAACCTATATAGCAGGTTTGTTTTTTATTTTTATTTATTTATTTAAAAAAAATTTTTTAAAGATTTATTTATTTATACATACAAGAGCTGGGGTACAGGCCAGAGTCATGGGAGGTGAGAGGATTCACCAGGCAAGAGTGGGGAGAAGAACAGGCAGAACGACTGAAACACGCTGCTGAGGGCAGTAGCAGGCGAGGCAGGAGTGGTCTTCTGCGCCATGTGGGTCCCCTCCCTGGCCGGCGGCAGGGATTGAACTTGTGCTGCAGTGACTGCGGTTTGCCTCACGGTGCGTTGCTTAACCCACTGTGCCACCAGGGAGGCCCTGCAGGTTTGTTTTTTAAATCAGATAATTATGATATTGTGAAGATCAGCTTGTGAAACTGGATGAAAGAAGATTGGATTATTTAATATATGTTCTTTATGCTATATATTGCTGATAAAGACTCCTTTATTCCTTCTGAAATTTGAGTTGGAAGACAAATCCTATTTCTAGCAAATGTAGCCCTAGCCTATAATGGTTATTTTTTATTATTTCATTATCTGTAAGGTATGCTGTGATATGTAGCTCTTCAATTTTAAAGTTTTAAAATGTTTTGTATGTAATTTCCTTATTGTATTTTTCTAAAGTTAGATATTGAAAATATTTCATCCCATGAATTTTTACTTGAGCAACCAGGGTGAGACTTCTTTATTAAAAATTTGATTAACACTATGACTATGTATAATTTAGATTTATTTGTTGTATCCTAATATTTGAAAAGTACTTTTAACATATTTTGTCACAGAACTAGCTTAGAGAGAATGTTGAAACATAAACTTAGGCATAAACTGATAAAATCATTAATCCTGGTAACATAAAATCAAGTCTATGAATATTTGGCATTTCAATTAGTTTAAGTATGACTGAGAGTTTTTCTGTGAAAATTTATTCTTCATAGGGAGGTAATCATTGACTGAAAGCTGAAGACAAATGTCCTAGAACCTTTTTCAGAATTATCATAGTTGTTGAATTCTTCATGCTTTAGGTATGGAGGAGGACCAGCTGTTAACCATCTGTACATTTGTCACACATGTCAAATTGAGGCAGAGAAAATTGAAAAGAGAAGAAAAACTGAATTGGAAATTTTTATTCGGGTAAAACATACAATATTTTTGAACTTTAAATATGATCTAGGATAAAGACCTGACAATTAGCTGAACTACATTATGTTGAAACTTTTTTCATATAATTGCTTTTAAGTGTTCTAGTTGAATAACAGTGAAAGATTTCAGGTGAGTCACTACAATTCTGTTGAGTTCTTCTTCTATGGAATTTTGTTTTCATGGATTGATGATAAATTTTGTTTTATGGATTTGCCTGGGAAAGAAAGCTTACTGAAAATGGTAAACTATAGGTTTCCTTAAATTAGTATTTTTTTGAAAGCATCTACCAAGATTCTCTATGTCCATCCTTTTGTAAGATATAATACTGTTTTAGATGGACCGTGTGTGCTCATAAATATGCCCAGTTTCCTTTGATTGTAAGCAACAGAGAATCTGGTCACAGAATCCCTAGGAATAGCTGAACCAATAGGTTTTATGGACAAGACTAGTATAGTTCCACTTACCTAGGTCTCTTCAAAGTGCTGCCATCAGTAGTACAGTTACAGTTATTTATTTGTCATCCAAATTCCCAGTAGAGGATTCTAATAGAATAGTCACCTGAGAGGAATGGAATGTTCATTGATATTCCTACTGAGACTATATATTGGTGATAGATATATACATAGATAACATAGGTATGAATATGCCTGTATGTGTTTAGAACAAGTGATCTATTTCTTACTCTGGGAAGCAACGAATATTCCAGTGGGACTGAGCATAACCTAGTTGTCGGATCCTGGCTTCTAAACATATTTTTCCAGTAAAAGGATCCAGTTCTTCTTGGAGAAAAGGCTGCTTCTAGAACCAGAGCAGGAAAATTATAAGATCAACCTGAAACTTAATTACTTTTCCAGAAATTAAAAAAGTTCTTGAAGAGTGATAGGAACAGATCAGTAGTATACAGAAGCTAACTTGAAGGGACTCCGACTTGCCAAAGTTGGAAAATTTTGAGTATCAGAATAAACTAAAGTAACATAACCCATTGAACAAATTATTGTTGGTTCCATACAAACATAGATAAATGTATTAGTTGAAAGATTGGCAAGGAATGGAATATTCCCCTCCACAAAGCACTTAATTACAAAGAGAAAAGACTAATTTTAAGCAGAGAAGCCTGGCACCTCAATAAACTTATTCATTTAAATGAGAGGAGAAATGGAACAAATGAAAATCACAGCCAGGATAGGATACAATGAGAAGAACAGAGTATCTCTTGTTTTGGTACATAAAGTGTATAAACCTGAATGTCAGAGGAAATTCAAACAAACCAAAATTGGGAAGGAATTTATAAAATCACTGGCCTGTATACTTCAAAATTGTCAAAGTTGTGAAAATCATAGAAAAACTGATGAACTGCCAAATTCAAGGAAATAAGAAGTTACATATAACAAGTGTTTTTTAACTGCATCCTTTGACTTTCAATGACATTATTGTGTCACTTAGATGGAATTTGAGGATTAGCTGCTAATATTGTATCCATGTCAGTTTCCAAATTCCAGGATAAGAGGCATCAGGGGTACCATGGCAAGGAAAGGAGTCAGGTACAGATTTAAGCAGGATAGTCATATAGGCCTCCTAGAAAAGGTGATATTTCAACCGACTTTTAGGTAAGGGAGATAGATACCTGCAACAAAAAGGGATAGTTACTGTAAAAGTTTTTGAGAGACAGGAATGGATCTACTTGGTTGTAAAATAACAAAGAGGAGCTTGGTGTGACTAGAAGTGGACAAGAAGAAGAAAGTATTAGAATATGAAGTCAAATCAATTGGCCAGATCATAAGAGATATTTCTGGGCTAGTCTGAAGATCTTTGGGGGACAGTGGGAGAGTTTAAATTAGATCTGATTACTAGAGAAACATGCTCTGAACTTGGTTGTATCTATGGGCATTTACATGTATATCATGAAATATTTTTAGGGAAGTTACTGCTTTTTTATCTAGATTATAGATAAATTCTAGATACCTTTCATGTTGCCTTCACTTCTTTTTCTATACCAGTTTTTCTATCAGTTTGGTTTCTTTTTTTAGTTGAAAGCAGTGGAAGCCAGATTGGCTAATTTAAGCAAAACAATGTATTGACAAGAAAAATGAATAACTAAACCTCCAGAAGTTCAGGGGCCAATGTAGCCCTGATTATCTAGATAACAAAAATTGACACTGGAATGACTCCATTGTAACTATTAAATGACTCCTATAAAGATTTTCATTTCTAGTAGAATTGGCCTAACTTGAGATATTAGGACTAGTGGAAGGACTATCCCTTCATTTTTGAGAATTTATTCTATATATAAATGTATGTATCTGTGAAATAACATGTACAAGATTATTCATTGTAGCATTGTATTTGTAATTTATTGCAGCATTTTGTTTGTAATCCTAGCACATCCATCAATCTTAAGTGAATTGAAGAAAGGTGTGCAGTGGGTAGTTTATGTTTAAATAGGAGCTACACCCCAGATTTTTAATAAATCTTGGTGTATTTGTTATTTTGAAGACTTTACCTTGATGTCATATCTTTAGTTAACAAATATTTTATGCTCCTTTTGTGTGCATCTGCCCATTTTGTTTTCTTCCGTGTATAAAATTTTGAAAAAAACCTACAGTATCTATTAATAGGTGTGACCATATATCATAGTACTAAGATAATGTATCCGTATACATAACATTCTGTGTACATGAGAATTGGCCATATATGCTGAAATAGAATGGTTGTTTTACCTGCTAGATAAAAGTTCTAGATACTGGGTGCCTGATTTTTCCTGTCTCCTGTAGCTCAACAGAGCATTCCAAGAGGAGGACTCTCCAGCCACTTTTTATTGCATCAGTATGCAATGGTTTAGAGAATGGGAAAGCTTTGTGAAGGGGAAAGATGGAGGTAAGTGGTTAACTGAAAAATGAAATTCTTTGTGGATGTTTATTAGGTGAATTTTTAAAAAAGATTTATTTATGTATACAAGAACTGGGGTACAGGCGAGAGGTTTGAGGGGTGAGAGGACTCAACAGAGACAGTGGGGAGCAGAACAGGCAGATTGACTGAAGTACACTGCTGAGGGGAGCAGTGGGCAAAACGAGAGGTCTGCTGTGCCATGTGAGTCACGTCCCTGGTTGGAGATAGAACTTGTGCTGCAGTGGCTGCAGATCGCTTCCTAGTGCTGCACTTTAACTCCTTGTGCCTATCTGGTGAATATTTTTTTTTTTAACATCTGTATGCGCTTGGGAAAAACCCAAGGAAACAATGCGGGAAGATCCTTGTCCTTAGGGATTCTAGTTTATATTCTGCTTCTTTTTGATTTTCATACTTATTTTATGAATTATAAATTTGCAGCAGGAATAAAGGAATTGAATGAAATTAGTTTGTAACCTCAACATTGAAAAGTTAAAAAAGATTAGCTAATACGATTGGTTAAATTATGGTTTATCCATTATAATGAGTGAGATACTATGTAAACTTTTAAAAATAACCTGTGTGATAGTACTTAATAATTCAAAAAGATATTCTTAAAATGTGAAAAGCTGCAAGATAGTCTACAGTATAGTATGTATAGTTTGAAACCTTTATATTAAAAAAGGCAAACAAAGATTAATAATATTGTAAAGCAAATTGAAGATTGTATAATTTCTTTTTAAATTACAACGGCCATGTTTTGTTTTTAGTAGCATTAAAAGTATATTTTAACCTGTAATTCCCAAATGGATATTTAAGAAATCATTTCTAGTAGTCTTAGATGATAGCAAGAGATTCTCTCATCTTTCCTGGTTCTGCTTTGGGAAAAGTAAGACCTAAAAAGGAAATACTCAGGAAAAGACAGTAATGAACTGCTGTAATTATGGGCTAAAAAATAATCAATTTTTTTATAAAGCTTTTTTTTTTAAAAGATTTATTTTATTATGCATACAAGAACTGGGGTATAGGCCAGAGATGCAGGGGAGAAGGGTCGTGGTGGTGGTGAGAGAATTCACCAGAGACAGAGTAGGGAGCAAAACAGATGGATTGACTAAAATACACTGCTGAGGGGAGCAGCAGGTGAGAAAGGAGAGAGGTCTGCTGTGTCATGTAGGTCACCTACCTGGCCAGGGATCAAACTCATGCTTCATTGGCTACCAATACCTTCATAGTGCTGAGACTTAACCCTTTGCACCACCAGGGAGGCCCTGAAAAATAATCATTTCGACTATGTAACAGTATTCCTCAATTATTTCAAACACAGAAATAATGTAATTCTTTCATATATTTTCTTGAAAATATGCATTTTGATAATCTGTTTTGCCTTTGACTTAGATCCTCCAGGTCCTATTGACAACACTAAAATTGCAGTTACCAAGTGTGGCAATGTGATGCTTAGACAAGGTAAGTTTGACTACTCTTTAAGTCTTGTTAGTGACTTGTCATTGTTAAGAATATTATCACTAGCAATCTATGCCACTTTTTTTTTTTTTTTTTTGCATAGAAGAACTAGGGTGTAGGCCAGAGCTNTTGTTTGTGACTTGTCATTGTTAAGAATATTATCACTAGCAATCTATGCCACTTTTTTTTTTTTTTTTTTGCATAGAAGAACTAGGGTGTAGGCCAGAGCTGCAGGAGACAGAGTGGGGAGCAGAACAGGTGACTTGACTGAAATACACTTCTAAGGGGAAAAGAGGGCGGGACAGGAGAGGTCTTCTGTATCACATGTGGATTAGCTCCCAGCTTGGGGATTGAACTAGGCCATAGTGGTGACAGCACTGAGACTTAGGACCCCAGGGAGGCTCTATGCCACCTTTTGTTTGTTTTTTTTTTTACCCAGCTCTATCATGTAATTTATACATGAACTAGTGCAAATAGTGGAAAACTAGCCAGTTTAAAATTTTTATCTGAGGGAAGGCTTTAAGGCTGTTGAAAGGAGCTAGGGAAAAGGATCTGTGACTTTTAAAAGTAGACCATAAAGTTGTAATTTCTAAAAGTATGAGCTGGTAGTCTGAAGATTCAAGATCTCAGTTGTTCCTGGAGTATTTACATTAGGTGGTACTGTGTGAAAGCTTTTGCAATAGGAAAAGTAGGTTTGTAAATATTACTCTTTCTATACTTGACTTTAGGAGCAGATTCTGGTCAAATTTCTGAAGAAACATGGAATTTTCTCCAGTCTATATATGGTGGAGGCCCTGAAGTTATCTTGCGACCTCCAGTTGTTCATGTCGACCCTGACATATTACAAGCAGAAGAAAAAATTGAAGTTGAAACTCGCTCTTTGTAATTTTGAGGGTATACAGTTCTAATGAGAAATAATTTCCATTTCCCATGCCATACACACATGCAAAGACATTCCTAAAAGCATGTTTATTTCCTTGATTTTTAATCTTTTATCATTTTATTTCTTCTTACTGGGCATTGTGGAAGAATGTGTTAAAATGTATAATATACTACAGGTTGTTATATTTAATGACAAATAACTTAACATAAATATTTCAGTGTAATATTTTTGAAAGGGAAGGGGTAATTGTGATCATTTGGTAATCAGTAGGTTGTCTTTGATCTTTATACTACATGCAAATCTATGCTGTACTTGGTAGTGCTGTAAATACTTTTACTTTGAAACTGTTTCATTACCCTAAACTACCATAACTGGTCTCTTTTCACTTCTTCAGAAATCTAATTTAATTGTATAGTTTTGACATGGCTTCATATAATAAAGAGCCTATTTTAAATGAGTCATAGAAAAAATGCTAATTTCCTAAAGCTCAGGAAACATTAGGTTGTCACTTCTTTTGCACTGCAACATATAAAATAGCATATTAATATTTACAAAATGTCTTTTTGAATGTATTGAGGATGTATTTAGTTTGAGTGGAACTTGTGTCTGCAAATATCAATAACTTATTGCCTCTTATACTGTAAAATGTTGAACTTCAATTCCTATAACCCTGGGAAGAATTCATTAATGTCAGTAAAAAAGTTAGTTCTTGGACACTTTTTATTTTGAGAGCATGAAATATGGAATGTATCATCGAAATTGTGATAAGGCTAAAGCCACTTGCAAATGATTTTTTAATGAAATGCATAAAGTCTTTGAATATTATAGTATGCACTGCTCTTTGCTTGATTATGTGATGTCAAAAGTTTAACTATATTCCAACTATAAAAACAAACTGGATTACTTTAAGGATGTTGACTAGCATTCATGATGACTTTGTTTTGGTTTGGGGCAGTTGCCACCAACTAAAACAGTGTTATTAAAATTAGTTCAATAAATGATTTTAAAATGTGTAACTTGGATGTTGAATATATTTGACAGATATTAAAAGGTAAGAGGCCTAAAATCTGTTAATAATGGATGTTGTTTCTTAGTCAGAAGAATGCAAAATAAAAAGTCATTTGGTGTAAGTATTGATGTTTTGATGTTTAATGAAATGATGAGTGCATAATCACCCACTTAAGATTAGAATTGAAAAAAATATATATATGTAGTGGTTAGCTTTTTTCTTCCTCCTCATTATACTCTGATCCTCTTCAAGAATTTAATGATTTGTCTTAGAATTTCCAGAGTTTAGTATAATGCCTGGTGTCTAGGAGTTATTCAAAACAGGTTTGTTTTTATTAGTGCTTACCATCGACTCCTTACAATGTTTTAGCCACTCTGCAAAAGGGCTTTACTCCTATTTAATCCTTACTACAACTCTATGACAGAGATCAAGTTGTTTGTCTAAAGTCATAAAGCAAGTAAGTGGAAGATATGAGTATTTCAACTCATCAATGTTGAAATGCTCCTATTCATCACGATACATTCTTTTCTTATGAATTCCTTTGAAACAGATTATATAGTCACATTCACTAATAGTATCATTGGAATAGAGAATATAAAAAAGTCTAGCCTTTGAGAACTTACATAATTTTCTTACATTATGATTATCAAAGTAGATTATATGCTCCTGTACACTAGGAGAAGGGATAACAGTTCCATAGGTTCTCAGCTAAATATTGGTCTGTGTGTTGACACTTAAGCCTATAATGTGGGATAAAAGAAATGATTTTTCTGAGAATGATTTTCTTAGAAATACTTGAGCTATAAAATAGGAAAACTGCATCAAAGGAGAATAAAAGCCTACTTATTTTAAGAGTACATTGATCTATAACAATGGTGTGGGATTTTTTTGGACTCTGTAGGCAGCTGGCCTAAATATCACCTTTCAGCTGTACTGTAGTTTGGAATAATACTTAAAAGTTCTCTGATCTCCAGTTTTCTTCCTCTGTTAAGAATTTTGCAGGTAGGGTTTTCTAGGAATCATATGCAGAGATGGAGTTATAAGTACAAATCATTGGTTGGGGAATAATATATGAAAGTGGGAAGAAGTAGGGTTGAACAGAAGGCCTTATCACATCCTGATGCTGAACTGACAAAGTCTCTACTAGCCTCATGGGGAGATCCAGAACTAAGATTATTCAATAGAGGAGATGAGTCCAGCACTGGGCAGAAATAGGCCTGTTTTGTTACTGACTAGTGGTTACCTGGAAAAGATAGTGACCTCAACTTGAGCCTGGAAAAAGTAACAGATCAGCCCCGAACACTCCTTTCAGCTGTGTGGTAAGTACTTCCTTGAAGAGTGGCCTGAGAATCTGTAAGTCTGTCATACTTGATCATAAGACTATAACTATATGTATTAGTATATATAATTGGGCGCTTAATCCCTCATTTTTGTTCTACTTTTCATAGTGTATGTTATGTAGGAATCCTGCCCAAAATATTTAATCTGTTTCTAATTATTGCAGGGGGAACCAAGATAATTTTTTTAAAAAGGCATATTGTACAAATCAGCTACCCTAGATATTTAAAATAGTGTTAAAAGAGGCAAAAGACTGATGAAGAGTATGGCAGCTAAATGTGATGTGAGCTGGATTGAAGGAAATAATTTATAAGGATCAGTATTGGGACAGGTAGGGAATTTGATTATAGGTATATACATACCCACATGTATATATATATACATGTATGTGTGCATATATATTTGTGTATGTGTATTTGTGTTAATGTTAGATTTCTTGAGTGTGGTAACTAATGTGAAAGAGAGAGCCAGCTAGCTGGCAAATGAACTAGCACATGAGGACAAATGTGGCAACAAATGTGATAACTTCTTGTAAATGTTACTAATTGGTGAACGTAGATGAGTAGTATTGGGGTTTATTCTATTAGAACTTTTCTGCAAGACAGAAATGTTCAAAATAAAAGAGGTTCAGAAAAATTTGTTACCAACCCCACATCCCAATTTTAAAGTTTCATATCCCTTGATCCTCAAGCAACTCCATTATTCAGAAAGGTTGTGACTTGCATACAATTAACATACTTGGGTTAATTACATAGTATATATTACAACACATAGCCCGAACTATCACTAAGCTATTTCCAGTTTAAAATGTAGTTTAAGGGGAATAGATTATCAGAAACAATTAAATTACTGAACTTGAAAAATGGAAGCTGGGAAGACATCTGACAATATATGTTTTTACATGACAATCACTAAATATTTTTATATCAGTTTAGTTCCAGTGCTTATTAACATTTTCAGTCACCATTCCAGCTCTTCCAAATCTTCTTCCCATGATTGTAGTGGATAATCTTTTGCCTTTATTTTGCTAGGATTGCGGAAGTTTAGTTCCCTTGTTTTTCTCTTGTACCACATATTAAGATTTGGTCTCTTTTCTCTTTATGGATTAGAGAAAGGTCCTTCTCTTTTTCCTCTCTGACCTTTTATCTTCCGTTGTTTATTGATTTTTTCATTCAAGGTACTTTTCATGTTTTTCCACTTATTTCAGTACATTTAAAATCAAGTATCCCCACTGTAGACTTTTTTGAAAATAAATAAATAAATAAATCCCCTCTTCACTAACACCTTTTCCTGCTGTCAAACTTGGGAAGATGAGGGAGAAAAATTATCATTAGACCAATATGCCACAGTTTTTTCTTTTTAAATGATAAACTTAATTGGTATACACTCTTTGCTTCTACTTCAGTATTTATATTTTTCAAATCTCCTGACTGACTTCTAGTACCACCCTGCCCCCAACTTTGTTTTCCTTCTTATATGACTTATTAGCAATCTTTAAAGTTTTTATAACAAACTTTGGAATATTATGTGTGGTTAATTATATCAGGAGCTTTTCATGTGTTTTGAAGCTACTCCCATAACTCAATGGAAGATGAATTGTGGGTTAGGGAATTAGACAATAAATGAATTCTCTAAAGGGAAAAAAAATGAACTGTTACTCAAAACTATTTTAATGACAATACTGTCACTAATGTTGAATTCAATGGAAGATGAATTGTGGGTTAGGGAATTAGACAATAAATGAATTCTCTAAAGGGAAAAAAAATGAACTGTTACTCAAAACTATTTTAATGACAATACTGTCACTAATGTTGAATTCTTAGTCAATATCAGATATCAGGCTAAACATGTTTACAAGTATATACAACTATTAAGTGTCAGAATTCAAACCCAAATGTGTCTGACTCTGAAACTTCTGCTTCTCTCAGAAGTCAAGTAAATTTCCAATTAGAAACTCCAATGACTTTTTCAGTGACAACTGTATCCTAAAACTTCTCTTAAACTCCCATGGTGCTGCATTTTATCAATTTACCCCCAGCTTATCTAACTGCTCTCTTTTTTTTTTACCTCTCAATCTGGATGTTGAATGTTAAATCTGTCAAGTATACTTCACTACCCTTATGTCTGTTCTAGAAATAGTCCCAACTTCTAATGCTTGTACTAAGTCCTTCTGACAGTAAATTCTTGGAAACTGCAGGTGTCCTTTATGATCACTAAAAGATATGACTTTATTTGAGAACCTGCTGTATTTGAATACTGGTTCTGCCACTTGATTGCTGTGCAACCTTAGCAAGTACTCTGGCTTCAGATTCCTCATACAAATAATCTATTGCTTTTTTTTTTTAAGATTTATTTTTATTTATGCATACAAGAACTGAGTGTAGGCCAGAGGTGCTGGGGGTGAGTGGATTCACCAGAGACAGAGTGGGGAGCAGAACATCTGGATTCACTGAAACACTGTTGAGGGGAGCAGTGAGAGAGACAAGAGAGGCCTGCTGCGCCATGTGAGTTAGCTCCCTGGCTTGATAGCTCCTCTATCAGCTTGATACTGCTGAGATTTTTATCCCTGTGCCGCCAGGGAGGCCTCTGCCTTGGGTTGTTTTGAGAGTAAATGCTTTTGAAGCTAGAAATATATATTAAATACACAGTGTATCTTAATTTCAGGTGCAGATAATATGCCCTACCAGATGCATAGTGCTACAGTTTTTACTGTACTGCTTTTCACATCTCACCAGTGAAGGAAGTCCAGAGTCCCAGTCTATTTCCCTATTAACTGTTGAATGGATAATGACTAATAATTGATGTCTATGGGGCCTCCTTGCTGGTGCAAGGGGTTAAGGCGCAGCACTATGAAGCTATTCATAGCCACTGCAGCATGAGTTCTATCCCTGACCATAGAGGTGACCCACATGGAACAGCAGACCTCTCATTTTGCTTGCTGTTCCCCTCAGCAGTGTATTTCAGTTTATCTGCCTAGTCTGTTCCTCACTCTGTCTCTGGTGAATCTTCTCACCTCCTCCCTCTGGCCTGTACCCCAGTTCTTGTATGCATAAATAAATCTTTAAAAAAAATCATGTCTAAAGAGTGTACAGGAAGCAAAATTACAGAGGCGTAATTGTGATAGCAACTATTCAGGTGTACATTTATTGAAAAGTCCTTTGGGTTTAAGTTCCTTCATTCTCTGTCCCTCACCCATGTTAGCTGCTTCAGGATCTGTGGACATCTATGAGACTGCTCATGAATATTAAGAACAGGTTTAATTTTCCAGCAGTGAAGATAGAGTCTACTCAGGTTGAAGACTAGTGTGTTTGTGGTATAACAAAGCACTTCATAATTTACTGGCTTAAAAAAGCATAATTCAAAAATAATTTGTGGGTTCTTTCTGCTCTAGGTGCTGTTTGGAGTCATGAGGCTGCATTGAGCTGGCAAGTAGGCTGTGCTGGAATGTCCAAGAAGTCCTCTAATATAACTGGTTTCCTAGTGCTGTTGACTGAGGCACTGTATTTACATCAAAGCCTCTCTCCACATGATCTCATCCTCTAGGGCCTCTCTATGTGGCTTCTCTCTCCCAAAAGATAGTCTGATCATCTTTACTGCAGGGTAGCTGGATTCCAAGAGGGTGAAAGAAAATGCAGGCTTCTAAAGGGTTAGGACTGAAGAGGCAGTGTCCTTTTCATTAGTAAGGAACTATGTGAAGGTATAAATACCAGGAGGTGAAGTACTAGTAGAAGCTAATATATCAGTCTACCACTTTTAATCAGTTTGGTGGAGGACGCAGAAGAGGATCACACAATATCTGGTCGTTCCACTTTTACAGATATAAGGAAGAGCTGAATCCTTCCCTTGTAAAGTTATTGATCAGGTTTTCAACTAGCAGTTCTATTGAATGATTATTACCTAAATCAATTATTTCATTACCAATTACATAATGGTGATTTTCTAATTTTAGCATTCCTTTTTCAGGGACTTTTAAAAAATATTCATCACCCTGTAAATGTACTGTGGAAGATGAGTATCATTCTGGATCTGTGATGTAAGTGTCAAAACTCATACTAACTTGGTGCTCCTGGAGTTAGCTGGGATCCTGGAGACTAACGTATGGACAGTTATCAATTAAATGGAGGCTCATGAAGGAATGAGCCTCTGAAAAATGTGTAATTCATTCATTCTTTTAAATACTACTAAATATTTCTTAGAATCATACTAAAAGGTTTCTGTCATCTGGGCTATGTTGTTCACCTTTCTCAATTCTGCAGAATTTACCTCCAGCCTAGATTGATTGAGAGATGTGATGAAGAGTCCCATAAAATTGATTGTTGGATTTACTATAAGGATGCTGTTGATTATATTATATTCAGAGAAATTATGGGAAAAACTTAACTTTGATGTTAGTACTGGCAATAGTAATGTCTCCAGAGAGCAAGTCGTTCTTTATTATCCCAGGGATACGGAGACAACCCATTTTGTTTTTTCTCTGTTAGATTATCTACCAGAAAGCTGAAAGCAAGTGCTCAGAACTCTAGAACAAGTAGTTTTGTGCATTATTTTTCTTTTGCCCTAATACTCCCATGTTAATTATTTTTATTCTATTTACCTTTTATACTTTTTGTAAATGATGTTTTTAGAAATAGGAAAAATATGTTTTGAAAAATAATGTTAAATATGTAGGTCTTTTGGTGATGGACATCATCCCATCAAGAGGATTTGTCTTCTCCTTAACACAGAGCAAGGCACAGAATAGGTATCTGGTGAATTTGTCTAATTAATGTTGATGACTACCTTTTTCAAATTTTTCCACTCTAGTTTGCAGGTACCATTCTAACCCAGTTTTTCTTTTACTTTCTTAGCTCCTTTTACCTCTCCAGTTGTCATTCTTTTTCTTTGCTTTGTTTTTCAGGGTTTTGTTCTTCATTTCCAGCTCTTCTTATTTTATTATGTTCTCACTGAATAATACAAACCCAGTTCAGTTACTACTTGTGTGTTTAAGACTCACATAACTTCAAATCTAGCTCCGACCTAGAAACTATATCACAAACATTGTTATTTTGGAAGACTCCTGGGTCATTTCAATTGCAAGTACCAGTTCAAACTCAGCAAATCTATCCAAACTGTAACTTTTCCCTCATACCTTGCTTCTACTTTATTTCTAATTTTTAACTATAGTCATTAGTGATATCTCCATCTCCTTTGAATCCTAGATTTGAACTTACCCACAAATTTAATCAGCCACCCAAATCTTGGTGATTCAGCCCCCTAATATCTGGATACATATTTAGACACAAGTGTATTCATCAGTCCAATGATTTACAATAGTATCAACTTGGAACAGCCTGAATACCCCCAAATAGAAAAATGGTTAAATTACATAACCATCTCGGGATTTTTGAAGAATATTTGATACAGGAAAATATCTAATGGAAAAAATTAGGATATATTGTTTTGTATCAGATTTCATACATCAAATCTTCTCACTTTGGAGTATTTCCTCTATACTCTGCCTGACTAACTCCCAAATACATATTTATACTTGGGACCCCAGCCTAAATATTTCTTCCTCAGGAGGGCCTTCCTTTTCCTTCTAGCTAATGACCTTACTAGAACACAAATTTTGGCACATATGGACATATTCTCATAGTGACATGCAGTTTTCATTCATGATACGTAATAGTTTGAATTTATTTATTTGTGTAATTATTTCTTGAATGTCAGCCTCCCTTCCTAGAATACAAGTGTAGCCATTGTTTCCTTTGTTTACTACTCTCCCTCCAGCACTATGAATAAGTAAATGACATCAATAGTTTTCAAAGCACTTTTTGTGGCAATGTCTTACCTCGTGTAGGGTCAGAGAAACTATCAGGTTTTTCCACCCTCCCGCTATTGGTATAATAATGAAAACTTGCAGTGCTGCATGCATGCCTATGTGGGCATGTGCAAGTGGGTGCACCTGGGCTAATGCACCAGGTCTATAAGGCTAGTGTCACGGGGATGCCGTGTGATGGTGGTGTGGAAGAAGCCAAAATGTTGTCTTTGTACCATGGATAGCATGAAGGCGGCTAAGACAAAGAGACTGCTTGAACCAGTGATGAACCTACCTGGTCTGGGATGGTTGCAAGACACCTAGTAAGGGACTAATGGTTGCCCTTTCCCAGGTCCTTATTTAGGTTAAGGATTTGATTCTGGCATAAAACTGTTTGCAAAAGGAACATCAATGCTTCATAAAATACTGTACAAGCACCTGAATTAGATGATCTTGAAGTCTCCTCCTTCTTCAGTATTCTATGATCCTAGATGAAAATAACAAGAGTCATATAGTAATCTAACATAAGGGATGACTTTAGTCAGGGAGGTTAGCAGCAGTTCTTTTTCCCAAGAGCAAAGCAGCTCCCTTTCTCCTCCTACATAAATGAAGATCTAAGAGGCTCTTATTCCTTTTTATTTGGCTGGGATTTACTCCCAGACTCAGGGTCTTCTTTTTTGACTGCGTTCTTCACAATGTTTGTCCTTTCCCCTCACTCCTTTAATGCCTGCTCTAAGACCCTAGAAACCAGTCACTTGGGGCTATTAAAATCTCATACACTCTGATTCATGCACTTCTATCAGCTGAGAATGTTTTAGCTCTGCTTGTCAATCATGCTGTACCTCAAACACCAACTTTATAAAAATACTTTCCACAATATTTACATCTCTACAGATACAGAGATATAAATTTCCCATTTGGGCAAGTCACAACATATGCCTCTTCTCTCAACAGAACATGTTTTACATGTTGGGTTCCTCAGGAAGCTGACTCTTACATTAGTGTGAAGATTTATTAGGGAATGTTTCTTGGGATCATCACTAGGGAGAGGAAAGGGAATAAGACTTGGGCAGAGGGACAATTTGAGCTATAATGCAGTTTTAATGAAATTCTAAGCTGATCCAGATTGTTCTGGAGAAGGGATAAAACTTCAGAGTTGTCCCAAGTAGAGGTGAGATGGTTGGATCTTTTTATCTCTGAGTTGATCAGTCACAGGATGTGGCCTCCATGGGAAGGGGTGTGACAGCGCATAACGCCAGACAGCTGTTAAAATTAATAAGGAAGGGCCTCCCTGGTGGTGCAGTGGGTTGAGCAACGCACTATGAAGCAAACCGCGGCCACTGCAGCACAAGTTCGATCCCTGCTGCCGGCCAGGGAGGGGACCCACATGGCGCAGCAGACCTCTCCTGCTGTGCCCGCTGCTCCCCTCAGCAGTGTGCTTTAGTTGGTCTGCCTGTTCTGCTCCCCACTCTCTGTGGTGAATCCTCTCACCTCCCACACCTCTGGCCTGTGCCCCAGTGCTTGTATGCATAAATAAATAAATAAATCTTTAAAAAAAAAAATAAGGAAAACGGCAGCTAAAATTGGAGTGGGAAAGGCCTGTAGAGGGAGCTCTCATGTTCTCCCACACCTGTAAACTGCCCAAAACAGGAAGAAACTCAGTAAGAGACTTACAGGAAGAGAGGCACTTTGCATTTTCAAACAAAAGCGCAACTACTTTACTATGCCAATAGGAGGGTTTATTTTTAGATCAGCAACAAAACCAGCCAATGGAAACGCTATAGTTCAGTCAACTGTGAAGTGGTAATGACCTGAATGCTTACTTTCTCCAATAAACTTTCACTTCCCCTTAGTGATCACTTCCTCCTCCACCCTTTCTATAAAAGCCTCCCATATTGTACAACCCAAAGGATCTGCTTGACAGATTAGATTTTGCATGATTCATGAATCTAATAAAGCCAATTAGATACTCAAATTTATTCAGTTATATTCGTTTTTCTAACATAGCTGAAGGCTTGCTGTGGGCAGCACTCCTAGTTGCTAGGAGAGTACATTTCACTGCCCATCACAAACATTATGTATCTCAGGATTTTTGGAAATCTAAAATAGATGTTATATATACATATATGTATATCATACTGCCTGGCACACGGGACTTGGGAAGAAAGGGTTGTTATGCTATTATAAATAGAACGTAGTTCTATAAGCATATGGAGCACGGTAGAGAGAGCTTGTTTTTTAATTTTTTATTTTGAAGTTTCTATTTTAAGGCCTGGAACCAATTAGTTTCAATAAAAGGTTGTTGGTGTGTTAATAGAAAAATATACCTGTCAACCTTGGTCTTGAAGTACATGCTGTTTTGAGTTGAACTCTCAATGAAAAGTCATTTAAACCATTTATAACTTTTATTAGCAAAATAAAAGGCACACATATGCACTTACCCGGAAAAAAGTTCCAAAGACAAGTAAAACAAAGGCAATGAAGTGGTGGTACTGAACAACTGCAGAAGTGCTCTGGTTAATGGCTTCTACCACTAGATTTTATATTTTGGAACATCTTTGAAATTATAGGTAAGATTTCGTTCAGCTTTCCCACAGCTTGTAAACGGTGAGGTTGTAAACGAAAGTATCAACCCAAAGGAAGTGCTTATTTCCACTAATGTGCGCTGGGATCTATTTTCCTGCTTGCTGCATATAGGTCGTATAAGGAAAAGTTACAACGTCCCTACTTTTAAAGAGCTCACATTCTTAGCGGCAGGAAGACAACAAAAAAAGATTTGGAAGAAAAAGGTAGGTGTAAGAGGTGGTGCAAATGTGTTATTTCGGATAGAGTGGTCTGAGAAGCCTCAGATGTTACCTTTGCAGGGAGCTGAAATACGCATTGAACACCCACGAGTTAAAGGAAGGCTGGGGGAAGGTTTCTGGCCAGAGGGAACAGCAAGCGCAAAGTCCTGAAGTGGATCGAGCCTGCGTGTTGTAGAAAAGCCGGAAAGCGGGAGAGCTGAGCGAAGGGGCCGCGCGGTTAGAGATGCGGAAGGCAAAGCAATTTATGATATACGTGTGCAGACGTTAGCGCAGTCCAAGAAGTCACTGCTAAGTGATCTAGGGTTCACAAATCTCTCAGGAGGCCACAAAGGACAGATGAAGCGGATTTTCAACGGCGGAGCCATGGAGGCTCCTTTCTTCCATCTGTAGGGGCAGGTTAGAGTTCCGCAGGGGATGGACTGGGCTCAGACTACCCAAGACCAACTCTCGCCGAGGGGCGGGGGCGACCCCCGGGGGCGGCGGTCGGCAGCCCCCAGCCCCGCAGCGCTGCACAGGCTGCGGTTACCAGCAGGCGGTGTAGTGAGCGAGTCTGCAGCCGCCGCCGCCCGCCCGTCCCAACCAGGAGGAGAAAGGAGGGGACCGGAAGGAGCCGCTGGTGCTGCGGGAAGTGGCAGGAGCGGGAGGCGGGGACCCACCTGGAAGCGCCGAGGCGCCGCTGTCGAGCTTCCTGCGGCGCCGGCCACCCGAGCAAGTGCCGTGGCGGGGGTGGAGAGCGGCCACGGCGGTGGCGCCTCCTCGAGTGACCCGTGGCGCCAGGCCCCGCGCGGAAGGTGAGCAGCCTCTCGGGGCACGTGTTGGGGGCTCCGTGCGGGGCAGGGAGAATGGTGGCGAGAACCCGGGGACGATCGGCTCTGGGACCCGGATTTGGAACCGTACGCCGGGAGGGGGTGGGTAGGAGGAGGTGGCGGCGACGGCGGCGACGGCAAAGCCCCCACGTGGGGCGGGGGTGCGCGCGCACGTGTGCGCGGGAGAAGGGGGGCGGGGAGGACCGGGGAGCGCGACGGGCGCGCGCTCGCTCAGTAGCGGTCCACGTGACGGGCACGCCGAAGATCTCCTTACACGTGACAGACTGGGAGGCGGAGGGACGCAGTCTGTGTGGTCTAGTCGTGCTCATCCGAGATTTTAGTTTATTGTTTCTCTTCTCAGCGAGGAGGATGGGGTGATAAATATGAGGCGGAAAGACTTACAGCTTTTTCTCTTTTACACGTTCTCCATTTTATCAATGAAACACTTCTCAAGTACTGAAATACTGAAATTTCTGTACCGCCATGTTGGTTCTAGAGGAAACTCGCGAGATGGTAGTGGGTTTGTATCGCGAGATCTCGCGATTCTCGCGGGACCTTGTTGGCAGAGCAGTTGTCGTGGATGGCGGAGCCCTGGGTTCCGGGGGCTCGGGACCCGCAACTCTTTCTTATAAGGCAAGTTGTTAGGGAGGGGCCGGGGGCGAGTGCCTCTTGCTGCCGGGAGACGTTATGTGTCGGCTCCCTTTAGTTTTGAAGGTTTACATTGACCCCATTGAGGCGACTCGCTCCTCCTTCCCACCCCCCTGCGGGCGCCCCGCCACCTGCAGAAGCGTACGCACCCCTCAGCCCGGGCTGCTTCTCCCCCGCGCAGTGATAGTTCCATCCCGGTCCCACTCACTGGAATTCCGGAGCCGTGCTCGTGCAGACGTGACGATTCCATTGGATACCGTTTTTCTTACTCTCAAACGTGCTTGTCAGTTTCTCTTGTTTCCTTTTTCTAAAGAATTCCAGACCTGTTAACCATTCTGTGGTTTGTTTCTGCTGTAGTACTTTTCTCCGCTACCCTTTCTCGGACACTTAGACGCCTTCCGTTTCCTCTCTGTGGGCATCATTTACTCCCATTTATTTAGTCGTGGATAACTTCCTCATCATTCTAACTTTTTGTGCTTATAATTACTTTCGGGCAGTATTTGGCGGGATACATACAGTATGTGTCTTGACAATACATGCTGTTAGAATAAAATCTTTTATTAATCTTTCTGTACGTGCCTATTAACTCAATTGTTGATAAGACTGCAAGTGAATTTATACTATATATGTATAATATACTTCCGTATTCTTGGAGCAATCTTTGGATTTATTTAGTATTCGTAGTGGGGGAAATAATTACCAAACTATTTAGATAACTAGGAAATCCATTAGTTTTTTTAAACTCCAGCTTTTTTATTTACCTCTGCACAATACACAAAGGTGTAGTTAAACTCTTGCTCTTTCAGTTGTCTTCTGTCCCTGTACTCAATGTTAGCGGTAGCCATGTATTCCAGATGTTTACTATGTATTTTTGTTTTTTAAAGAAGAGGAGAAAGTGGGTGTTGTTTTAGGAAACATTTGCAACTAGTAGACATTCTTCTCAGTTAATATTTTAAAATAGATTTATTTATGCGTACAAGAACTAGGGTATAGTCCAGATGTGGGGGGGTTGCAGTGAGAGGAGTCACCAGAGGCAGATCGACTGAAATGCTCTGCTGCAAATGCTCTGCTGCGGGGAGCAGCAGGCAAGACAGAAGTCTGCTGTACCACGTGGGTCACCTCCCTGGCCAGGGATCAAAATCATGCTTCAGTGTTTTGTGGATAGCTTCATAGTGCTGCACCTTAACCTCTTGTACGACCAGGAAGGCCCTCAGTTAAATTTCCAGTGGTATATTTGTAGTTCTAACTCTTGCACACACACTTGCTTTAAAAAAAAACTTTTTTTGTTTCTACACTTTTTTTGTGGTATAGTTTCGTGAAAATCTCTCAAGTGATAAGCATTTTTTATGCTAGAAATCAAGTATGCCAACTATGCACAGAGTAACATCCATCTAAAATAAAACTTAAATGTTTTATCATTTGGGTTTTATGATCTTATGTTTAATGTTTATATGTACCATTATATTCATCTGTTTATATTTTGTTATATATTCTTAACTGCGGTATAGGAATTTTCTGGAAGTTTTAGAAGTTAATCAGTTCAGTTAAATAGTTCTGACCTTGCAATTTAGTGACCTCACCTGGAGTTTATATAAACAAAAGCACATATAATCATCTTGAAAGTGCTAAACAGTATGTGTCTATAGTTTTTTTAATGCTGTGTTTTCACCTCCAAACCTGTGTTAATTTATCAGGCCTGTCACTTAAATAGTGTTTCCTTTTTGTAGGCAGTGTGGTTTTCCATTGTAATAGTTCAAGGAAGAATTGGAGGAATAAAAGTTGAATATTGGGAGGTGTGATGCGGGAAAGAGAAAAAGGAGAAGGGGGAGATGTGTAAGATGAAATAGTGAAATGGAATTGGAGAAGTTGCCCAAAAAATGATGACAGAAGGTTAATGGAACCAAGAGGAGACAAGCTTATGATGATTGGTGGGTAAGGAATTGAAAACATTTGGAATCAGTATTTGAATCAGTTTTTTTCCTTTTCAGTAATTTTTTTAGATAGTTTTAAATCCACCCTCCAAATTGCTTGATAATTACCTTTCATAAAAAGTCAGCAACTTAACCTTATATTTAATTGAAACTTTGTAAATTCTTTACTAAGGAAAAGCCCTCCTTAAATAACATTTGTTGAATACATTTTGTTTTGGAAGTAGGAAATTGTGAAAATGACAATGGATTCTAAGGCCACAGCTCTGTAAAGTTATCTACTAAGTTTTGCTTGATAATTGGGCCTTTAGTTTCATGTAGATAACTGATCCTTACAATAATATATGTTCCTTTTAAAACATTTTATGAGTTGTTTTTGGTAGCGAGTCTTGGGAATTACCAGTCTTTTCTAGACACTAAATTACTTGAAGTACTGGGTAGAAATATACTGAGAAGATTCAAGGAAGAGGAGAATGTTATTTTACTTCATTTTAGTTTGCTTGAGTAAAATTTAAATAAACAAGATTTTTTTTGCCTTTTGCTCAATTATTACTGGAATAGAAGTGAACTGTGAGAGCTAATGTGCTTCAGAAATTATAGGAAATTAATAACAATGAAAATACTGACTTAACTTGGCTTTTTTCTTAAGGTCTGACTCTGGCCATATATCTGTTCTTAAATCTGAAAACTAGTGTAATGCTTACGTTATATATTAATTATATTAAGAATATAAATTTTATTTACCTCTTTTTAAACCAGTGTCCAAAAGAGATCACAGTAAATTACTTGATCAGAAATATCAATGAGAGTATTTTGCAGGTAATTGCAAAGATCTTTCTAATTTTATGTGAAAGTCAGTGTGGATTTAACTGGAAGGAATATTTGCCAGAAGTCACTGTTTTTAAAAGTAGTATTTAATGTAGAGGTTGTATACACTGTGGTGCCAATTTTTGTAGTTAATACTGATAATCATAGTACTTATACTTGAAAAAACAGTATAAGTAAATATTTCCCAGAGTCCTAAATCTAGACTTTTAAACCAAGTGAGTATGAACTTAGCTGTTTCATTTGAACCCATCATACCTTTTTCTGCTTTTTTCTTTTCAGCATTCTTTCTCATTTGTGTGGCTGATTTTGTTTTCTCAGACAACTGAATTGAATAATTTGAGATTATAAAATTATTCAGTGTTTTATAATTGAGAGTCATGAATTCAGTTAAAATTTTTTGAGTACTACTGATCACAGTCACTTGAAGTAACAGGTATTCTGAAACTTCAAAATAACTGTAATCAGATACAAAGAACCTATGACTTTTGTTCAGGAATTATGATTATATAATTTTTAATTCCTGATTATATTTGGGAATAAGTATCTTAAAATTTTGCAACCCCAGCTATGTTGGTTACTTGAGATTTTAATCCACAAATTATCTGTGGGGTTGCTCATTGTAGTTAGGCACACTAATTGCGGAAAAGTCATTTCAAGGGAAAAGGAAGAGCTTTTCAAAGTTAGATGGAACTATGGAAGAACAGTGTTTTAATGCCCATTATATAGAGACAGCTAGTCCTATAATCTAATTTCTGAGGTAGTAGTAATTTTGTAGAGCAGTATAATACCTGATGTGTCACAAATGGTATTCTTAATCATAAACAGGGTGTCGTTTTAAAAGATTTTTATGAATAAATGTTTCAAGGATTTGTTAATGATTGTTTCATTTTTATGAAAATTCACTTAAATAACTCATCTAATGATACCAAATAAAAGTACTGCTGTTGTATATGGATTTTTCTTTTTTTTAATCATTGTTTTTATTTATTATTTAATGTTTAAGGTATTACCTCCTAAATAAGGTGTTACTACATTTAATATTTGATGTCAGTAATAGACAACTGATTTTCCAAAGATGAGCATTTTTTTGATGAAGTAGTTTTCAAAGCAGATAATTAGAATTAGTAAATTACCTAGCCATGATTTGCATATAGTTCGGAACCCTGGTATCAAGGCTCTGTCCTTAGCACAGCTGAGTGTGCTGAGGTGAGAATTGTTTTATTTTGTAGTGAATTTTTATTGCTTTGCTTGCCTTCCCAATCTCTTACTATGTTAGTTAAAAACCTTTTGCTTCCTTCACTGGTTGACTGATGGTTAGATAAATATTTGACATAGATATAAAGGTTGTATATGTGTGTTTTAATAATTGTAATGTCTGGGCGAGAATTTAAAATACAACCATACTAACATTTTGGTAGTTTTCTCACAGTGAGTCTTCATAACCATTGTTAAAGATGGTTGTATGATATTTCATGTGTAGAGGTGTCATCATTCTCTTGTGATTTTTTTTTTGCATATTTAAGTAGCAGTGTGAAGAACATTTATATAGATGTTTCCTGTACATAATGCTATATATTGCCAGAAATGATTTTTAGGTTATATTTTAGAGGCTCTTAAAACCTTTTATCTAGCAAAAGGATCAACTTATATTCATTTCTTTTAGAGTGGCTATTGGTCTATCGCTCAACATTAAATTTAAAAAAATTCATAAGATATATGTCATGTCACTTCATTTGTTAGATTACTCCCGAGGTGAAACATTATTATATGCTTAACAGATGTAAATTTATAGGAAATTCTAAGGTAAATAATATTAAAATTAACAATCAAATATTTTAATTTTGTCTTCCTGATCTTATGAAATTTCAGAAATGTAATAAGTAATACTGATTTAATACTGTAATTTAAAATTTTTCTAAGTTACATTTAAATAAAATAAAATAACTTTTACTTTATGTGATATTGGTATAAAGTGAGATTCTGAATGTTTTCCTCCAAATTTATAATTGTCTCAGTTCTTCATTAAATCCTTTATGTTGCTATTGTTTTATGTTTCATTTTCACATTTTAAATGTTTATATTTTGCATTGTTTGTTTTTATCCCAAACTGTGAGAAGTGTTAGTCATTATTTTAGATGATTTTTATTGCATGTTTAGTATCTTTTGTCCTGGTTTTCTTTTTATTGTGATGTTTGTTTTCTTATTGATTTTTCAAGGATATTTTATAAATTGATGATAATAAAGCTCATTCTATACAAAAAAATGTTTATAATTCCTTTTCTTATCAGCCAAACTTTGAAATATTTTCCTCCTCTACTTCAAAATTTAATAGGATTAAAAGAAGTAGTTTCTCCTTTTGTGCAATGTTAATGAAATTAAGAGGAGTACAGTACTAGGAGCTATACAAAGAATACTTGGGTGGACATTGTGGGATTAGAGAAATAAGTATCTATGGTCAGTAATTTAGGATCTGTACCTAGGTATTTCCTTTATTAAACAGTTATATACAACTTGACAGTTTTAAAAGATTACTGAATCACATCATCTTTAACTGTTAAGAATGGTATGGCAGTGTGGTGCATTGACTGAAACTTCACAGTAATTCTAGGTGAGCACTAGGTGAGGGCATTTGTGTCAAGGAAAGCATTTTTAATACTGAAAATTCTTACTATATACAACTGGTTTTTTTTCCTTTATGAAACAGTTACTCAAGATTTTAAAACAATTTTTAAAAAAGATGTTAATATTTACATGTTAATACTGATGGTTAAGGCTCTATTAATAAATTACTTTAATGTTTTCTGTTTACAGATAGGTGTGATTTTATTAATGCTGGGTATAAAACCAGATTAACTTTGTGTGAAGCCATAATTTGAAAACACCTGTGTTCTGTGCTTGGGGCTCACACAAAGAATTGTGAAAAGAACTTTATGTAATGAAATTTCCTTCTACCTTGAGTTGGGAGGAGACTGGAACATAATTTATATCTTTATTTCCATTGGAATTCATAAAGGATGAGTTGATTTTGTTTAATAGCGCTAATGGCTCGAGAAATAGAAGTTTTATGTGTTCTGGCACTTATTTACCCTCTTTACTATTTATTTATATTTGTCACAAGTTTAAGAACAGATCCTGCAGATTGTAGAAAGCAGATTTATGTATTTCATTAAAAAACGGAACACTTTATTTGAATGGACTATATTATAGAGGGAGTACCAAGATTTATTTTCTCCTGAAAAAGGTGTGTATGTGAGATTTATCTTTGACAGTCCTTGAGCTTTGTAATACTTAGCCTATGTTAACTTTTTACTCCCTATCCAAATAGTAATTCCTAAACTGAACATATTTAATAAATGTGAATGCTTAATGTTTTTACAGTGATATATTTTATTCCTGGGTAGGAAATATATTCTTCCCCTTAAAAAATGTAAATATGATTAGAGTATAATAGAGCAAGTTCCCAAAAATGTACAGTACTGTTCAGTGAATTTTCACAATGTGAACACACCTGTGTAATCATTACCAAGAAGCAGAACATTATCAAGCCCCTTACACTTTGTTGTGCCCTATTCTGGTCATTAACTCCAAATCTCCCCTCCCCACCCCATAAGAAAATGCAATTTTGATGTCTAGTATCACAGAAAAAATTTGCTTTTTATCTTCTATTTCCTTTGTAACCATCATTGCATTTTTATCCTGTTTAGATATGAGGACCTGAGAAACCCTAGAACTCAATCTAATTTTTATGTGGAGATCTCAGTCCTGTGACTTAGGCTTTTAAGATTTATCATGACATTCATAGTTTTTAATAATCCAGGAGAAGGCAACAAAGAAAAGACTTCTTGGCTTTCAGATTGTGTGGTAGACTGTTTTAATGTTAATTTGGGCAAACATTTTTTAATTTCTATCATTGATGGTCCTCAACAGTAACTTAAAAATTTGGTTTGGGGCCTCCCTGGTGGCGCAGCGGGTTAAGCAACGCACTATGAGGCAAACCGCAGCCACTGCAGCACGAGTTCGATCCCTGCTGCCAGCCAGGGCGGGGACCCACATGGCATGGCAGACCTCTCCTGCTGTGCCCGCTGCTCCCCTCAGCAGTGTACTTCTGTTGA
>JAGFMF010012074.1:4603042-4648972 GCA_019455555.1 Galemys pyrenaicus
TGCTGAGGGGAGCAGCGGGCACAGCAGGAGAGGTCTGCCGCACCATGTGGGTCCCCCCCTGGCCGGCAGCAGGGATCGAACTCGTGCTGCAGTGACTGCTGTTTGCTTTATAGTGCGTTGCTTAACCCACTGCGCCACCAGGGAGGCCCAAGTTTGATTCTTTATGTTACTCTTTTTTTTTGTCCCATCTCTCTGTTGGTTCTTTGTCAGTTTTTAAAAATTCTCTCTTCTCTCATATCCTAATACATAAACATTGGTGTCTTCTGAAAATTTGTTCAAAAGCAATACTTGCCTTGGCTTACTCATTTTGCTTTCACAGCTTCAATTATGAATCATAAATTACGCTTCTGTGGGCTGAAATAGCCTGAAATTTTAAAATGGAAGAACACAGTATTTTAGTGAAGATTTTATTTTTTGTTTTTTCTTTGAAGTAAATATTCAGTTATGCTATGTCAGTAAAAACAAATACTCTTTACCCTGTGCTGTGACATCATTAGAGTGTATATTATATGTCCCCCAAAATTTATTATGAATGAGTGGGTGGGTTTGGATGATAGAGGAAGATAGAGAAAGAAGAACTAAAACAATTACTCATACAGTTGTTTGGACGATAGGTTATTGTATTGCCATTCATTCAGATAAGTAATTCTGATGGAGGAACCTGATACTGGTATTGTAGTTGGGAGGAAGATGGTGAATTCTGTTTTGAACAAGTAAATTTTGAGGGTTTATGGAGTTCAGCAGGTAGTTGGATATATGGAACTGAAGCTCTGAAGGGAAATGTACAAACTGACATCGATTTGGGAGCCCTCACATTAGGGAAGTTTATGTGCAAGGATGAATGAATGAAGGTGGTTATAGGAAATAGCAGACTAAAACCTGAAGGGTTACACTCTGAGCAAAGAAGAGTAGTTTAAGAATCTTTTGAGTGAGGTGTTTTGGGGTTCCCTTTAAAATATATATGTTAAAGTGGATAATTTCTTACTCCTTCTACTGGTATTGAACCATTACTTCTTCTAGAGCAATCTTTTGATAGACATCATCCATATTTCTAGTCTATAATCTGTCTTCCACATTGCCGTCTGGTCCTCTTAAAATGTCAGGTCATTTTAGTGCCTTGATCAAAATTTTCAAGTGACTGTCATCTCAGAATAAAATTCAAAGTCTCTCCTATAGCCAGTAGGTCCTATATGATTGCAGTAAATGTTAGGTCACTAGAGAATTCTTCCCTCACCACTGCATTGTGTTTCATTGTCCTCCCTCTCTCCCTCCTTCCCTCCCTTCCAGTTTCCACCTGAAAAATATATTTAAATTGTTTATATAACATGTTGACTCTGTGGAAGCAGGAACATTCTTCTACATTTTTAGTGTCCAGAACAGTACCAGGACCCAGTTGGCCCCAATTTATGTTTGTTGAATGAATGAAAGTAAGTGACAGTATTGGATTATGTCGCTTTCCTGCTTAAACTTTTATTTACTTTGATCACATTTATTATACTCTTGTTTCCGTTTGAAGTCACATTCATACCGCATTTAGAATTATCTTTTAAAAATGTGTATCAAATTATGTCATTCTCTCTTTAAAATTCTTTAGTAGAATAAATAGTTCTGATAAATTAAAAATAAAATTTAAAATAAATGAAAAAACAAAGTTCAAGTTTCTGCTATAATCTGCAAAGATCTTTATGGTCTTGGCAGCTCTGTTGTAAAGCTTATTTCATGATGTTTTTTCCCTTTCTTCTACTAGGTTCCAGCACAATTCTCTGTTCCTCTGAACTGCCAAGTCTTTTTCTATTTCAGCGCCTTCATTCAGACCATTTTCCTTTCCTCAAACTTCCCCCACCCTTACTGATTTATCCTCTGTATTCACTATAATAATTTCACAATAGTTATGCTTAATGTGTATGTTCTAGGCACCAAGAAAAGGAGTAACAAAAAGCCTTTCTACAAAGTAGTTTTGACACAGAAAAGTTATTATAGCAGGTCCTCGAATAATTGTTATTTCATTGTTACAACACTGATGAGGAAAAGTAAGCCTGTGCAGATGATGAAAGAAATGATGTTATTCCTACTTTTATAAGTTCTTTCACATAAAGTTGGTTTCCAAGAACCTATCCAGTTCTTTGAGAACTTACAGTACTGTTTTTTGTTGCAGCCACAGATTAAAATATGTTGTGTTTTAGTTTTCATTTAGTTCTTTTTATAGTTCTTTCCTTTTTGATTTATTTGATCTATGTGTTATATATAGGTCAGGGGGTCTGCTATTATTTTTGAACTCCTTTGGTGATTCACATGTATTGTATCACCATGGGAGAAATGATATATATATAATGTATAATTTGCTACCATGTATCTTGTCCCAACTCAGTGATATTGCGTGACATTGATAGTACGAAATTGGTCCTGGTGACCACAGACGTTGGTAATCCCATAAGCCAGGAACTATAAACCAACCATCTGTCCCCAGTTGTTACACATTTTCCAGCATCCCCCTCGCTATGGGTGTCTTTACTCTGTATTTCTTGTGAGCGGTTTTCCAGGCCTTTGGTATAATCAATACTAATATATAATCAATACTAGTCAATACTGACCTCAAGACTTGAGAGGGATCTCTGGTTTTCTGTGTTCTCACTCTCACTGCAGCTCTCTCCTCTCCGGTACAGTGTTCTGGAAATCATAGTTAACTTAGCCTTTCAAACTTCCACTTCATCTTCTTAAATCAGGAAGACCATTGAGCATTGCCTGTCCTCCTGTCTCTGCATCCTGGAAATTTTCCAAGCAGTATGTTGGGACAGTTAGAGGCTTTGCCTCATTTGTTTTTTTAATTTCATTTATAACTGTCTTACATTGTCTGGTTTCCAATGTCTGAAAAAATTTTAATGCTTTTCATCCAGATTTTTAGTTTTGGGGGGAGCATGAATCTTATCCCTGTTATTCTGTTTTGGCCAGAGCAAAAACACTTGAAAAGGTTTTAGATGGAAGAGTGACAGAATGTACATTTTAGATCCATTCTTATAGAGTGATCTTACAATGCATTTGTAAGGGATAAAGACTTAAAATAGAGGGACCATTTGACCATTTGCAGGGCAGATGGGTCAGTTCAAAGTGAGAGATAATGAAGACCTATGATTAGTGATGAAAAATGTAGGATGAATCTTGTATGGAGTACCTAATAGGATAGGTCATGAACATTTATATTTGAATCACCTGGAATTGATAAAATGATTCTGTGCTCTACCCCAAGTTTATTGAATCTGATTTTCAAAGGATGAAGTTTAGAAATTTGTATTTTAAACAAGAATTTTGGGTAATGCTTGTGAACAGTGAAGTTTGGAAGAAACCTTTGTAGAGTTTTTTTTTAAATATCTTCATTCTTGGGATACTACTTCCCTCTCTCCCTCTTGGAATAACCTGAAGTGCTTAATTAAAAATGAAGATTTAGATATGTATACCAGAACTGCTGAATCTGTATTTCTGGGGTGATTGAGTCTAAGAGTTTCTTAGGCAGACTATTCAAGAACCAGTAAGTACTTAATAGACATTTTTAAAAAGCTTTTAGGAAATGTTTATATAGCTATATCTTGATTTATTTTTTTGTCCCATTTATTTTCTGTTTACTTTGAAAATGACTGATAAATTACTCATAGCTGGATAATATAACAAATTCTAAATTATTACTTTAAAAGACATCAGATATTTTAATGTCACATTTTAGGGAAAAGTCATGACATTTTACTGCATTCTTAGACACTATAGATTATTCCCTAATGTTGTAGTAAAACACACAAAAAACTGCTTTTCCAATAATGTCTGACTAAATTACTAACTTTTAGTAAATGAGCTATATCTTTATTGGTAGTCAGAAAAGGCATCTAAAGAGCTTTGAAATTTAGACTTAAAGTTTGAAATATCTTATGTGAGGATTTGGAGAAGAATTTCTAAGAGTGTTAGCATATCATCTCAGTCTTTTGAAGATAACATGTTTGTAGCTAAAAGAAATTGTGAAACTTATTAGGAAGTGAAGTTCTGTGCAATTTTGTGGTATTGTCAGCTTTATCCACAGCTCTGTAAATAGTAACACATCCATAGTGACTATATTGTGGTTTCCCTTCACAGATATCAAGTTGTGCTAGTACAACCATATAAATAATTAATACCTGAAGTCTCAATATAACATGGATATTAACAGTGATGACAAATAAATACAGACGCTTGGGAACCAAAATACTAGGCGAAACACTTTTCAAAAGGTAAGAAAAAAATGTAATCTTAATTAAGGCCAAATGGACTCTAGTTAATAGAAATAATTGACTAAAGTTTCTTTTTCAGTGTATTATTAGGCTTTTAAGAAACATCTGCACTATCCTGTTAATATAGTGCTAGAACTATGCTGTAAGTATCAGTTCTTTTGTGAAAATAGCAGTTGCAGATATCCTTGCTCAGTAAAGATCACAATTATGTTTCTATAGTGAACCCATCCAAATAGGGTAGTAACATGACTAACTGGAACTTCATTTGAGTGCTTAGAATCAGTATGTCTACCTGTACACAGAGACACATCTTAAATTGGGGAGAGCCTTTTTGTTTAACCATCACCACCAAACAGTAGAGAATGTAATATTTTGCTAGGTACGTGAAAGGCTTTAGGGTTGGGTACAAAGACATTGGCAGTTGGAATCTTTGTTTTATAAGAAGAATGAATTTTCAAGTCCAGGGTTATTTTTTCATAATTTTATGTTTTCATGCTGCACCCTCATGTTAATTTGGAACTAGTTTAAATGTACTATTAAATGATTTAATTTAGATAATTTTGCTACCTTGTGCTTTTCAAGAATTTAGTAGCACATTTGGGAGAGGTTGCTTTTATAAATAATAATCCTATTCCTTACTAGCTGACTGAAACTGGTATCTGTTTCTACTAGGCAATGTACTATGGCTTTAAATGATTTTAAAAGAAAAAGAAAACATTTACTAGGCATTTTATGAGTTTAAGAAGTTTGAGATGTGTTTTCAGCTTAAAATTGTAATACTTCCCCAAAATAGTGACACTTCTAGAATATCTCATTTCATGTTTATAATAAAGTGAGTTTCCATTATAAACATTGCTAATTCTTTTCTTGGTGATTCTCTTTACTTCTAAATGGACACTCATAATAACCCATTTAGCCAGAGTATTCATTCCCTGAAAAGTATAATAGCATACAGTAAAATTGTAATTAACCAAACTGTCTAAAAAATGAAATATTATTAGGTCCATGAAACTATGTGGCCAGTTGATACTAAAACCAAAATCCTTACTGTTTTGTCCTTGTTGAAAAATTTGTATTCTAAAAATAATAGAAATTTCCTTTTACAATAAAAATTTTGTAACATTTCAGTAATATTCAAGATACAGCAGACTTGGTTGATTCTTTGGTGTATATACCTACATTATTTTTGTTTGGTCCCCAGCTTTGGATACTTGATGTCCAAAATTAGGGTAAAGACTTCTAGGCTAAGAGATTATAAATTCTGTGTAAGAAATTTTATCAAGGGTAGTCTTTGGTTCACTGTAGACAAAATGTTGCCTTAAACTCTAGAGAAAAATTTGGGTCACAGTTAGATTCAAAATAATACTGAGTTGTAAGAATTTAGTGTATTTCAAGCAGTTTTTTTTTTTTTTAGCAAAAATCTTTGTTTTAATTTCTAAAAAAAATCTTGTTTTTTAAGCATCTCTGATGTTACAATTAACAAAAATTACTAAAGATGTTATTATAAACAAATACCCTATTATCTTCTATTTCCTCTTTTATAGAAGGGGTAAATCTGTTAGCATAAGTTAATTTGCTTCTTTAATTTTTTTTTTTTTTATTTTAAAGAAAGGAATTTAGGAGGTTCTAGTATTCTTCATGGCTGAAGCTGAGAATCTGAAACCCTGATGCTTAAGCTCTATTCTAGATCATAGCTCCAGTGCTTCAGGATTTAAGGAAAAGAGATAATATTTCCACAATGATAGATCTTTGGTTGTACAGGTAAGTTATTTAGTTTTGCAGTAGTGAAGACAATTGTAGTTATTTTTTTTTTCTTTTTGAGAGGGAGGGACTTGTTATTTTTCTCTACTTTGTTTTCTGCATTGAAAATTTTCTAGTCTGATCTGACTGGCTCTTCATGATATGGAGATATAAAGAATGGATTAAGAATGAAATATTTTCCTATGCTGTTTCTAGCTGGTATATGAAGGAAGTGACTAAGTACATATATTGGAATCTCTAGAATATTGTACCTATCTTTGGTATCCTAGATATTTTTTATTCAAAGGTATTCTGAAATATCTTGACTTCTGTTTCTCCTCTTTTGTTTTTTAAGTGTGTATTCCTTTAGCATGTGCACTCTTTCTTTCATATCTATCTGTGTCTGTGTGGGGAAGAATCTGCATAAGATGGTATTTGTAGTATCGTACCCAGGCTTCAAAGGTGAATGAATATTGAGAATCATCAGTTGAATTGCAGAACTTATCCCCATGTTTCATGCTTTTACTTTTAATCTTATAGATACTTTTTGCTGTTATCAATATAGTGGTAAATGACTTAGCTGAAGAAATTCGTCTTAGAAGAATTACATGACAAGCATAGTCTGAACCATTATTAAATTGTTTATATTTATGTTCTAGACAAATAGAAAAAGAAATACATTGCTAATATTTCCCAATCGCTCTTGCTCTATTTGCCTTCCACTTTGGTTTGTCTACATGGTATTGTGATTGGTTTCCTAAAAATCATTCACTTAATAAATCTAAATATTATGATAGCTATAAGCTGGAACATTGTTGATGGAGAATTTCTAGTCCCTCATTTCCCAAAATATACTACTTTGATAATTACAGTGAGACCAGAAGGTTACAGGCAGTGTCTTTACAAAGTTTTTTTCCATATTTCTTTCTATTAAGTGTGATAGCTGGACTAGTGTTTCATTAGGTGAACCATTTTAATGTTTGTTTTTCCTTTTAATTATTGATGTGACCACAGGTCCTGGAAATTTACATCTGAAACATAGTTGACACTTTCAGAGAGTGTTTCAGAATCCTATAGATAGATAATGAGGTAATAGTAGATTCAGATTTGGAAGGTCATTCATTCAATAGCCAAAAAAAAAAAAAAGAATGAGATAGGTGGAATTACAGGTAGGATTTGGGACATAATATGATTCCATAGACTGAAGTTTGGTTGACTGTCCTCAGATATATCTGCCAATAGGACAGAAATGTAATAGAGTAAGGAAGAGAGGAAGGGGATCTTTCTATTCTAGAAAATACCGTTTTCAATAGTTAGTGGGTAACATATAGGAAAAACTTCATTCTAATTGCTAGGTTGGGCTTTGCCCATATGAATATATCAAATAATAGTTTCCCTTAACTCTAAAAATAAAGTGGTTGAATTTCCAGTTATAACTGGGTACTGGGCTGAAGTTTTCAACATGTGCCACTTATTAATAGCCCAGAATATTTTCTGAGATATTTAGCTTGTAAATGTGTTCTTTTCTATTCCCTTAACAACTTAATTTTTGGCAGGGATATAACTTTGTGTTCCAAACTTCTTTATTAAATTTTTCTAGTAATTCTGTACTATATAACTAAAATGAGTGAAACAACCATCTTAATCTATAATTCTTTGCTAAGCATGACAAACTGATGTTGAGTGTTGGTTGAGGTAATTAGTATATTTTAGGTTCCTTTTTGATTGAATTTACACTCAGTTTAATTGGATAATCACAGAAAGTATGTACTTTACAAATGCCTATCCAAAATAGAAAATACACAAAATGTTTAGAAAAGAGGAAAGAGTGTTAAAGTTTCATTTAATGCTATCCTTTAAAATTTTAAACCAATTTGGTACTTCAAGTGCATGTAATATGTTAATTTCAGGCAAGGGATTGATAGTGCTTTATTTAGTGCTTCCTGAGCCAGAGAGATCATGCTATCATTCATGAATTGGTAATTAAAGGGATATTTTAGGGATTAAATTTAAGTTTAGTTTAAAACTTGGTGACTTATTTTAATAGAATACTGTGTGGATGCTGTGGTAAGGCAGTGCTTCTCACACCTACTAGGCATCTAAATAAACAGGTTGATTAATTGGAGACTGGGCATGACTTGATACTGTGTATTTCTAATAATGCTTTTCAGTAGATTTTTTTAGTGCTTATTCTCATGTGATGCTTTTGAGCTTTGAGAGTTTGAGGTACCAAAAGTGTCCTTGTTATAAAACAAGTTCTCTTTAAAATTGCCCAGTAGTACAGGATTTGAGAAATCTAAAATGGGAGCTTCATTGTACTTGTTGAATGTAATATGTTTTTAGGGAGCAAAAAAATACAAAAGAGGTTTGATTTTTTTTTTCCCTCTTAATCAATATTTGATCACTGAATGGTAAAGTAATAAAATGTATTCGTAGGTGCTGTTTTATAGTGATCTGTATGTAAATATAGTACTACTCTAGTAGTCTCAGTTCATTAATAATACTGAGACAGAAATTTTGTTCTCAGTTCAGATCAGTGTGGAAGAAGGGTGAGGAATGCCTTTCTTTTTTTTTTTTTTTAATATTTATTTATTTATGCATACAAGCACTGGGATACAGGCCAGAGGTGTGTGGGGCGGGGTGAGAGGATTCACCACAGAGAGCAGGGAGCAGAACTGGCAGATCAACAGAAGTACACTGCTGAGGGGAGCAGCGGGCACAGCAGGAGAGGTCTGCCGCACCATGTGGGTCCCCTCCCTGGCTGGCAGCAGGGATCGAACTCATGCTGCAGTGGTTGCGGTTTGCTTCATAGTGCGTTGCTTAACCCACTGCGCCACCAGGGAGGCCCAGGAATGCCTTTCATTTGAATCATTTGAGATTTCCATATCCTTTATTGGCATCACATTTTAAAAAGTAAAGATTAACAGATTCTTAAAATAGTTTATAGAATATTGCTATTGCAATATTTTAACCATAAATTATAAACATAGGCAAATTTTTATAGATTTCTTAAAGTTTATAAATTTGTTTTCTTTATTTATTTACATAGGTGTTTTAATGTTTAAAATCTGTAACCTTCAAATTTGAGAGTTCCAATTTGGGTATGTGGAACAAATAACTTCATCTTAATGTATTTTGTTCTCCTTTAAAACATCACTTGAAGTTTAACTTGATTTTTTTGCAATTAAAAGTAAAATTATATGGGTTGTCTAGTATGTATTGTTTGTGACTATAATCTTGAGAATATTATAGCAAAAGAGAATTACATGTTAGGTTCCTCTAAAGAATCCCAAAACAATAAAGGTGTTCTGTGAGAAAACCTATTTCTGAGTTCTGATTGGTATCTCATACATACTCATACTTCAGGTGATTGTTTTGGAATTTTTGAGAATAAATTCATCATGTTTTAATCCCAGGACTGAGTCTTGTAAAATTTTTCTAACCTGTTAATTAAAAATATAAAACTATGCTATACTCTAAAGAAGAAGGAAAAAACAACTAAATTCAACCTACTTACGTATTTTACAGAATACTTTCTCCCTTAATTTGTTAACAGGCAGAAACAGGAAGACAAGGAAGACAACAATTTCCTTTTTTTTTTTTTTTAACTATTGCTCTATTTTCTGTAATTCTTCATACCTTTTCCATTCTTAGTTCTACTAGAGGGGAAGGATAAGTTGTATTTGATTTGCTGGGGTGTGGATATACACTGACATTTAGAGGGTTATAGGAGAGGATGGCTGTGGGAAGGATGGCAAAAGGGAGGAGACCGGGTTTTGTGAAACTATTTCAGCGCTTGTTGGTCTCTTTCTCTATTCATCCTGCCCAATCGAAGTTAGGCAGTAAAATGGCAAAATATCTTGAGGAACCTAAGCAGAAGAGGAGCATAAAAATTAAGGTTTACAATGCTAATAACTTCTTTATTCTGCTGGATTGGGAGAGCCTTTGAGAATATCACTAATCCCCTTAGTTTATCCAAATGGGTCAGTCAAAGCATTTTTCAATTTCCCTTGAATTTCTATGTTAGAAACAGCAAACATCCACAGTAGGCAAACCTGCTATCTCTCAACACTTGTTAAAACTGGCACACACAGACACACACACATACACACATAGGAGTTCATATAAAGAAAGGATAGAGTTATATGTGTATACACTTTGGATTTCTAAATGTAATATTTGCTTCAGGGGCTTCTTACCCTTTTACTTCTGTCCTCTTTATAATAGTTTCTTTCACTTGCTAATTTATGGCTCTTCTTCAAGAAACTGGGGAGGCTTGTGTTTGTGGTTTTGCTCTTAGCCAGTACAAACTAGTACTGTGATTTCTATCCATCTGTTTAATTAAAAAGGTTCTGCAGCCAAAAATTTTTGGATGCCCCATAGTTTGTTATCAAAAGATTTGACATGAATCAAATCTAGTAAGAGTGAACTAAAGAGCAGAGCCTGCCTTTCAACCTCCCAGGAATGTTTTAAGAAAATACGAGAAATGATTAGGATAGTTTTTGGTGTTGGTTGCTATATAAATTTAAAGTTACTATTTTAATAAATGAGATGGTATCCTATTTTGAGAGTTTTTTGGGTTCTTTGTGCCTAAGAGGCAGGTTAAGAGTGTAATCTCTGGAGTCTGGCCCTGCTACTTACTGAAAGCTGTGTAAGTTAAACTATATGTGCCTTAGTCTGCTCATTTGTGGAGATAGTAACATCTGTCCTAATTATGAGGCTTAGGTGAGTTAATAAATGTATGTAAAGCATGTAGAACAATTCCTGGAACATATTAAATATGTTGTAATTGTTAGCCATTATTCCATTTTTGGGGAAATGTTAAAAATATTATATCACATCGATTAATATTGACTATATTTGTATTAAAAGATTATAGCTTTCTTCTTTTGTTTTAGGTATATTAACTATTACCTTTTCTCATTATTTTGTTTACATTTTTGAAGGTTTCCCAATGAGTGGATCATGATGACCGTATTGTAGGGACTTGCCATAGTATGGCTGCTTCCCGATCTACTCGTGTTACAAGATCAACAGTGGGGTTAAACGGCTTGGATGAATCTTTTTGTGGTAGAACTTTAAGAAATCGTAGCATTGCTCACCCTGAAGAAATATCTTCTCATTCTCAAGTACGGTCAAGATCACCAAAGAAGAGACCAGACCCTGTGCAAATTCAGAAAGGAAGTAATAATGGAAGAACTACTGATTTAAAACAGCAAAGTACTCGAGAATCATGGGTAAGCCCTAGGAAAAGAGGACTTTCTTCTTCAGAAAAAGATAACATAGAAAGACAGGCGGTAGAAAATTGTGAGAGAAGGCAAGCAGAACCTGTTTCACCAGTTTTAAAAAGAATTAAGCGTTGCCTTAGATCTGAAGCACCAAACAGTTCAGAAGAAGATTCACCTATAAAATCAGACAAGGAGTCAGTAGAACAAAGGAGTACAGTAGTGGACAATGATGCAGATTTTCAAGGGACTAAACGAGCTTGTCGATGTCTTATACTGGATGATTGTGAGAAAAGGGAAGTTAAAAAGGTGAATGTCAGTGAGGAAGGGTCACTTAATTCTGCAGTAGTTGAAGAAATCACAGGCTATTTGACTGTCAATGGTGTTGATGACAGTGATTCAGCGGTTATAAACTGTGATGACTGTCAGCCTGATGGGAACACTAAACACAATAGCACCGGTTCATATGTGTTACAGGAGAAGTCAGTAGCTGAGAATGGGGATTCGGATACCCACACGTCAATGTTCTTTGATAATAGGAAGGAGGACAGTTACGTAGACCATAACGTGCCTTGCACAAATTCAGAAGTGCAGGTCAAGTTGGAGGACCACAAAGTAGTAACTGCCTGCCTGCCTGTGGAACATGCTAATCAGCTGACTGCTGAGCCAGCTACAGGCCCCTTTTCTGAAATTCAGTCATCTGTAAGGGATTCTGAGGAGGAAGTAGATGTGGTGGGAGATAGCAGTGCCTCAAAAGAGCAGTGTAATAAAAGCACCAGTAACGTCCTGGACGCAAGTCTTGAAAGTATGCCAGTCTCCAGAGATACAGAACCATCTTCTGTTCTAGACTGTGTTTCAGCTCAAATGATGTCTTTATCAGAACCTCAAGAACATCGATATACTCTGAGAACTTCACCACGAAGGGCGGCCCTTACCAGAAGTAGTCCCTCTAAAAACAGTTCTCCTTGCAGAGAAAATGGACAATTTGAGGAGAATAATCTTAGCCCCAGTGAAATGAATGCAGCTGTTAGTGATAATATAAGCAAGTCTCCCACAAATCCTGATGAAATTTTTCAGAATGGAAAAGGGGTGTGTTGTGACTCTGAAAATTATGGGAGTGAAGGACTAAGTAAGCCACCCTCAGAGGCAAGACTCAATATTGGACATTTACCATCTGCCAAAGAGAGTGCCAATCCCCATGTTACGGAAGAGGAAGATGATGATCCTGATGTTTATTACTTTGAATCAGATCATGTGGCACTGAAACACAACAAAGAGTATGTGTAAATATGGTAACCATGAATTCTGCTTTGTTTATTAGTCCACAAGTATTTAGTATCTATTCATAAATGTTCATTTTTATTACAACTAAAATTAATGGTTTAGCTGAAATTGTAGGGTTGAAATAATGATTTTCTCAATTCTTAAATTTTGCAAAAAAAAAAAAAACCCTCTATTTAGTGACAGAGTTTTCAAGTTTTGATATTTCATGCATCTCAGAAAAGACCATGTGAAAACATGGTCGATAGGGTTTTTGATTTTTAAATTTTTTATTATTGAGTTAGTTTATCAAATGGTAATATCCTTAGTTACCACAGTAAATTCGATTTATAATCCTAGAGTTTTTTCAAGTGTATGCTTCCAGATAGTGTTGAATAATTGAGTGCTTAGATCATCAGACAAGAAAATTCTGATGGACTGCAGATTTCCATTTAGCTCATCTATCTCTAATTTTCAATTAAAACTTGGTTAGAAAAATCTTGTTATTTAGAGAAAATATTGCTGTTAATATGGTGACAGCTAGCTTTTTTTTACTTAGCATATTAGCAAGAATTAGTTTCCTCTATAATTTACATAGAACATATGAAACATTTTTTTCCTGATTCTAAATTATAAGGGGAGACTGTATCGTAAAATATTTTCCATTCTCAGCCTTTGTGATAAAGGTGTTTTAGTGTTGGAATTTACCACAATTTTGCTTAGATTTAAAATAAGAATACTCTGGGCAGTAATACAAGTTTAATCGGAACTGTGTCTAAATAATCCTAAAAGGAGCTGTTAACAAACATTGTATTATATATATCTCATCAACAATATTGAAAGACAGACATATTCTTACCTTCTGTACAGCAGACTTTTGAATTACCATCAAAATCAGACTATATTAATTGCATACAACTATGGATTTGAAGGACTTTTGTAATCTTTTTTTTGGTGAAAGTTGTCAGACCCTGATAGGTTTCAAATCAGAGTATCAAATCTTGGTGATAGAACATAATTATCTTTTGCCATATTCTATATAGGTGATTTAGTTTGTAAATGATAGCATAGGTTGCTTTTCTGAATATTTTTGTCTTTTCTTTATAAATAGTATTTTAATACTGTGTTTACTAGAGGTCATTTCATCTGAGCATTTTATTTATTTTATAGAACGGTTAGCATGAAATGTTTGATGTCCAATTTGATCTAGAAAAATGGGTCATAAGTAATGTCTTTTCAATTTGAAATGAGTTGAGTTCTTACTGTTCATACATCAGTTTTTGAAAATAGAGTTGTTTATCTGCAGGTCATGGAAGCAGAGCATGTGTCTTGGGGATATACACAAGAAATGTGCATTTGAACAAAAGGATATCCAGTCACTATATCTCCGGATATAGTAATTGCCTTTTGAAATGGGAATTGGGCATTGCTTAGCCTACATGAGTATCTCTACCAGTATATAATGAATACTTCATAATTTACAAAGCAGTTTCATCTATTTTCTCATAAGACATGTATATAACATATAGAATGCATAACTGTAGTAGTGGTTATCTGGTTTTATCTGTCAGAAAAATCAGTATTATAAGTAACCTACTTACTGAATAAAATAATGTTATGTTGTTTTAAAGGATAATTAGTTACTGTGTGAAGAGTAACTGTCAAGTACAACTGGGGAAATAAAACTACAGCTATAACTTGATTTTAAATAGAGGGTTTGGGTAATTTGCAAGAAATAACTGGAGAGGGTAGGGTTAGATTGCAGTTAGATAGGTAGCTATATTAATGTCAGGGTTTACTAAGGAAGAGTCATGCATGATGTGCCTTTTCAACTCATTAGGAAAGGTTTGTTTAAAAATGATTGGAAAGAGAGATAACTGCTTAAGTATAAAGTTTTTGTGCATAAGCTTTGACTAATGAAAATATTCAGTGAATTCTTTGTTTTTTCCTTTGGATACCAGCATTTTTCATTTCAACTAATATAAATGGTTTCTAAAAGTGATCCTCTGCTATAATCTTAAGTATATTTGTACCCAAGTATAATATAACCTTTCCTTGATTTAGAATCATCTTTGTTGACAGAGGTTATAGAGCAGTACTTTTCTCATGCTGTTGCCAGAATAGGCCTGTTTTGGGTCTGTTATGCTTTGGTCTGTGTCTCTGCTTTTTATGTTATTACAGTTTGACTTCTTTTCTAAGTTCTGTGGCTTCTTAGACTCTTCTTTTCTTCACTTATATTTACTTTCATTAGTCAGTTGTGCTGGTATGATACCTTTCTCTTATAACTGAGCCTTCCCTTGTTATTGATGACTTTCTATTCTCTTTAGTCTTGGAACACAGAATAACTAAATTTGTCAGAATTCTATGTAATGATTATTTAGTAGTACAATTCTTTAGTGGTGCAATGAGCAGACTGCATAGATGAGCATTGGTACCTGGATTGTTTTATAATTTATTTATTCATATTATTGAGCTACAGTTGACTTACCTCATTGTATTTGTGTCAGAAGTTATAGGTTCAGACCTCTAGGAATAAGTGTTTTCACAGCATGTCCACCACCAAAGCCTCAATAATCCTTCTCATGCTCCATTTGGCCCTCTACCCTTCTGTTACCAACCTGCCACTTTCCCTTTCTGGTTGACTTGGTTTTGTAGTCAGGTATCAAGAGTTTGTTTCCTTTGTTTTGTTTCTCTGTATTCCACGTGTAAGTGAAATTGTCCAGTATTTGTCTTTCTCCTTCTGATTTCTTGAATCACTTAGTATTATCCTCTCCAGTTCTATCCATGTTGTTACAAATGTCAAAACTAAAGAGCTCATTTTTTTCCCCCAATAGTTCAGTAGTATACTACTTAGTGTATATTTGTGTGCAGAAGCTTTTTGGTTGTCATCCCAATTGTTTATATTTTCTTTTGCTTCTCTTGCTGTTGGAGACAAAGCCAAAAAGACATTTTTGAAGCCAATGTTGTGGAATGTCTTGTGCACTTTTTCTTTAATGTGTTTTATAGTTTTGGGTCTTATGTTTGAGCTAGTTTTTGTCTGAGATGGTAATCTAGTTTTAATCTTTTGCATGTGACAGTCCAGTTTCCCCAACACTGTTGTTGAAGAAATGCTCCTTTGTCGTAGACTAACTGTTCATGTATGTGCAAATTTATTTCTAGACTCTCAAATCTATTCTGTTGGTGTGTGTACCATACTTTTGTTCCAGTTCCATGCTGTTTTGATTACTATAGCTTTGTAGTATAGTTAGAAGTATGAGCATGTGATACTGCTATTCTTTTTTGTCAACATTGTTTTGGCTATTTGGGGTCATTTGTGTTTGTATATGAATTTTAGTACTGTTTATTCCGTTTCTTTAAAGAATGCCATTGGAGCTTTGCTAGGGATTGCATTGAATCTATATATTGCTTTAAGTAGGGTATCCATTTTAACAGTGAGTAATGACATTTTCCATATTTGTATGTCGTCTATATCTTTTAGGAGTGTCTTTTAGTTCCTATTGTAGAGGTTCTTCACCTTCTTTGTTAAGTTTATTCCTAAATATTCAGTCATTGTTGTAATTATGAATGGAATTGCTTTCTTAATTTCTTTCTCTTATAGTGCATTATTTGAATATAAAAATTCCAACAGTTTTGCGAATTGATTTTATCCCCTGCCACTTTATTATTATTTTAATTTTCTGGTGAAGTTGCTTGGGTTTTTCCGTGTATATTATAGTGCCATCTGCAAATAATAGTTAAAATTTTATTTTTTCCTAATTTAGATTCATTTTATAGCTTTCCCTTGCCTGGTTAGGATTTCCATCACTAAGTTGAATAGTAATAGTGAAAGTGTATTCAAATCTTAGAGGAAAAACTTTCTAGTCTTTTCACTATTGAATAGGTTGACTGCTCTGGGATTGTCAGCTATGGCCTTTATTATGTTGAGGAGTGTTCCATCTCTCCCCAGTTTTTTTGAACACATTTATCATAGATGAATGCTGAATTTTATCCAGTGCTTTCTTTGAATCTTTTGATTACAATCATATGGTTTTTATCTCTTTTTTTTTTTTTAATTGGTGTTGTAAACTACACTGATTTTCAGATATTGAACCTTTTCTGTGTTCCTGGAGTAAATCCCCTGGGTCATGATACATGATGCTTTTGCTGTATTGTTGAGTATTTTTGCTTCTATATTCATCAGGGAAAATTGGTCTGTAATGGTGCTGTTCGGTGATGTCTTTGTGAGGTTTTATTATCAGAATGATGTGTCCTCTGAAAATATGTTTGGAAGCATCCCTATATTTTTTTGGGGGAAAGCTTGAGAAGGAAGTGAAACCATATGGACCTGGGCTTTAGTTTTTTTTGAGATTATTGATTATTGTAGAATGTTTGCTTTATATGTGTGTTATTTCCTTGGTTTTTGGTTTACACTGTGTCTTATGCAAGAACCAGGTATCTAATTTCTAAACAGAATGATTGTTTCTTTACATATGGCAATAAATACCCATTGGCAGTAAAACCAATCTAAAACATTTGAGTCTATTTTAGTCTAAGCCTTTAGTCACAGGAAATTAATTTCAGTAAATTTGATAGTAGGCTCAAAAATGTTTAATTTTTACACATCAGTATACATAAATACACACACACACCATGTTGCGATGATTCATGATATTAGATGTTATACTGTACAGTAATAAATGAGAAGATCTGTCTTGTGACCTCCCCTTTCCCTCCCTTTGCTGGGGTATGTTTAGATCCTTCAGGTTTGGTCTCTAGACCAAATTTGCTGAATTTTATTTTCAGAGAACCATGGTGAATATACTCTGTTTATGACTCTGTTTAATCCAGTTTCTCATAAAAATTTTGAAATAAAATTATCTTTAGAATATTTTGCATAAATTAATTTTCCCTGATACTATAATTTTACTGTTTGTGTTTATTTGGAGGATTTTGATTCAACTCTTCTTTGGCTACTTACTTTTCACTTAACCTACTTTATCCTTCCTCTTAATTTTAAAGTATATTTTTATCAGATATAAAAACAGTTTTCAAGATACAGGATCTTAAGATTATCTTGTTATGTTTAAGCTTTTAATTGTTCGGGAAAGGGGTCATGCTATTAGTTCACTAGCTTTGAGTGTAAGATGTGCTATTGAAAAATATTACAATAAAACCTAAGTAACTTCTTAATAAACTGTTCATAGAATATGGATGTGAAGAGTTAGTCGAGTTAAGTGAAGTATAATTTGTCAGTCATTTTTTTAAGAAACACTAATCATGCTTAAATGTTTTTATTTTTAAAAATGCTGTCATTCAATCTAGAATCTCAGTATTTTCTTAAACTTTCTTTTTAAATTATTTACAAAGGTTGGACTAGATTTGAAGAACACACCAATTCCCTTTATTACCCTTTTTATAGGTGAATGTCCTTCTTTGGTTGTCAGTTTTCTCATTTATTAAAAAAGGATGATTTAATTTCTGTAATTCAAACTCCTTAATTGCTTTCTGTGGTGTTAAAATATTGTTATCGCAGTATACTGTTACATTGTAGCTAGAATGAATGTCCTTAGAAATCTATTTTTTAAAATGAGTTACTACATAATATTTTAACATTATCTCTTATTTTCTACCTTTCACGCTGCATTCTAACCAGTTTAAACCTTCGGTCCCTTGATTATTGTGGTCTTTCTTTCCTGGCTTTCTCATATGCTTTAACTGAATGCCTTTCCACCTTAATTTTAGTTTACAAGTGGCATTTCCCACTGAAAACTTGCCTTGGCTTCAACTCTACTTGACCTCTTTTCTCCAGCATTTCTTAATATTGCCTAAGGAAAACTTGGTTATTGACTGTCTGTTAGATTGACACATTGGATCAGATACCGGTATTTGGCAAAATTATTAATGGTCAGGAGTGGAATTAATGGAGGAGGAGGGAAGCGAGAGCAAACAAGTTGGTAGGTATTGGAAGCTATCAAAACATACCCATTATAGACCATTGTATTTTGGGTGAAATTGTATTGTTGACTGCTTAGTTGTGTGAAAAATTGATTATGGGAACTTGTATACGTTGCTTGTGGGACTATAAAAGGGTGCATCCGTTGTGGAAATCTGGTTGTCAGTTCTTTGATAAAAGTTAAATGTAAAATAACCATATGGCCCAGTAATTTCACTTCAGTGTTTAAAAGAACTAAAAACAGATATTCAAATAAAAACTTGTATACAAATATTCATGACTATTTGTAACAGTCAAAGGTGGAAAAGCTCAGATGTCAGTAAACTGATGAATGAATAAACAAAGTGAGGTGGTATTAATGCACTGGGACATTGGTCAACTTTAAAGAATGGAGTATTGATACATGTTATAACATGGATGAATTTTGAAAATATTATGATAAGTGAAAGAAACAAGACATTATAAGTGACATATAGGATGCTATATGAAATGTCTAAAATAAGCAGATTCTTAGAGACAGAAAGCAGATTAATGGTTGCCAGGGACTGAGGGAGGCATAATAGACTGACAGATGGGCTGATAATGTTGTGAAACTAGATAGTGGTGATAGTTGTACAACATTGTGAATGAACTAAATGCTACTTGGTTGTATACTTTAAAATGGTAAAAATAGCATTCTTTGGGTAAATTTTAGCACAATTAAAAAGAATGAATAAAAAAAGTATGGTGTGTGTGGGGAGGTATATGCTTACCAAGACATGCTTGAGCATCTACTGGGAGACAGGAAAAATATGCTGTTGATACTTACTTTCCTCATGCTTGAATTTCTGAGATTCTTTGCATATATGTGTAAATTATATAATAAATGAAGTAGAACATAAATTATAAGTGTATGTATATAACAGTACAGTTTTTATTTTTGACCTATAGAGGTGATTAATATGAAAAATATGGGAACCATTGTTTTCAACAAGGTAAAGGCAATTACTAACTATAGTCATTTATTGATTTAGTATTTAGGGAAATTTTTAAAGATATTGCTGTATTTTCTCTGTATGTAAACAAGCAATAGGATTCTAGTGAAATACTTAAGGAAACTAAAGGTTCAGCTGATAGTTACTTAACAGCATTGAAAATAACTTTGGCGTCATCTATAACTGGACTCGCATTTTAAGTAATTTTGGAAATTAGAGACTTGATAATATTCTTTATATTGGGAAGCTGAGAAGCCAATAATAAAATTATATTAAATACAAATACTGGGTATTTAAACAAAAAGCCACTATTTTTGGAAAAGCAATAATTACTGCAAGGGCAGGGATTGGAAGCAAGCTTGGCAAACTAATAAGTATTTTTTAAGAGGTAACTTGTTAATAAATAATATAAAACAAACTCAGTATTTATATATGTAGACTTTGAAAAAGCTTTGGGAAAGCTACATGTTATTAGGATTATTTCCTTTTTAATGTATGATTAAAAAGAAATACTATTAGTTTCAGGGTGATCTTTGAAAAACAAAAATTACATAGTGGTAATATTAGGCATTATGTTGCTGTAAGGTAGTAGTAGTACTGATTAGCTAAATTTTATTAAAAAGAAAAAATAAGAGGAGCATTTTCCATCTTACATGTATCAGCATCTTTGCTGGACTCAACCATGATTGCTTAAAATGTTTTTAGAGCTAAACTTGTAAAGCAGTTTGCAGAATATCCTCAGTGGCAATTCTTTCTAAAAGATATATTTCCTAGGGTTTTTAATTAAATTTGGTGTAGATACACATGACATGGAGAAATATGTTTTTTGTTTCAGTACTATAAACAATGAAACCGACGTCCTTCTATTCTCCTACTAAGTGAATTAGATGTGACAGGTACACTTGGCTCTGAAAAATTTCAGAACAGCTCCATACTCATTTTGCCAACACAGCATATAGCACTTAACACAGAATGAAATAATTGTTGATAGTGAGTTTCTTGAAACTAGGGACCGTGTGTTGTCCATGATGTAGTTTCTTAACATTGATTTTATTGTGCCATCCTTGTTGAAGATGTAGAATATTTTGTGGATTTTTTCCATTTTCTCATTTTTTTAATAATCATGGTAAAAATTTTTGGGAAATCGTTCTGTTAATAGATTTCCTCTTCAATGATTTTCTTTAGTTTGGCATTTGTTGAATTTTGAGTGAACCCTTACTATATTCCAAGTTCATTCACTGTAATAATGGTGGTGTCAGGTTTTTCTTAGAACTCTTCCTTGAATTATTTGGACCAATGATCATCACTTGTGAAAACAAAGAAAGTGAAGAGAGAACCACTGGGGCTCTGCCATTGTGGAGGCTGTGATGGCTCTGGATGCCTCTACTACTTCTTCCAAGTCATGTTGTTGTCTTCACTCCTGTCACTCCATTAATATTTCGCTGAAGAATGAGTGTGCTTTTTATGTCTGTTTTACTGTTATTAGAAGTGTCTTATAACTGTCTTTTGGTCGAGGTTAGAACCTGAGGATCTGTCTTGATTTGAAATTAGATAAGCATGAATACTGTATAGAGTTTGGAATTATAAGCTATAGGCATACCCTGAACTCTTGTGTTCTTCTCTGTTAAAACACTCACTCACTCACAACTTTTACATCTAGTCTTCTTTGTTATCTTTACTTCTTCACTACTTTAGGATGAAGGTGCAGTGTTAATAAATTGATTGATTAATTAATGATTAGAGTATGTGAAGATTCAGTGTAATGAGAATCTCAACTCCCAGGGGCAGAAAAAGCAAAACTATTCTAATAACCCATCCAATTTAGCCTGGCTTTTTTGCAGGTATATATACCGCAATATTTTTTGTTTACTATTATGACCTACTACTAGATAAGAGTTACTCTGGTACTTTATAATTTCTGTAATTATAATAGTTTCAGAGATTGTATTATGCCTCTCAATTCATAGTTGTAAAAACCTTGACCAGAAAAGATGAGTCACAGCCATGATTTCAGAACTTGTGGCAGTGTTACCACTTTATATTTCCTGGCCAGGCATTGTTTTTACCATCATTGATAGATAAAGGATCTGTAGCACTGAAGCATCAACTTTAAGAAAAGCACTGCAACTTTGGAGCCCCAAATCATAGTTTGAAATTATTATTGTTTTAGTCTATCTAACAATAGACTAAATCCTTTATCTAACAAATCCAAATGTCTTCTGTGGAGGAAGGTTATATTAGTCTAATTTAGAATTTCTTTACTACCCCAGTGATGGGACTATAAAACTTTTAATTCTTTAGCATAGTTTTAGGTTTAGAGAAAAATCGAGAAGTATGAAAAATTCCCTTATTCCCTGGTTCCAATTTCGTCTATTATATCTTAGTGTGACATTTTTATAATTAACATTAATTATTAATTATTAATATATAAACATACTTTATTAACCATATAGTATTAGTTTTCTAATATTAATATTACTAGTTATTTAATATGTAAGTTATATATGCTATGTTATATATGACAGTTGTGTATAATATACTTTGGGGAAGGTTTCCATTGTAAAAATAGACAAATATAAAGTAAATATAAATATAAGGCATCATCCCTTGAAGATCAGTGTGAAATAATGATAAGCATTTATGAAATACTAATTACAACTGTAAAAAAAAAGTGTCATAGGGATTTCCCCGCATTCAATCTGACACTGAAAAAAATGGAAACTTCAGGCTTCATGTAAACTCACATTTTAGTTAAATTAATCCAACTAAGTTAGTCTAACAAATGATCCTTTAAACATTTTGTGTTGTGAAATTTATTATGAACTTAATATCTGACTTTATAATGTGAAACTATTATAAGGGGCTAAAATTGCAACTATCTGCTTTGGTTTGAGAATCTTGCATCGTTCACATTTTACTTAGGTATTTTATCAGTGTTTTATAACTTCATTTGAAGAGAACTATCAATACTTTTAAAAAAACTGCATAAATATTTCATACTTTGGGTGAATTCAAGACTTTTGGTGTGAGATATTTCGATTTTTTTTTATTCCTAGGATAACAGAAATAAGACATTAGATTTGAAACACTTTTTTTTAATTGAAAAGAAACTTTGAAGCAAATAGTTCATAAACTTTATAAACTTTAATGTTCATAAACTTTAAAATCTGTAGAAATTTTACCTTGTTTAAAATGTAGATTCTTGGGCCCACAGATTATCTTAGTAGATTTTGGATAACTACTAGGCACCTTTATTTTTAACATGCATTTTAGAAATATGAATGCAGGTGGTTCTTAGGTCACTTTGAGAAACTTTGCATTTACAGATTTCTATTTTTACACTTGATCTTAGCCAAAAGGCCGAGAAGCGATACAGACTTCTATTTTTAAGAGAGTCCCTTGACCCTATATTTTGTAGAATGGAAGAGAATATGTCTTCTATGAAGGAAGGCAATAAATAGAGAAATATATAGGATATAGTAGAGTGATATCCTTGAGAATATCATCCTCTCTTTCAGTCTAAAATTATAGAAATTTTTCAGCCTTCTGGAGGACTTCCACTAATATGCAATATAACTCAACATCCACAACAAAAATGCAAATTCTCATTATTTGAAAATAGACAGTATTCTTTCAAGTGTTTTTCTAGTATCTTAATAACCTAGCAGTAACTTGAATTGGCATGCAATAAAGAAGTAGGCAATTCTGGTTTTGAGAAATTAGACATTCCTAGACATAGTTGTTCTTAGCTACTATTCAGAGTACCAAGTATAATTAAAATTGCCTGGACGATAAGAGTGAAAAAATAATAGTAATCTGTTAATCATGCTTGCAAATCATATTAAAAAAAAACCTCTTGTTTATAGATCTGCATCTATTCTGATTTACTTATTTCTTAAGTGTAGATGAACTCCTAGTTAGTTTGTCACTGGCACTATGATTTGGGGCTCCAAAGTTGCAGTGCTTAAATCTCGTGCTTCAGTGCTGTAGATATTTTGTCAGTCAACAAACATGCAGTCTGTAGCTACTGAATGCCCACTCTAAGCTTGACTAAGATTTGGTCCCTTTCCCCAACGAGTTTAAAGAGAAACATTTTAAACCAGCTATTTCTCTCCAGTCATTTGTATTTTAGTCATGCCTTTGTGTCTTCAGTTCTTCCTAGTACTCTGTACCCTTTTGCCACTGAACTTTTTCTTATGTCTGCATTATCAATTATTCAATTATCTTGAGGGCATTTATAAATCAATTTTTCCTTAATACTTGGGGTGTGATTATAATGTATTTGTTTGCTTGTTGCTTTCCTTCCCAACAAAGTGTTTTAGAATAGATGAACAACTGGTAATTATCAAATACATAGAAGAAAGTTTTTTATTCCCTTAACAACTTCTCTGTATTTTTTTTAAATCTGTCCTTGTTTCCTTTCCTTATTTGACTTACATTCCCTAATCTTTAAGTCCATAGCTTTCTTGCCAACATTCTTTTCCTTCCCTCTTCCTTTGTTACTTACTGCTGAAGAAAAAAAATCACATTTCTGCATTTCAGTTCTGCTATAAATTCATAGTTTACAGTTACAGTTGGGTGCTTCTCAGATTCCCTATACCTTCTTCACTTTCTAGTCAACTTTTTCTTTATGACTTTTTGTTAAGTAAAATTTTCAGGAGAGGTCCCCCTTACCACCTTTGGTTCCTTTCATTGGTCCAGTAATAAATTGAAACTTGAGATGTTAGCAAGAGAAAAGAGAAACAATTTCATGCTCACAGTGGTCCATAAAATATGAACCTGAGTGAATTACCAAAACAGCAGTTTATGTAACTTTTAGACAAGCTGTAAATTTGTGAATAACAGACAATACAGAAATTTCTGAAGTGTTTTGTTTTGGACAACTAATTTAGTGAGTTAAGCAGAGCTTGATTTCATAGCTTCTGGCCTTTATCTTTGGTATCCATTTTTCTGCTGGGAGTATACCTTTTGCAGAGATGTATATCCTGCTTTCAGGGAGAACAGAGGAGGAGGACAAGAGACAATTTCTGGTTTTAGAATTTTAGCAGCAAGGGAGGAGGACTTAGGGTGTCATTCATTCGTTGACTATTTCCTTAATGTAAAAATAATTAATATGTTCCTTAGGCACATCTTGGGCAGCCTGATCTGGGACCTGACACAATTTTAAATATTTTTTGCTCTCATTAAGCTACCACAACTTACTCCACAGATGACCTAGTTTCCTACTTCATGAGAAAAATAGAAGGCAACAGAGCAGAACTACCGCAGTCAAAATCTTGCCACGTATTTTTCGGCATCTACACCCATCCTTTGTGTGAGAGAGTGTAAAGCTTATTGATTATGCTCTCAGGACTCAGAGAAGCTTACATAGCTTCAAATTAACCACTTAAAATGTCGGGCGAGTTATGTAGCCTCTTGAAGATTTATTTCCTCATCTATTAAAGGACAGTAATAATGCATGTATGGCCAGCTGTTGGTTGTGAAGGGCTTAGCATAGTATCTTACAAGTGCTAAACTTTAAATACAAAGAGATGATGATGGTCATGATTTAAAAAAAAAAAAATTTTAAGTGTAGGAGGGGCTTTTTCCTACCAGAAGCTAAGCCTTCTACCAGTGAAGTTGATCCCATCCTCTCTGACCTTTTTTTTTTAGAGACCTTGCGATGTTTGTTACTACCCTCTAATTTTTCAAAATCAGCCTTTTTAGAGTGCACTTTCGCAATAGCATTGAAGCATACTTAAGTCTTTCCTGTTTTAAAAAATCATTTTTGGATATCCTGTGTACTTTTTCAACCATTGTCCTACTTAGTTTCCCCCTTCACAATTGTAATTTGATTGCCGTGATTCTACTTTCTGTTTCTACATTACCTTTTATCCATCCCCCAAGTATTGATTGAAGTCTCAACTTCGACCTCCATCACTTTGCTGGAGTAGCTTAGTGGTGATTTTCTTGTATGAAATTCAGTGGACATACCTCAGTCTTTTTGCCTTATATTTTTTTAATTAAAATTTTATTTTGTAGGGTCACCTTTTTGCAACACTTTTTGCCTTTATGGTATGTTGCCTTTGTCTAGACAGTTACTAAGCGCTGGGTTTATGGGTTTTGTAGTGCCTGTCTCATAAATCTCTGAAATTACTTTTCTAACTGCATTTCCACTACTTTAAACAGTCTGTCTTCCCGTCGGTAATTATAGTGGATCATTAATTGATTCCCTCAAGAATCTTGCCTCACTCTATTTTTAATCTGATTCATACCAAACCTGTTTTTTGGTTTTAGGTACTGTGCTTTGCCAGAGGCATGCCTGCATAATGTCCCTTTTGTTTGGAGCAGTCCTTGAACTGTTATGAACGTTTGCTATTTGTTTGTATTTAGCACTTATATTCTGGCCCTTCAAATTCCCAGCTCATCCATGTTTTTTTCCCTAGTCTTAGAAATTAGTTGTCTCTTCAAAGAATCTTAGTTCCATTTTTTGGCAGATGATTTTAGAAACCAGTATGGGTACTATGTGTGCCGACTGCTACTGGGATGTTGTTACTTTATTTAGCTGTCTCAGTTGGCAGAGGAAATAAAAATGTGAATATATAGTACCTTGTAGCTGCATGCATATTTATAAATACTTCTGTATCTTAAGGTAGATATGAGTTCATACTTATATGAATTCCTGTCTCTAATCTACTGTCTTGCCAAATGATCATTCTAGACCACCTTGCTTATCTGTAACTCCAACACTGACAAATCTGACTACTCACCACCCATTTATTTAATTCCATTATATATGTTCAGCAATATTAAAATTAATAACTCTTACTCTTAACTGGAAATAACTGTCAACTAGAACTTAATGCTGTGTACAGTTTCCTCTGCCTTTAGTCTTAGAGATGCCACTCATTGCCAGAGTTAGCTGGATCAGGAGGACCTTTTCTTCTACAGTGAGGTTGTTTCATATTATTGGAATATAGTTAGATCCTCTAGTCACAGGTTACACTTTAGATCCCCTGACTGTTTAAATGATTTTTAAAATGCTTACTTTTAAAACATTAAGGTTCATTCTCTATGCTTTCAAGTTTTATGAGTTATGCATCCAGTATTGCAGTATCCTACAAAATGACTTTACTTGTATTAACAAAAATCCCCTCTCACCTTCCCTCACACTTCTGAGAACTACTGACCTATTTACTGTGTTTGTGTTTTTACCTTTATAACATAGCATATAATTGGAATCATACAGCTTTTTCAGAATAGTTTATTTTTTAAATGTTCTAGGATTTCCTAGTATCTTAGAAACATTGTCTTGGAATGACTTTGATGGAAGTCTAGGTCAAACTTTGTCTACAGTATCTTTTGATGTTGTTTGTTCAGCATCTTTTTATGTAGTGACAGATCTTGCTAACTATATGAAGTCTTTCCTTATAGTGAACCTCAGATTCCTCCCTAGAACTTCTACTCAGTGATGTGAATTTGACTTTGGGATGATTTGGATTTCATTTGGGATGATTTGGTCTTATTTTCTACATAGCAGACTCTCATATAGCGGTCTTTTTTTTTTTTTTATCCCCCATTGGACTTTTTTTTTTAATTTCTCAAAAGAGCTCCTATCTTGAATGCAGTTTTAATGTTCTTTTGCAATCTAAATTTCTTTTAGCTTTCTGATCTTCAGAATACTATTAGGTTAACAATTTCTTCGGTGTTGAGAAAGTAACTTTACCAGTTACATACTTCCTAAGTAGTCTCCATTACTATTTCCATCTCTCTCAAATTTGTCTTATTTACAGCTTATCTTACGTCTCTCAAATTTGTCTTTTAGCTTGTCTTTCACTACAGTTATCTTAGCCCTCCAAATGCAGGTGTTTGCTTATATGATCATTTGACTTATAGTGTCTTATAGTGATAATCTTTATTTAGGCCATGCTTCAGAATAGAGTATGGATTGTTTTTGTTTTTAATATAGACATGGTCAATTTCTATTTCCTAGGGATTCTTCTAGAAGTCATTTTGGAGACTCTTGTTTTTATAAAGAGAAAACTGAAGGCCTGATTGATGGCTAATTGGTTTGATCTTAACCATATTTTGTCACAGTATAACTACAAACCGTTTCTCTCTGGTGCAATCCAACCTGTAGCTTTCTAGTAATTTAAAGACTTTAATGTTTTCATTTTATGCTTGTGTTGTATTTATCTACACTATCACTTTTCTCTCACTTAACTTCCTTGTGCTTTACCTTGCATTATTCTGCCTGGATTATCTTAACTTCTTTTCTGGTCAAAGCCACACATTTTTTAGGATTCAGATTGGATTTTACTACTTTTATGAAATACACCTTGTATTTCCTGGCAATGATCAGTTTGTTTATATCATGTTTCTGAACTCATCGTGTTTAATTAAATTTTATATATGTGTTTTCTCTTATACTACATTGACCATTATAATTCTTGCAAATTTTAGAGATTGACTAGGAATTTTATAAACATTCTTGTTTTTGAATATTTAAAAAAGCATCTGTCAATGTACAGATTGCATATCATAATTATCTTGAGGGTAGGACTGCTTGTTGTTTATACTTGTGTCCTTCAGAATAACATATACAGTGCTTTGTACAGTTAAATGTGCTTGATAAGTGTTTGAATGGGTCATTCGTGTTCCAGCCAATATCTATTTTTTGAGCAGCCACTTTACATTTTAACCTAACAGTTGAACTCACAATGATTTGGAAGGCTTACAATTTTTTTGTGTGTGTCAAGGCAAGTTCATGCCATTCTACAGTTGTATATAGTTACTTTGTAGTTCAATTCTAGATTTTTTGCATATATGGTTAAATTCATCTTGTCCAGTATTTCAGCTTGGTTTTGTTTTTTAAGATTTTATTTATTTATGCATACAAGAGCTGGGATACAGGCCAGAGTCCAGAGAGATGAGAAGATTCACCAGACAGAGTGGGGAACAGCACAGGCAGATCAACGGAAATACACTGCTGAGGGAGCAGTGGGCGAGGCAGGAGAGGTCTGCCGCACCATGTGGGTCACCTCTGGCTGGCGGCAGGGATCGAACTCGTGCTGCAGTTTGCTTCATAGTGCATTGCTTAAACCACTGTGCCACCAGGGAGACCCTTGCTTGGTATTTTTAATAGTGATTTTTTTTTTTTTTTGGTCTAAATATTTCCTGTCCTCAGCTTCATGTCATCCATGTTTTTGCTAAGTATGCCTTTTATATATCCATCTAATCTTAGCTGTTGAAAGGATTGAGACCTATGTCAATCCTATGTACCCTACCTGAAGAACTCACAAAATGTCATATGTACTATTAAAAGTTCTGTTTTAATGGTTTAACTACTGGAAAATCGCTCATCCAAATAACTATTCAGCTCATTTTCTTTTGCAGGTTCTGTTTGTTTTCATCTTTATGAGCACTTTTTATGTTTCTTTAACCATAATATGCTACTGGACTCTACTAAAGAAGTAGAAAAAGGGCTTTCTTTTCAAGGATCACACACTATAATAAAATACATAAGACATTTTAAAAACTAGAAGAGGTGTACCTCAAAATTTCTGCCTTCAAGTATACTATTGACTGACCTTCAGAATCATTAGTCACATCATTAGCTACAGCCATTATATTATTTATTTTTGGAAATAACCCATGAGAGAGAGTGATTAATACATTATAAGTAGACACTGTGAAGTAGAGGAAACTTACCTCTTAGATCTTTTCAAATACCTTCCTTCCTGAAAAAAATAATTTGGCATATTTCTTGCTTTGGACAGAACTTATAAACTCAGATTTCAAATATGATTATAAGAAAAAGTGGCAATGCTATATTTATGTATACAGTATAAAGTTAATATACTTAAAACTCAGGAAGTTAATAGTAATATAATGAGGTAATAGTGAGAGACCAGAGTCAAGCAAGTATCTCGTAATTCTGGAGTGTTCCACTTTGAAAAAAACTTCTGCAGTTATTTAAATGGTTCATTCTTCTCATTTCATAGCTGAAGAAGCCAAGGGACAAGGTTTAATGACTTAGATAAGATCCCATTAGTTATTTGTTGATAAGGAATCTTGAACCTCAACTCCTGTGAGTCTTAAACACATTTCTGAAAGAGTACATTATTTCTCCGTAACATTTTCTTCCCAGTAAGCTTTTCCTTAAAAAATTTGTATAATATCTCAAAACAGTGAAATATGTATATATAGCTGTGCAATAATTATGACATCAGACATCCCTGTAACTGTTGAGTCACTGGAGGTTAAGAAATAAGACACTGATAGCACTCCAGAAGTTACATGTGAATATTTAGTTGTGAAAACCATTCCTTGCTGTTTTAAAAGGTTTTACAACCTATGTGCATATCCCTAAGCAATAAAGTTTAGTTTAGTTTTTGAACTATAATATGTGTACTCTTGTTATTATGTTTGTGATAGTGATTTATGTCGCTATTGATAAATACAGTAATATATGACTTAATGATAGGGATTAGGGATATGTTTTGAGAAATGTATCATTAGGTGATTTATAATCTGTGTGCATATTATAGAGTGTAATTACATAAACCCATATGGTATGGCCTGCTACGAATCTGAGTAATTGGCATAGCTTGTTTGGGCCACCATCATATATGTGGTCTGTTATTGACTAATAAATTGTTAAGCAGTGCATGGCTATGGATAACAACTTCCATTTTCATTACTGTATAGTATTCCATTATAGATCAATGACACAGTTTATCCATTCTTAGAATACATTTGGATTGTTTCTTCCTTACAGTTATCCTGATAAGCCTACTGTAAACATGTGTCTCCAGTGTATAGCCCAGATTTTCTTGAGGCTACATACCTTTATGATAGGTATCTGGATCTTGGGGTATGTATATCTTCAGCCTTACTAGTTCATTACAGATAGATATTTCTTCTACTCTGAATTATCTGTTTACCCTTATTCTTAGGGTGTTGCTCTTTAGGGTCACAGGCAAGAGTATAGGCTTTCGTAGAACCTACACTCTTAACTTTCATCTTCCACCATTTTAAGTTGTCAAAAACACTGTCTCTCAGTGTCTTCTGTATCAGTAAATTGCTCCTAGGCAAAAGTGTCCTAAAGCATGTTTAAAATTTTTGGCTTCCATCTTTTTCATAAATCTTCACCTGGTAATATCTCATGATTCTGTTAGCTCTCTGATCATTTTAAAGGCTTTTGAATATATTTTTTTCTAGCTTGTTTTCAGTGAAGAGTTTGTTCTGAATTTGTCTCACCTATAATTTTCAGAAGAGGAAATTTGTTCCTGTTGAGTTGGTTTTGTTTTTTTAAAATTTGAATTTGCTTATTTCTCATTCCCTGTTGCTACATTCAAGCTCACCTTTTATTTTTCATGTCTTGCTTTCTTGTATGTTTGCTAATTTTGAAATGTCTGAATGTCTGTGGTTCCCTTTTTTTTTTTTTTAAAGAAAATTATTTATGGTATATCTTGAGGCTTAGGATGAAGATATGTACTTCAGAGAGAATTGCATTTGCTACTGTGGATATCTTGGTGGGGAATGAGGTGTGTTTACAATCTGGAACAACTGCTTTAAACTATAGACATGGCTTAACTTTTCTTAAGCCATCCATGTACTATGATTTGGGGTAGTAAATATGTTCAAGGACTGTGGTAACTTTTTATGGTTGAAACGTCTATCCTTTTCCTGAGTCTGTTGAGATAATTCTTCCGTGGGATAGGAGTGTTAGACAGGGTTGAAGCTTAGTCAGAGAAGGTCTCCTATTAGACTGTCTACCTTGGTGTCTTTGTCTACTCTTTCCTGAAATACAGAAAATTGAGCTCAAGCTTACATAGTTTAGTACCTTACTGGTTCTAACATGCTTTACAAGTAAATAGGGCATTCTTTTTTTTTAACTTGTTTTTAATTCAGAACTCTTAAGATATTTTCAGTATGGGATTGATATTTATATCTGGGAAGACATTATCAGAAACTGAGGTATTTGCTTCTATTTAACACAGAATATATTAAAAAGCTTTTTGATTATCTACTAGTTAAACATCTGGATTTTCATAGGTGGTGAGAGGGAGAACATTTGCGAATTTGTAGTTTCTGTAGAATTAATGTGCAAAACCCTTCATGAAGGAAGAGAGTAGTATACAGATTCCTGTTTCACCAAGTAGATTTTTTTAAATGTATGTTCTACTCATATAAAAATAATTTCTGTGCAAACTTGTGTATGCCTAGTGAGCCCAGTATTTTGTGGAAAATAGAAATACTTTCCACTGATGATGATGTAGTTAGGGATAATTGAGGTATTTGCCTCCCATATTGTTTTAAAATGGTAAATACTAGACTAATATGTTAACTGTTTAAAATGGCCAATGACCCAATTCATTTTATATGTTTATTTGGTTGAAAATGTAATTCCACATGTAATATCTTTCCCTTAAAGTGGAATAAAATGACAAGTGCATTTATTCTGTCACTTCCCTATTTTTTTTTCCACTTTAAAGTCATTGTTGAATTGAAGTCAGTATTCAAGCTATTCTTCCCCAGTAGCAGAGTATAATGAATAGCTTCTATGTTACTCAGTTTTTATTTAAGAAAAATTTTAAACTTTGGTAAACCAAAATAATAGTGTGATAAACGTCTGTATGCCAATTAGCTAGTTATGAATTGTTGACAACTTAACATTTTGTGATACTTGTTCTCTACTTTCCTCTCATCCTTTCTCCTACCCCATAATTTTTTTTTCTGAATCATTTAAAAGTGTGTTGTATATTCATCATCCTTACACTTCATATACTTCCTTAAAACAAGGCCATTCTCCTGCATAACCTTAAACACCTTATCATATCTCAGCAGTTTGACATTGGTGCAATAAGATGGTATAATTCACAATCTGTATATCAGTTTTTCTGCTTTCTTCTTAAAAATGTCCTTACAGGTGTGAATACCCTTTGGGATCTAATGTAAAATTAAGCATTACATTTGGTTGTCATGTCTCTTTAATCTAGTGCAAGGCCTGGTAAACTTCCTTAACAGCCAGATAATAAATATTTTAGAATTTGGAAATCATGTGGTTTCTGTTGTAGCTATTGTACTCTGATTATAGTTAAAAAACAACCACAGACATTATTTAAACAGATGAGTGTGGTTGTGTTCTAATAACACTTAATAAAAACAAGCAGACCATGAATTTCTTCCCAGTGTTAGTAATTGTAACACTTTTCACCTTCTGCTTTTTTCCATATTACCCTAGTTTTACTTGTGCCTTATCTTTAACTGTGTTTATAGCAATTTGCTAAAAGTTTAATAGATGTACAGTTTTTATATTGATGATAAAAAATGAGCAATTCATTCTTAAAATATGAGTTAATTATAATATCAAGATACCACTAGCTAGTGGGGTGGAAGCTCATGAAGATGGAATAAGGCAGTAAAGGGTATTGGGGAGAGCATAGGTTCTAGTACTCACTCACTACCATTATCCTAGATTGAAGCTGGTTGTGCCTGCTGGGTAGAGACAGCCAGCACTGTCAGGGTTTGTATATTAAGGAGACTTAGTGAAAGTGAGTTTAGACTTTAACTTCTGTAACTTATCTAAGAATGACTTAGTTTCACTTCAAAGGAATGACCTTTGCTTTCTAACTTGAGTTCTAACTTTCAAATGAGGTATCTCTATCTTGAAACTTAGCAGTGTTTACCTTAATTATTGAACATTTCATTGAGGATTAGTTAAAAAGGTACATGAGAACAAGAATAAAGTATACTTTTAGTCAGGGGGTTGAGAAAGTATTCTGATAGAGAATGTCATGTTACAATTAAGCCATGGCTGTGAATCTCACAGTTGCATTTTTTTACCTTTAAAATTTCTGCAAATTTTCTGACTTCTGAACTTAGACGATTCAGTATATTTTAAGATTGCAAAGAACATTTGTCCACTCAAAAGATATCTGTTGAGCATCTATGGGCAGGAAGGTGTGTTGCACACTAGATAAAAAACCAAAATAGATGTGTTTGCCATAATGGAGCTTATAGTTTAGAACAAAACACTTAGTGAACAAATATAAGTAATTTGAAACCATAAAGAAAAATTGTATGTCACTAATAATAAGAAGTGAACTGAGAGTTTCAAAAATTTTTTGCAGCACACATTTGAGCGGTCAGGGTTTTTGAGCTAACACATTTCAATATATGTATTGATACTTGAAATTACACTTTGATCAGAGAGGTAGGATAGTTTGAACCACTGGCGGAGTAGAGGAGGGAAAGAATGATTTAGTATTGTACTTAGTGAAACTTCAGGATAATAACACATGGCAGGTAGTAGCTTTGTACAAATAAAATTGTTAAATGGACCCTTGTAGGTAGGGAAGTAAAAATATCTTTAAAGCCTTTCTTTAAAAATGTTCAATACTTAAGAATTTCATGTTTGTCTTTATTACATTCTGAGGAACTCAAATAATTTAGACTTGTTGATGGAAAAGTAAACTTTCTAAAATGTGAGGTGTAATAGAGCAAGTGGGAATCATGAGACCTAAAACCATGTCTGATTTATGTGACAAACATAATCTAACTCTGGGCAAGAAAATGTATCTTAGATTTCATGTTCTAACAGATTACCACAGAGGTCTTCAATTTGGTTAGCTTTCCTAGTGCTAAAATCTTATGATTTTATTTTTATTCACCAATTTCCTAATGACTAATTGTTGGAAAGCCAACATTCTTATCTGTAATTATTCAGGCTTAAGAATTAAAACTTAAGAGGGGTGAAATAAGGCTTTGCTTTCTCTAACTGATATTTTCTAACTAGGTACTTCGTTATCTCAGGAAGACCTCATTTATTCCCAGTAATATGTTTTACTAAACTCTTTCAGGTAACTTTAAAAAGACTGTGTGACTTAATAGTAGATCATGGCTTGAACTCAGTTTTATTTATTGTTGTAACTTGGAAATTTTAGTGAGTTTGTGTTTTTTTTTTGTTTTGTTTTGTTTTGTTTTGTTTTTGGTCTTTAGTTATCAGAGACTGTTACAGACAATTGCTGTACTCGAGGCTCAACGTTCTCAAGCAGTCCAAGATCTTGAAAGTTTAGGCAGACATCAGAGAGAGGCACTAAAGAATCCCATTGGATTTGTGGAAAAACTCCAGAAGAAGGTATATATCGAGCACTTTTTAAGATTTATTGAGATATATTTGGTAATGACTTGGTTTATTCTTTTTAAATGGATATATTCTTTATAAATTCTTAATTTTTTTCCTTTTGGAATTATGCAATTATGTAAAATGAACTGCATGCCTTCAACTACCAAACACACCTTGAAATATACACCCATGAAATTATCTAGACTTCCTGTTGCCTTCCCACATTGGGATGTTTTTAGGACTTAAGACTTTATTAACTGCCTTAGTTTTGAGTTTCCTTTTAATTCTTACCATGTCAAAATAGAAACAATGGTGATAAAAAAATATTTTAAATATCTTTAAAGTTATGGTTGCCAAGTCTGTGAAGAAGTATAAGTTTATTTTGTTTTGAAGTGCCTCTGTTTTCCCTAAAACAGCTTTTCTTGTTAAACATTTAAATGTTATACCTGATATTATAATACCATTCTTGATCTATAAATATGGAGATAAACTATATGTGCATTTAGGTTATCTGTCTTGACTTAGAGGCCCACTATTTTATTCAATACTTTTGAGAGGCAAAATGCTAATCAGCATTAACTGAAAAAATGTGAAAAAGAATCTTCACCTTAATAAAAAAAATTTAGTCTGTGTATTGTGGCCTTTAGTTACGAGTTACTTGTTTTTAATGGGTAACAAAAGTGGCCTATAGTAGGTGTTAAGGGAGTTTTATTTCATTTATATGTATGAATTCATTATTTGAATTTTAAAAATACATTATTTACTTGGCAGGCATTCCGTTTCTCTGTTTTCAAAACATTGAAATTATAATGGAATTAGAGGCAACATTGATTTGTTAAAACTTCTGAAGTTTTTAGAGCCTTGTTGTACCTCATTAAGGAAGACTTAAGTTTTCATTGATTCTGCACTGATGTTATTAAACAATTTGCTGGAGCAGAAAGATATAGTAATTTATATTAGTTAAGCTGAAATAGTGTTAGAAAAAGTACATCTTAATAGAAAATTTATTGACCTTAATCTCATTTTATTCATGCTCCCAGATGGGCAAAAAGATATGATCAAGCTCATTTTCTAGATTTGTATGTAATTAATTATTTGCTGGTTCTCTGTTTCTGGGGTTTAGTTTATACTGAATTTCTTACCACTTTATTTCAGAAACAGAGATGTGATACTGATCATCTTAAGAATTTATAAAAATGTGTAGATTTATATTAAATCCATATACTTGAATGATCTTGATGCATGTTGCAAAAAATGTTTGTCTACTAGATTTAATTTATAAGGTAGATTCTTCACAGTTTTTCTGTGTTTTTCATGCATGCTTAGTTTGCCTATTTTCTTTAGATTTATCGTATTAGTAAAGTTGTTGATATGTGATCTATTTAGTAGACATATAACAACTTCCAATTGAAATTCATGAAACTTGTATTGAATGCAGGGAACATTTATGACGTGTTAGTTTTCTTTGTTTTTACCATAATTATATTAAAATACATTGCTCTCCAATTTTGCAAAAGTTGAGGCCTTAGTTAATATGTATTTCGATGGTGATGATTTATTATGTCATAAGCAAAATAAAAAATTAGGAATTGTGTCACAAATTAGATTTTACTTTGATTTTTATAATTTAGGAGCGGATTTTTTTACTGTGTTTTATTATGAACATTTTAGTACACAGAAAAGTTGAAAATATTGTAAACACAAATATATCCACACTTGATTCTGCAATGAACATTTTACTATGTATGCTTTATCCTGCATCTGTCAGTGCTTGTATTAAACCTTACATCTTGCTTAAAGATAAATACATTTGATGCATTTAAAAGTTGCAAGCAAAAACACTTCCCAGGAGAGTACTTCAGAATGCCTATCTTCAGCTAAAATTCTTTTCTTTTTTTAAGGGAAAATTTACAGTCAAATTCACAAATCCTAATTGTAGTATTCTGTGAGTTCTAAAAAAATACATAAACCCATGCAATTGAAATAGCTATAGAAAGATGGAGATTATAATCACCTGGTTTTAATAATTATGCTAACTAATGACTTCTTAAGGATGGTTGATAAAAACTAAAGTCCAGGTACACTAAAGGTACGATCTTGATTCTTAAAATATACTTTTTTTATAAATATAGAAATTAAAGATTGAAAATACCTCATTATTCTATGGTAAGTGAAGATGCAGGGATACCTTTATTTCATTCATTGTGTAAGATACATTCTGTATTCTCAGATGAAAACTTTCTTTGCTGTTTGTCTTTAAAATGTAGTGATATAGTAAAAAAGACAATATGTCTTTTTTAGCTTTATAGCTCTAAAAGTAATACTTATGTATTATTAAACTTGTTTTTATTGTTTTTTTACCATTTTAATGTTGTTTATTAGATGCAAATAATGAATAGAAAAACCCATTTGATGATTATTTGAAGTTCTCTGAAAATTTGGTATAGTTGATTATTTCTTGAATTAAATTTAGATTGTCATATCTTTTTTTTCCCCCAGGCTGATATAGGGCTTCCATATCCCCAGAGAGTTGTTCAGTTGCCTGAGATTGTATGGGACCAATATACCAACAGCCTTGGAAACTTTGAAAGAGAATTTAAAAATCGTAAAAGACATACTAGGAGAGTTAAGCTAGTTTTTGATAAAGGTAAGAAATTACGTGGCAAGAATTTAAATAGAAAATCTCTCAGTCTTGCTTTAATAATTCTATACAGTGTCTTCTTTTTAGTAGGTTTACCTGCTAGACCAAAAAGTCCTTTAGATCCTAAGAAGGATGGAGAGTCCCTTTCATATTCTATGTTGCCTTTGAGTGATGGTCCAGAAGGCTCAAACAGTCGTCCTCAGGTAAGCAGAAAAAGTGTACGAGTAGGAAAATTCAAAAATTACTGGTTTGTATTAAAGTTCAAGCAGCCTTTCACTGGAAGGCAGGAACTTTGAAGTAAAGGATGGCCTGGGTTGGAGTCCCAGCTTCACTGCTTACTTGCTGTGGAATTTCTGATGTCATTTACATTAAAGTCTTCAAGTGACAGTTTCCTTTTATATAAAATATAGTGAATATTACCAGTGTTGTAGAGTTGTAAGGATTAAATGAGTAGTACATGCAATATGCCTAATATAGTGACTGACACATAACATTTACTTTTCACTTAAGAGCTCTTTATGTATAGTAGAATGTAAACAAGATTTGAGTCCTGTCCTTGCTACTATTAGGTGAATTTCTGTAGACATGTTACTTTTTCATTCCAAATAAACATTTCCTTTTTATAGAAAATTAAAAAAATAAATCATCTGTATCACAGGATTGCTAGGAGTTTATAAGAAATGAAATAAAGGATTGTAAAAACATTTTGGAAATAATTATGTGCAGACTGAAAAAAGAAACTTGTTAAAATATTTTAAAGTTAATAAAAAATTTCAATTTGTATAGCTATATCAGTGGGTAGTCTGTGTTTTTTCTTATTTGATTTAATACATTGTTTTATATGCAGATGATAAGAGGACGACTGTGTGATGATACCAAACCTGAAACATTTAACCAATTATGGACTGTTGAAGAACAGGTAATAGATATTTTTGTATTGTACAAATTAAGAAAAATAGTATTAAAAAGAATATTGTATGTAGTCTCTCAGTTATGGATTTAAAATATTTAAACTTACTGCTGTCTATCTTTTTGCACACTGCAAAAACATAAATTGAGAACATGAATTCCTTTTTTGGGGATGATTTTTAAAGAAAGATCCTGGACTTAGAGAGGGACATCGAAGCAGGTAGCAAATGGATAGAGTAAGGTAGATATTTTTGTAAAACAGCTTTGGGAGAAAGAAAAATCTAAGGCCAAGTAAAGCTATGCCTCAAAAATGCATTCTTGTTTTTGTTGTGGAGGATTGCTGACAAAGCCGAATGTTCTTTTACATTTTGGCATACCACCAGGATTGTTTGTGGGTAAGGGTTGAGACATTTCTGTCTCATTAGAGTACTAACCACATAATCTATACTGAGTTTAGCAGTATATAAAAAGTAATAGGAATACTCCTTTAGATTTCTGTCAAGATTCAAATGAACTTATACATGTTTTTGTCAAATTTACAGGGGCGAATTTAAACATAGTTTAGTGAGAAAAGATGGTTGGTGGAAATCACCGAATGAATAAAATACTAATTTACTTTTTGGTTTCTTGTGCTCTATTGAAATGAATAGAAAACCTTTGTATAAGGTCTTTCATAGGTTTATTGCTAACCTCATTTTCCCTGTGAAGTCTTAAATTCCGAGAAAATTTTCCTACCATTTTACCATGAGAATTTAAGAATGGTTCTATAAACCTCTCCCCCAAAGTTGGGGAGGGAGCAGTAGGTTTTAAAATGAAAGGCAAATGTTTTAGAAATTCAGTTATTTTTTTCCCCTCTTTTTCTTTATTTCTGTATCTTTGACATCAGTTGTGGTCCCCATGGAGTTCCCATCACCACTTCACCAGTGCACTATCACCTCAGTCCCTTGTGCTCTTTCTGCCCTCAACCCGTTCTCTACCCCCTCCCCACAAAGTGTTTCTGATTTATCCTTGTCTTTTTTTGTTGTTGTTGTTGTTATTCTTTTCCTTGGGCACTTATTTGGTTCCCTTATATTCCTCCTAGAAGTGTAAACCATCTGGTACTTTTATTTTGCCTTCTGACTTAATTCGCTGAGCATAATCCCTTCTAATTCCATCCATGTTTCTACGAATGACTCTAGTTTATCTTCTTTGTTTGCTGAATAGTATTCCATCTTGTACCACATCTTCTTGAGCCAGTCATCTGTTTTTTGAGCATTTAGGTTGTTTCCAGGTCTTACCTATTGTAAATAGTGCATTAGTATTTTTTTTAAAGATTAATTTTATTTATGCATATAAGAGCTGGGGTGTAGACCAGAGGTGTGTGTGTTGGGGGTTTGGGGAGACAGTGACAGGATTCACCAGAGACAGGGTGGGGAGCAGAACAGACGGCTTGACTGGAATACACTAGTAAGGGAAGTAGTGGGTGAAATAGCAGAGGTCTGCTGTACCATGTGGACCACTGCAATAGCTGTACCAGCTGCCAGTAGCTTCATAGTGCTGAAACTTAACCCCTTGTGCCAAATTGGGAGGCCCCTAGAAATTCAGTATTTTACATTGAATTCTTATTCTTATATTTGATCTTGTTTGGCATAGAAAAAACTTGAACAGCTACTCTTGAAATATCCTCCTGAAGAGGTAGAATCTCGACGCTGGCAGAAGATAGCAGATGAATTGGGCAATAGGACAGCAAAACAGGTAACTGAGGATATAGTACTAGATAGTTGGCATGTTTTGGTAGTTTTTTTAATGAAGGATAATGTAGTAGATATTGGCACATCTACCATTTTTAGCTACAAAGAGCTACTATGTGGATTTTCTTTTACTACTAGCATTGTATTTTTGTGTTGATTTCAGAAACAATTTGAGATAATTGTGCTTGTATTATTAAAAGCCAACATAAAAATGGAATAGACTTAGTATCTCTTGAATGTGTAATGTGTACACCAGTTAAGCAATTTCTGGTTAGACTGTGCTAATGTGTTCTCTAATTGTCTTTCTGGGGGAATTTCTGTAGCAATTTCTCCTATACTCCCACTGAGATCAGTATAAAATATGTTTTTATGTTATATGTCCATGAATGTAAAATTTATGTTTAACTTTGGGATCAAATAAATTTAATTTACTTTAATGATGTTTGGTTTGGTCTGGATTTTAATATGTATCATTGATATCATTGTGTTAAATGACTTGTTATGTTTCCTTAGGTTGCCAGCCGAGTACAGAAGTATTTCATAAAACTAACTAAAGCTGGCATCCCAGTCCCAGGCAGAACACCAAACTTATATATTTACTCTAAAAAGGTAAAAATGAAAGTAAACTAGAGAGCTTATATTGATTTCATTAATTTCAGAATTGCTATGTAATTTATTTTTAACTGAACAAGTTGTTAAATTTTTTAAATTCAACTTTATGCATTTTGTTACATTGGGCATAATTACAGAGTAGGATTCCATTATTGCTATTCAGTGAAACTTAGTGAGCTTTAATATTTATTGTTTATTATTTTCTTGGGAGTTAGGTTAGTTTATGTAAATGAGATAGTGCAATAATGATTTTAGATTGAATAAATATCAGAAAGGCCTTTGTGATGCTAAAGTTTTTAGAATGTTTGACTCTTTACTAAATGCAATTTCTGTTTTTGATATGCTACATAAAAATTCAAGAATAGAAATGTTTTATTATGATAGTTTATTTAATCTTCACTACAATTTTAGAAGTATACGTTGTATTACATCACCTTCACTTTACTGATAATTTTAATAACTAACTATTATTCTTAGTATTGATTGCTCTGGTCTGCAATACTGTTCTGCAATCACTTTTTGTTTTAGTGGGAAAACTGGGCCTTATGGTATATTAGATGAGCTATGTAGTCACATAGTAAGACTAAGAACCATTGATCTTCTGGTTGTGATACCAAGCCTTTTCTACTATTCTCTGCTACTTTCAACAGTTAAAAAAAAAAAAAAAACTACTTGCATAAAATTATAGCCAGTTTTTTGCTTTAAATTTTTTTTAATTGAATTACAGTAAACATAGACCATTGTATTAGCTCCAAGTGTATAACATGATTGGAAATAGTGTACATTGTGAAAATGATCATCACATCAAGTCTAGTTAACATTCATCACCATTACATAGTTATACATTTCACCCACCCCTACATCCCCACCTCTGACAAATCAGCAATCTATGAGCTTGCTTTTTTTAAAATTTAATGCCACATGTAAGTTTGGTCATAGGGTATTTTTCTTTCTCTGATTTATTTCACGTAGTTCTTTGCTATAATTGCAAAAGATAAAGCACATAATTCACCTTTTTCATTTCCTTAGTAAGTCATCCTGAGAATTACCCTTCCTCACCACTGACAGAATTTAAGAGTATATCAAATGCTGTTTTCATTCCATATTGAAGATATTTTACATTAAGAATATTATTTATATAGTTCCATGTTCTACAAGTTTTGATTTTACTCTTATCAAGCTTTGGAAGCTTGTTTTAGTTTGTCAATTATTTTTAAATGTTTGGGGTTTTTTGCTCCCTAAAATATATTGTTACCTATGTTAGATGACTTTGAAATGTTGAAACCTTGATAAACAACATACAACTTAATTCTGATCTTCACGGTTAATTTCTCATTTAGCTTCAAATGCATTGTGCATTGTGTACAGCTAAGACTTGATGATGATAGCAAAAAGAATAATAAAGAAACCTATAAGTATTCCCTCATTTGACTGTCCTGAATTTTATGTTAATAAACACTTCAGCTATAGAGACTTTGCTGATCCATAGACACAACAATTTTGTTGTCATGGTTAGAGTTTGAATTTTGAAGCAGATGAAATGATGGTTCTACGTGTAGCTGAGGTTATTATTTGTGGATGAAGAGTCTGCATAGTACTTGAGAGTGAGAGCTTTGGTACCACATAGGTCTGGTTTGTAATCTTGGTTCTACTATTGCTGCAATACCTTGAACAAAAAAAATTAACCTCCCTGTGCCTCCATTTCGTCACTTTAAATTAGAGATGATGGTCACTATTTTACAGAATTGTTGAGAAGATTAAATGATACTGACAGTGGAGTAAGCGGTGAATCAGTATTAGATACTATTTTCAGACACTTACTGTGTTATTGAAACTTTCCTTTTACTTGATAGTTTCATACCTGTTTTAAGCTACTTCATCCATCCTGAAAAATGATCATAAGTGATCCGTGGCAGGGAAACATACATACTAAATAATGAGTTCATTGTACTTGTTCTTAGTTAATTCCCCTACATTTTTTTTTTTAGTCTATTTGTACTTTAAAAATCCAAATACCATTAAAGAAAAAACCTTAAGAGAATATTCTGAAGGATAGAGATGTAATCATTCTAATAGATAAGCTTGCTGGAGGTAGCATATTTTATTCTTTTAATCTTTTTTCACTGATCCAATAAACATTGTTTTTCTCACTTAGTCTTCAACAAGCAGACGACAACACCCCCTTAATAAGCATCTCTTTAAACCTTCCACTTTCATGACTTCACATGAACCACCAGTGTATATGGATGAAGATGATGACAGATCCTGTTTTCATAGCCACATGAACACTACTATTGAAGAGGCATCAGTAAGTTACCTGTTTACACTGTTTAATCTACCTCTTTAAGGAATCTTGGTTTCTTCTCTTTCAATTAACAAGTCAAATTTATAGTTGTTTTTATTAAGACTTCTTAGTAAGGACATTTTCAAATAATATACAGAAATAGATAGTGTGATGAATTCATATGCATCCATGAGCAGGTCCCAGACATCATACAATATTATTGTCATATTTATAAAAAGATAATTATTTATATGATTAAATATGCAGTGTTCATGTTTTCCCAGTGATAAATTGCAGATTTCCTTCTTGCCTTCCTACCTCCTGCCTCCCTTTCTTTCTCTCTCTCTCCATATTCTCTTCTCACATTTGTTTTGTAGAGATTCATGTGGTTTTTAATGTTTGCTTTTTCTTGTTCTCATTTAAACTGTTCTTCTGTTCCCTGAATTTCCTGTAAATTGATAATAGATCTAGATAATAGATCAGTTTCAGATCTGTTTGTTAGGATAAGCAGACCACTTCATGTGTTTTCATGTTGGTTGTTTCTTTTTTGACAGCAACCATTGATCATTGACATAGATGTGGCAAGTTGTGATATTTTTTCATTTCTTTGACAGAATATTGTATAAATTAAACCACCCCTGATCAACTGCTTGATTACCCTACAAAACATGTAGAAGATACAGCATAGTTGCTTGATTCTTTCTTTATTTCTTGTTTTTCAAATATTCTGTGTATTCTCTAATAAATTGCAAAAGTGACTTAGGAAGTTTTAAAATGTTTTGTACTCTGATGAACTGTTGAATCTAAATATATTTATTTAGTTTTTCTGCTTTATATTCTAGTCTTTATTAGTGTTAAATTGGTTCATTAACCTTCAAATTGGATTTTGAATTCATTTGAAAACACTGGTAGTTTTTAATTGCTTTCATATTGTACGATATGACAAGGAAGTAAATTACAAGTCTAATGTATTTCCTGCCTATACTTAGATTTGCCTCCTTTTATTGTTAGTAGCCATCCCATGTGAGGTGATTTGATTTCTCTTAATCCTGGTCTTGTTGACCAAATTTAATAATATCCTTAGACTTAAAATACAAATTAAAAAACTTTCAGGTTGTATGCTTTACATTTCGTTAAAATAGCCTGAATTTAGTAAATTTTATTGTGAAATTTTTTGCTGTGTTATTTATTGCAGCATATTTATTACTGTTACATTATTTGTTATGTTTCTCAATGATGACATAGAAAGGCATTAACCTGTAATTTAATATCATTAGTTGACACAATTTGAAATGGGTGATAGTGCAAAGTAAGGTAGGTAAAGTTTCAGATTGTAAGGAACCTTATCTAGCTATGGACTTTGGACTTGACACTACAGAGAGCCAGGAAACCACTGGGAGATTTAAGTAATGGGGTGTTGAGGGATCAGGCAGGGTGGTGGTAGAGGAGTGAATGGATACTAGAGGGTACATTTGACAGAGATTTTAGAAAGTGTTAAGTAGTGATAGAATTTGTTGGGTAGCTATGACAATGAAAAATTATGGAGAAGTCTTAGATTTGGGCTTTGGATTATAGCATGTGTAGGGAGTTATATAGACATATCTGGGTTCAAATCACCTGATTCCTAAACTAGTTTCCTTGGTGTAACATACAGTAGTTAATAATACCGAACATGGAGAGCAAGAGAAATGGAAAAGACAGGAGTTGTTTCAGGACTGGGAATGTATAAAAAACCAGCTCAGTGAATGGGGGATGCTTTTAGGAATATTGTAGAAATTAGTGACTGTGGGATTAATAATTAGTTAGCAAAGGAATGACATGGATACTGGGTGACAGCGCACAAATAAATTGGGAGAATAGAAGCAGTTAGTAATTGAGCTAACAAATTCATATATATATGGTTTCTTTTATACTCTATTCTAAGTAATCATCTTGGTAACTTATTTCCTCTCCTTGAGTAACAGAGGAAATATACTGCCTTGATCATTGGGAATACAGAGCAGAAAGAAGAGACTGGTTTCCTATTGTTAAAAATATGCCATATTTTCCTGAGAAATCATAAAAATTTGTTAGTTTGGAGAAGAGGAGCATCCTATAGATGAGGCAGAAGTAGATTATAAGGAGTTCTCAAGTAGCTGTAAGCTTATTAGATTGAATCTACATTAGTGTGTGAAAGAGGGGGAATCAGGTCATGTTGCCCTGCTACTTGCATTATTAGAGAGCTTGCTACAATATTGTAAACTATATTGCATTATGAAGACTTCCAAAGGTATTAAAGTATTGTTAATAGTAGCATCATTTCTGTGAGTCCTAAAAGTAACTCAAAAGTGAAAAGTATTTGAATCAGTATTTGTTATATCTGTTTATTTTAATTATCTAACTAAATTTTTTTGTGTTTCCTTTTTCCTCTTTTAGGATGAAGAAAGTATTCCTATCATGTATAGGAATTTACCTGAATATAAGGAACTATTACAGTTTAAAAAGTTAAAGAAACAGAAACTTCAGCAAATGCAAGCTGAAAGTGGATTTGTACAACATGTGGGCTTCAAGGTAAATTCTTTTAATCTTATTATTCATTTATTTTTTTGAATGGATGATAAATATTTAAGGTGGTTTCCAGAGTTTAACATCTAAAACTTCTAAACATCAGGTAGAAGTTAAGAGTTTAGCTCTTGTCCTGAATGTAGTACACCACAATTACCTGATGTCAAGAGAATTGTGATGCAGTAGAGAGAAAAGAAACATAAGGATTTCTGTATGTTGAAGTCAAATTTTTAAAAAAAAAAGATTTATTTATTTATGCATACAAGAACTGGGGTACAGGTCAGAGGTACAGGGGTGTGAGGATTTACCAGAGACAGAGTGGGGAACAGAACAGGCAGGTTGACTGAAATACACTGCTGAGGAGAGCAGCGGTGAGACAGGAGAGGTCTGCTGTACCATGTGGGTCACCTCCCTGGCTGGGGATCAAACTCAAGCTGCAGTGGCTGCCAATAGCTTCATGTGACTTAACTCCTTAACCCCTTGCACCACCAGGGAGGTCCCCATTGAAGTTAAATTTGAGATAAATTTTTTCTATCTTCTCCTCCCCACAGCTGAGAGATATAATTGACATATTAAAAATTATATATAAAGTGTACAAAAATGTATTTATTTTATTTTATTTTTTTTAAAGATTTATTTATTTATGCATACAAGCACTGGGGTACAGGCCAGAGGTATGGGGAGGTGAGAGGCTTCACCACAGAGAGCAGGGAGCAG
>JAGFMF010012074.1:4649022-4667173 GCA_019455555.1 Galemys pyrenaicus
CCCCTCCCTGGCTGGCAGCAGGGATCGAACTCGTGCTGTAGTGGCTGCGGTTTGCTTCACAGTGCGTTGCTTAACCCACTGCGCCACCAGGGAGGCCCAAAGTGTACAAAAATTTAAAGAATCACCTCATAGTTTGCTTGTATATGTGTGGTGAGAATACTTAAGATATACTGTCTTAGCGAAGTTCAGGTATACAATACAGTATTAACTATAATCATAATACATCTATTCCACATCATTTTGAAATACCCATTATGTTCTAGGTACTTTACTAAGTGTAAGGGATTCAGCAGTAAATAAGGTGCACACAGTTCCTGCCCTCATTCTGTTTGCATCTTATAAAGAATTTAGAGAAGTTGAATGAGTTAAACTGTTGAGTATGACTGGAGTACACACTGTAGAGTAATGAGAGTTTATTGAAGGGCCTTGGAAATTTTGCTAAGGAGATTAAATTTTCGTAAAAGTTTGGAGAAACAATTGAATAATTTGAAGCAGATATTAATATGCAGTTTGCTTGTTAGAAAGAGCTTCAGCTACTTAAAACTGTTAATTGATAACCTCTATGAAGGCAGTGGGTTTAGAGTGTATAACTCTGAACTTCTAGCTACTATGTTGTTAAATTCTTTTCACAATAATGTATTCATATGTGCTATTTATGTAATTGAAGGAAAATTAGGTGAAAGGGAAAATGAACATTTTGGCTTTAGTGTGGAAATTCGATAGAACAAGACTGGAAGCAGGGAAACCATCTTTTGGTATTTAGATAAAAGATCGGAATATCTTAAATTTGACTGGTGGCTATGGGAATAGAGAGATTGACAACTTTGAGAATACTTTAGTCATTAGAATTGAGTGTATTTGGTGGGATTAGAGGGAATAATAATGAAACTATGAACTCGTAAACTGAAATTTCAAACAAAATTATTATACCTCTGATACTCTGACATAGTCATTAGCCAGACTATATTAAATGGCTTGACCTCCTGATATTTAAGTGACCCATTTGAGATTTTCCTAAGACACAAGTCCGACCTTTCACAAGGAAACTCTCCAAGTCTCATAATTTTGCTTCAAGACACAACCATGGCTTATTTGACAATCTCTCAGCCACTGTAGTTGACTGATGAGAGATGCTATATATGAGAGTCATTTTAATTTCCAAAATAGTGTCGAATATGTTGAGGCTATTGCAGTACCACTGCAATGAGAAAAGGCTGGATCTGCTTTTTCTTCATAATGGGCATTGGTTATTAGCAACCCTCAGGGTTGAGGGTGATTGAGTAAGATGAAAATACAGAGTACTTTGTGTTCATTTGGGTGTGTGTTTTTGACCATAATAACCTGTTAAATAGTTCTGTATTAGAACTGTATAGTTTTAACTATGGGATTCACAGCCATTGTAGACTGTCCTGAAGTATCTTTCAAGTAGAGTTAATAATGAAATGCCCAAGTTTGCAGATAATTTACTTAACATTTTCTTTAAAAAAAAAAAAGATAGCATATTGAATATTGTAATATTCTTTTCACCCACCTGAAGTTCAGTTTTGTGTGGAATTTCTGCTAGTTTGCCAAGAAATTGTATCCAATTTATGACCATTTTTGTATTGTACTGCCGTTTAGTGTATGGGAAGAGAGGAAAGGATGTCTATGTGCACATCATGTGTTTCCCAGAAGGGAAAAAATAGATTTGAAACAATGGAGCTTAATACTCTTTCTCTTTGAATCTGTAACAGTGTGATAACTGTGGCATAGAACCTATCCAGGGTGTTCGGTGGCACTGCCAGGATTGTCCTCCAGAAATGTCTTTGGATTTCTGTGATTCTTGTTCAGACTGGTAAGTATTTTCTTTCATTGTGTGTTTTAAATTTTGACAACTCAGTAGTTTCTCACCATTGAGGCATTTGATTTTCAGACTATTTTGAAAATTACCAAACTTAATGGATTAAACACTTATTCTAGCTAATAAAAAATTTTTATTTATAACACATCTCAATCTAAACTTTCCTTTAGAGATTTTAATAGATTAGTGAATTTAGAGCGTTAAGAGTTAGGAAGTTTTATAATATCTAGACTGAATTACATCTGATGCCATGTAATAATGTGTTTGCATGTTTTTTTTTTCTTTGCAGCCTACATGAGACAGATATTCACAAGGAAGATCACCAGTTAGAACCCATTTATAGGTCAGAGACATTCTTAGACAGAGACTACTGCGTGTCCCAGGGCACCAGTTATAATTACCTTGACCCAAACTACTTCCCAGCAAACAGATGACATGGAAGAGAACATCATATACTAGTCCTCTTCAACACATAGCAATGGTATCATTGTGAATTATGTGCAGTTTGGAAAGTTTCTCTGCTTTCCCTGAAATGACACTCACAGCATGACAGCTTCCTGGGTGTTCTCGTCAAGTCCAGCTCTGCACCGTTGTGGCTCTAGATCACTGTTCAGCAGCTGAACATTCCTGGTGAGCAAAGGGTTTCCTGGTGAATTTCTCACCACCACCTTAAAGCCTTTTAGGTGGTGATCTTAAATGGGTGAGATGGAAACGAGAGCACACATTAAAGAGAGAGTAAATTCCAAAGGTTTCAAAGAACTTGGTCATAAATATGATAATAAGAAGACAAAGTATTTATATTAAAAAAGTTTAGTAGCTTTCAGTTTTGTGAAAATAGTTTTCAGCACAGAAACTGACTTCTTTAGACAAAAGTTTTAACCAATGATGGTGTTTGCTCCTAGGATATACACTTCAAAAGAACTCACTGTCCCAAGGGTGGCCACTGAATGGCCTTTAGTAAATTGGAGCTGCTTAACCATATTGATGTCTAATTTCTTTTAACCACAATGAACTGTCCTTATTACCAACAGCAAAGCACTACAGGAGGCAACTGTGGCATTGCTTCCTTAACCAGCTCATGGTGTGTGAATGTTATAAAATTGTCACTCAGATATATTTTTTAAATGTAATGTTATATAAGATGATCATGTGATGTGTACAAACTATGGTGAAAAGTGCCAGTGGTAGTAACTGTGTAAAGTCTCTAATTCACAACATTAATTCCTTTAAAATACACAGCCTTCTGCCTCTGTATTTGGAGTTGTCAGTGCAACTCATCAAAGAAAACTGCCTAATATAAAAATCATATATATGGTAATAATTTCCCTCTTTTGTAGTCTGCACAAGATCCATAAAAGATTGTATTTTTATTACTATTTAAACAAGTGATTAAATTTAGTCTGCGCAGTGAGCAAGAGTTCACATGCATTCTTTTATACTGCTGGATTTTGTTGTGCATCATTTAAAACATTTTGTATGTTTCTTCTTATCTGTGTATACAGTATGTTCTTGAATAATGTTCATTTGTCAGGAGAACTGTGAGAAATAAACTATGTGGATACTGTCTGTTTATATTATAGAATGCTTGTTGTGACTTCCTTTTGGTTAAATTTTGGACCTTTTTACTAGTGTTAAAGCTTAAAATTGTCTTTTCATTTTTTGGGGTTTTTTCCCTTTACGGTACTTTACCTACCTGTCTGTCCTTTGGAAAGAGTAAGGACTATATTATGGAAAAAGGGTGAATTTGAGAAGCTTTGTAAAAGATTTTAATGTTTTCACTCAGTTTGAGCTGAAACAGTAAATTAGACTGGGTTACAAAAAAAAAAAAAATACACCAAGGTTAAAGAAAAAGGCAATTATTTATGTCCAGATGTGAAAATGAAGCTTAGGTTGGGATTTTTATTTTCATTCTTTTTGATGAAAATAAGCCCCCCGTGAATTTAATTTAAACAGGGAAGCATTTAAAAATCACTGTATTCCCTGGAAATTATTATTAACTATTGGAAAAGACAATACAAATTTTGTAAGATTAAGTATTATACTAACCCAGTTTTTTTAGCATCTTCTGTTTTTTCCTGTTTTAAATCAAGGAAACATTATTTACTCGTCCTCTTCAATACATTGTAGGGTACTAAAAAATATACCCTGAATTTTATAATTGAGAAAAGTATTATTTTAAATATAGAAATATGAAATATTTAATATATTGATTAGAGATTAGTAGTGATAATGATAAAATATATTGCATACAAAAGAAAAGGAAATGGATTTGAGCTTAACTTCTCATCCTGGAGTAATTATTTGGGAGAAGAGGGGAACCTTAGGAGGAAGATGGGAATTTAGTATTCTGGGCATTTTGATATTTAACATTGACATATGCCAGATATGTATCTTTGGCAGTAAGACAGTACTTGAAGGATAACTTCTGTAAACTCCTGTATTTGCATAGAAATAAAACTGATAGGTTTTAGAGAGCCATTCATATCCGTTCAAAAATCGTATAAAGTATGATGTATGCCTTGGAAGAGTGATACAGTTGTTTATATAAACAGAATAGACAAAATTAATCCATTTAAATATATTTTTCAGTGGCAAAGATTTTGAGAATTTGGAGTTTATGGTAAAGAGGATTATTTTCTGCTTGAGTGAAGATGTGTTTATTATGCATTTTTGGCTCTAAGCAGTTAGTTCTCATGACTTTAAATGCCTGAAAGGGTAGTAGAAGCAGTAATGTGTTATTTTAATTTGAGGGCTGTAAGAATGGGCAGTACTTTCGTCATTTGCAAGTGGGCCTTCCATCCCCTACACAGAGGTATTAACAACACAGCCCTGCTTGTTAAAGCATTGCTTACTAGGTGGTCTTCAGTAGATCAGATGTATGTCCTGAAATACTATGCTCAAGTTACTTGCTAAGGAACTTTTAGTAACACCTAAAACCACTGCTTTAAAGTTTAGGCAGAAAAGGTTTTGACTGGTTGTGTGGTATTACTAGTAGCAAATACTGATACAGTGCTTACTGTGCGTGAAGCAGGCATATCATAACAAATTGAATTCTCACTACTTTGTGAAGTAGGCTCATTTATTAACCTGTTTTCATATGAGGAAATTAGCCAGAGAGGCTAAGTAATTTCCCCAAGCTCATGTAATGAATTAAGTGTTGATGCTAGGATTTTAAACTCACAGACGCTCCAGAGTAAGCCTCACTACCCTCTTTTCCCCAAGCAAGAATATTCCCTTTGTGTCAGGCATCACCAGAGTGACAGAGGTGGAAGATCAGGGAGTGCTTTGCAGTCTTTTTTCCTTTGTGTGCTGTGGCTGCCAGAGTGCAAATCTAGACATGTGTGCGGGTTTGAACACAGAATAGATGTCTTGGCTGGAGCTTACGTACTGAAATAGTCTGCCTGTGGCGAACTTGAAATCGCACATGTAATTTGTGTATTTAAATGTGCCAGCAAATACGTGGTCATAAGGCTTTAGACAATGTTCTCCTGCCTTTGATAGGTTTTATTTCACTGCAGTTTGCTGCCTCTCACTTAACCTGATGATACACTGTTTTTCTTCCCTTATCCCATTTATTTAAATTTAATTGCAGAATGCAACAATTTCCTGAGATACCGGGAACGTTTTTATTTTTTTAATGAAACAAAAAGTCTATCACATGTAGTAAGGGTAAATGCTGTATTTCTTTTTTACTCATAAGTAGGGCATGCTGTATCAATTATATTTCTTAACTGTGAATTGGAAAGTTTGAAGGCCATTGTTCTAGGTGTACTATATGGAATTAGAAGTCTCCAGATAACTATTAGGTTTTCATACAAGATTATACAAGCATTGTCCTTTGAGGTTATATTGTTTTTTTTATCTCTTACCTTGATGAAAAATGTGCCCCTGTTTACATGGTCCCAGAAAAAAAACAACTTTTTTTTTTTCATAGTTTATATAGACGATGAACTGGATTTTAGAGAGTGGTGTCATTTTTAGATCCCTGAGGATATAAACCATCCATGCCTGTCTGTATCCCTAGGGCCTGGCTCTTAGTCGATTCTTAATAAATCATTTGATGGTTGTATGACCACTGTTTTTGTGACTTAAATTTTTTTCTCTAGGAAGTTAGGAGACAACACCTATGCCTGAGTATGTCTTTGGACCCTCAGAGGGCTTGTCTCAGTATCATAATAATCTCAGAGAGGACTGAAATATGAATTGCCTTCTTACCTTATATGGAGAATATGGTTCAATTCTGAGGCTGAGACGACTTTGGCTTTCCTCAATACCCCAGACAGGTCATTTATCTTGATTCTATGCCATGTTTTAGTGATGTAATAGAGGACACTAGAGTAGAAATTCTGAATCCTAGTCTAAATTGTGGAAGTGAAGCACTCAACAGATGTTGACCAGAAAACATCTTTTATGGAGCACTATGAACTAATAAGTGATTTACAGGTATTATTAACTTGTTTAATTCTCACAACACCTCTATGAGCCTGCTTGCTATTATATCTCCTGTACAGATGAGAGAACTAAGGTTCAAAGAATTTAAATGTTAGCAGTCAATAATAATTGCTATGTGTGGGACTGGGGATACAAAGCTTTGCCCTTATGGAGCTAGTGGTCTAAGGCATAAGACCAGCAATAAACAAGTAAACAAAAATTACTGTGATTTTTTTTTTTTAGGCAGAGGTAAATGCTATGAAGAAAAATGATAGAAGAATGGAGACCAATCTGCTATTTTAGATAAAACAATCAAAGAATGCTTCAGTGACAAGGGTAAATTTGAATGATCTCAGAGGGAATTAGCTTTATGTGTAATCTGGAGAAAGAAACAGAAGGTTGGCAACAACAAGGCCTGTTCCTGTAAAAAGCTTGACTTTTTCCAGGCAACTTTGTAGCTGGAGCCAAATGAAGAAGAGAGTGGTAACTGATGGGGTGAGAAGAGGGTACAGAACCCCTGATTGTTGTGCCTTTTTTTTTTTTCCTTTTTTAGTAGAAGATCTGGGGTGCAGGCCAGAGGTGGGGGGGTGAGAAGATTCACCAGAGACAGAGTGGGGAGCATAAAGGCAAGTTTGTTAAAATACACTGCAGCAGAGCAGTGGGCGAAACGAGACATTTGCTGTACCATATGTGGTTTATCTCCCTATCGGGGGATTGATTTTAGGCCATAGCTGTGATAGTGCTGAGATTTAACCCCTAGGCCACTGGAGAGGCCCAAGACCCTGGCTGTTGTAAAGGAGCTTGGATTGTGTTCTTATGTGTTGTTCTGCTGAGCAGAGACCTCTGAGGTACTTGCTTTAAAATTCTATGACTTTAAAGTAGTGATGTCATCTCAAGCCATTCAAATCAGCAACATGCTTTAGCAATTCCATACAGCATGACTTGGTTTGTACCTCCAGATACTCTTCAAGGGCAAAATCATTTATCCCTGCTGACTTTTTTCAAGAGGGACTGTTGCCCACAGCTATCAAAGCCATGGTGGGCTCATCTGCTGCCCTGTGGTCTCTTTCCTTTACCCAAGTTGTCAGAGCTGCAGTGGGCATTGGCTGTGTTTGACAGAGTGTGGTATGTATTTAAAGAATGTTACTCCCTATAAAGTCATTTTGTGTTTTCTAGCACAGCAGATAATGGAACTTTTTCTAATACTCCTTCCTTGTGTTCCCCTATAGAGGGTATGACAATTTGGGGTAGTAATAAACTTTGACAACTGTGTGAGTTGTAGGAATGCACCCCTTTATTATTAGAGGAATAATTGTAACCAAAGAAATTTTAATTTCTTCTTTAGCAAATACATTTGTGTTAAGAATGACTGCTAGAGAAACAGGAAATAAGAAAATTACCATGTATCATGATTACACTGAGAGTTCTCTCTGTAATAGTTCAAAGTTGGTATCTTGCCAAAATTAAAACCATATGAGCATATCATAAATCTCAATTACTGTGTTTGCTTCTCATTCTGTTTGGAATAAGGCTTCAAATGCTCTCCAGAATGATGTGAATTACAAAATAAATAGAAAAACGTATCCTGTGTTCCATTTATTTTATTTGTACATATCCATTTCAAGAAAAAAAAAACTTTAAAAATACAATTCTGTCCCAGAAATGGATCCTTGTCTGCACAACCATTGGAAAAAAAAAATCATGCAAACTGAAACTGATACTTTGTAGTGACTGAATGGAAGATGCAGTTAGTTCAGTAGAATATATAAGAAGCTCTGATCTGGGAACTGATAACACAAAAGAGAACCTAGACTTCACTGGTTTGATGCAAGGAGACAAAATTTTACATACGGGTATGATAAGGTCTGCAAACCCCTGAAAAAGGCCCTTGTGAAATAAATACAACTTTGGAATCTGTTAAGCAGTGTATACTGGCATGCCCCTCACCACATCAGTTTTATTACTGTGTTTCTTACTTGACAATAATCATAATAGGTAACTTAATTGAAATGAATTCACATTTGTCATTGAGTGCAATAACATCACCTCATGCTTTTCATTTACAGTTCTTGGCATTAATTTATAATAATGGAAATGCACCACTAGGTTTAAGAGACAGTAAGTCAGACAATTTATCCAGTTTATTCTCTTAGCCATTATGACAGTACTGCCAGGTAGCCGGTTCCCTAAAAATGTTAATTGGTGTTCAGTCTGGGTTTTTCCGTCTTGCAAAAGCTATGCAATTTCACACTAAATTTCCTAGCAAATTTGTTAGAATTTTATCAAATTTCTTATCAACAGCATTGTCAACCCAGCCTCTGGCTCTGAGTGACGAGTGGATGGGAGTTGAAGTGACTGACAGCCACCAGAGTTGCCAATGCCTGCTCCTCCCACCCACCCCCTAACACACAAACACGCATTAAGGGCCTTCAGCAGACAACAGTGTGTAAATTTTGGGGAGAGGAGGGAAGATTTCACAGATCGCTATCTAATTGATAAAAGCAGAGCCATATAATCAGACTCTAGCAAGTCTCGAGGTCACAACCAACAGGACTGGCGATTCACACACTAGCTTAGCTCTGGCACAATCCATATTATAGAAAAGTGTGCTGTGAGTGCAGGTAGCTCTGAGTTACAAAGAAGTCGGATAATACCAATACACCATGCATGATTTCCAGACCCCTCTCAGGTCAAGCTGGGGGAGCAAATAGCGATGTCAGGATTTAGGGGGACACAAAGGATTAATTGAAACATAACTGTGAAGGGATGAATCTTCCAGTATTTTTCTGTTTCCACCTTTCTGCATTGTTGCCTTCAGAACACAGAGTCAATAGCTGTGCAGAGTTGAAGAAAGACTTCCTCTGGTGTCCCTTCTGCATTTATCTACATTTAAAAGGAAAAAAAATACATTAGTCATATGCAATGTTTGTATATAGAGACCATTTTAAATGTCGGCCAGCAGTAGAAGGATAAATTGTGGAATAATCACATAACGGAATATACTATAGCAATGGGGAGGACAAGTGACAGCTATATTCAACAGCTTGGATTAATCCTACAAAGTTGAGGGGAAAGAAGCAAGTCTCAATATGCATGCATGATGAATCAGATTTATCTAAAGTTCAAAAATCAAACTAAACTATGTTGGTTAGGGATCCACGCGTGAATGGTAAAGCCATAAAGAGAAGCAGGAGGTCATAAAAGGATAGTGGTTACATCTTAGGGAGAGGAATGGAGATGTATCGGGAAAGACACATCAGGGAGATTTTGATTCTCTTCTATACTTTGACCTGTGTTGGTGTTCATTTTTTATTATTTCAAATCTTATTTCACATTTACGTATAACCCTATAAATGACATTGCTCACAGTAAAGAAACATTTTTTTAAAATGTTAACATCTAATCCTTTGTCATACAATCTGCAACTTGTCTGTCTCCCTGGCTAGAGACTCTCCATGGAGGGGTAAAATAACTTCACTGTTGCAAAGTTTATGTCTCTCATAGCACCTTGCCTATTGCTTTACTGCTCCTTCCTTTTCCCGTCAATATTTTCTGGGTGCCCCCAACAATGTGTTATGTGTTGGATATACTAGATTGAACAAGACATGACAGCTCTGCTTTCGAGCTCACAGCTCAAGGAAAGACACTACTGAACAAGAATTTATAGGTATGAGGTAAGCACACAGAAGCTATGAATATAGCAGTGGCACTTGATCTTGGGAGGGCAGAAAAACTGCCTGAGGAAAATCGTCATTTGCAATAACAAAATTTACCACAGATGGAACATAAATGCTTTTTAAACAATTGGGTAGTTCTAACAATGATCTTATAAGATGGGTATTGTTATCCCTATTTCACAGATGCTGTAACTGAAGCTCTGACAAAGAATTAAATTTCCTAAAGTCAGATTGCTAAGTATGTGGCAAGGCCTGGTTAAATTCCAAGTCTCTGACTCCCAAATCCTTGAACTTGTTAATTTCTACACCCACCAATCAAACTGGCTGGGTGGGAGTAGCCAAGAATGAAGCTGGAATTGTAAGGGGAGTTCTTTGTCCCAGTGTCCAATGCTTTGTTTGTGGCACAAACACTTTCCAAAGACCACGGTGGATCTTTCTTAGAAGAAGCAGCTAATTAAATGAGGAATTGACTCCAAGTCACTGCTTCATTTCCATGTGAATATTCAGGTTGTAATATACTTACTTAATGCAGGGATACTTGCAGTGGGACCTCAAGTTCCATTTCAGTTCTGCTTCACTCGTGCAAATCCCAACTATATTCTGAAACCTCTCTTGTCCCCACAAGGTGGCTGAAATTTTGTGGTCTTTAACTGCTCTCCATAGCATCTCACTGAACTCTACTACAGTCAGTGTATCGTGGTTACTTTCTGAGAAATGTGTTAACATAGAGTGTAATTACACAAACCCAGATGGTATAGCCCACCTGGGCCACCATCGTCTGTGGTCAGTCATGGACCAAAATGTTATCAAGTGAAGCGTGAATGTAGTTTCTTGCATTTAAGTACTTAAATGTCCTTTTTCTACTAACCAGCCCTTGAAACATTTTCCTCCTCTAATTCATTCTTCCTTAACCAATACTATATAACACTCCCCAACCCTATATGATTTTCTAAATTTATCTTTCTTCTGAAGGAAAACCAGGTCTATATTTCCTGCACTCCTATTTAATAGTCATACCTTTTTAAAATGGTATTATTTTTGATTGAGGTAATGTTGGTTTATAACACTGTAAATGAGTTAGGGGAGGTGTTCACAGCTCTTCAGCTGTATGTCGCCACAACATACCACCAGAGCACACATGATGCTGCACCATTGGGCCCTTTACTTTTTAGCACCCCCATCGGCCTGTCTCTTAACACTGACAAATTATTAGTACAATTTTTTTCCAAGAGTATGATTACATCCTATTTTTGGCAATTGATAACCTTATCAATCATTGTTGCACCAGTGTTGCATGACATACATAATTTGATATTACCATTATTCAGAATTTCTTTTAGACTGACAAAAAGACATTCATTCATTCTAACAGCTTTTTGGTCCACTGTGAACTATGAACTAATGACTCAACACATTCAACTGGTTGTAATTCACTATGATGTTCAACTTCTCACATGTTGGCCATATATATCCCACCGATAAGCCAGGTCTCCACATAATCAGCTAAATAGTAGGCTTGGTAAGGACAAGGTTGTTAGTCAGCCTTTGGCTCTAGAAAGGCAGGCAAAGGAAAAGAAGAATGAAAATGTATCCTCACTTCCACATTTCCTCACAGACGAGAGGTGTGGTGAGGGGAGAAACACTCTGTTGGAGCCCATTTTTTGATTCTCAGTCTGAGCTTTTTGGAAGGATAAGGTGAGGGTGTCTCATAAAAAACAGGCACATTGTTTCAGAAACAATGGCAAGAGCATAAGCAAACACCTGCAGGCGTGACACTTGCTATGTTCTGATGACTGGGAGGCAGGAGGCTTTTCAGGGGGATCTTGTCAATCAGCCAAAGGTGTTTTTGGAGAAAACTTGGGGGCCCAGGCTGCCAGAGTGAGCTAGAATATTTAATTGAATATTTCCCCAACTTAAATATTTCCCCAGAACCTTATCTCGAATATTTCCTCTTTCTATTTTCATCCAAAACCTTTCTCCTCATTTTGCTCTGTGGCTTAAACATGGGGATTGATTTATTTAATTAAATAAAAAGAGGTTTCACATTGCCCAGACAGAATCAGGTGCTGTTATGTTTGCCTCTGTGCAGCCCAAGGACTTGAGATTTAAATATAAAATCAAATAATGAGGCTTGTAGATGGAAAAAGCAGTCTTTGACTTTGGTCACTGGGAAATCTACGAAGCTATCCAGGAACCTCAGGAGGTCCAAGAAGCAAAAGCTTGAGAATAAAATTCATTTTTTAAAATAAAAGTGTGTGTGTGTGTGTGTGTGTAAGGCATGGAGTGGATTTTTAGGGAGCAGAAGAGAGCCCAGCTGAATTAGCTAGGGCCAAAACTGCCTGTCTACTCTCAAAATTTTCTGCTTTGGTTCTCCACAGATTACCTGGAAGCTTCATGAATCTCAAAGTGGATTCTCCCTGCTCATCTAATTCGCAAATGGAGAATATTTTAAGAGAACATTAAATAACTTTATGTTTTCATATGTAATTGCATGACTCAAAGGAAATGGGAAAAAAATTGCTAATTGCTTCCTAAACCATAGGCTCTATTGCCAGCCCTTATAATTTTAGCAAATTTAAACCAGTCAATCAGGTAATAGTGTTTAATACCCTTAGTGAACAGATAAGAATCCTAATTAGTACATTGATTGTTTTGTGTGACGACTTTTCTGTTATTGTACAAACTTGAAAATAAGATGTCCTCCCACATACTGTAAGTGTTAGCTCCATAATCATTGCTTGTAAAACTAATTTACAACAACCTTTCACTGTGGATAGTAAAAGAAGCTGCACCAGAACCTATGAGGTTTTAATGTATTTAATTGGAAACTAGGTAAGTAGCTCTACTTCTAACTTTAAGAACTTGCCCTTTTTGGTCTGAGGCTTACTATAAAAAATCCTGGAGCAAGTGATAACCCTGATCAGTACAGAAAAAGATTTTTTTTTGTTGTTTGTAAAAAGCTGAAGACAAGTGAGCAGTAAATAGGATCAATTTCTAAGTCTTCACCAGCCTTTTCGAAGGAAAAGTAGAGCAGTCAGTGATAATATTTCTGCCAGCAGTTAGTGGACCACACTGCTAAATTAGGAAATCTGTCACACTGCTGTGGGAGCTGCACCTTTTGTCTGCTCTTTCTCTTTAGTTGCATGAACTTGTAAACTATCAAATAGTTGGCCGGTTCTAACATTGCCCAAATTGAGTTTGTTTTTCCTGGATTTTCCCACATCACTCAAAACACTGCTTGAGTTTTGGTTTTGGTTTTGTTTTTCCTGTAACGGCGCCATGAGGCTTCTGGGTTTAACCCAGGCTGTCATAGAGCTGTTCATGGTCATAGCAGGCAGCCTCCTTCCTCTTCTAATCTGGTTCCCTTAAACCAGACAGCACCTTGCCCCACAGGGACCGAGGCCAGACCTTAACATGTGGCACCTGCCCACTCTCTGGGGCTAACAATTAGGTGAACTTTTCAAGAGTTAGGGATGTGGGAAACACTATGCTGAGGAGTCACCCATTTCACATATTCATTCAGGTATTTCTCTCCTTCTCAAGGCCACAGAAAGGAGGATGTCTACATATGTATCTTTAGAGAACTTACAGGACAAACCTTAACAACAAAAGTTTGCTCAATCAACAAGATGATTTATAATCTGCACATGAAGACATCTCTATTCCTCGGACTTCCCAAAGTACTAGCAATTTGTTCATTTAACATGTTTCATGGTGGGGCCTCCTGGTGGTGCAGGGGTTAGAGTCTCAGCACTATCAAGCTACCGCCAGCCACTGTGGCCTGAGTTGGATCCCGGGCCTGGGAGCTGACCCACATGGTGCAGCAGACCTCTCCTGTCTCACCTACTGCTCCTTTTAGCAGTGTATTTCTGCCTGTTCTGCTCCCCACTATGTCTCTGGTAAATCCTCTCACCCACCCTTCTGGCCTGCACCCCAATATGTATAAACAAATAAACCTTAAAAAAAATGTTCCATGGTGTGGTCATGTATACTGAATAGGTGGGAACCTATGTTTCTGAATCACATGTAGAGTTGTAAACCAATATTGCCTTAATAAAAAAATATAAAAAATAACTGGCACATGATATTATTATCTTTCCTCCCTCCATTTCCTCCCAATTTAGTCTGAAATTTAAGTCTGACTTTTCACAGAAAATTCATTCTGAAACAGTTTTGATCAGTTATTTTCCTGCTAATAATAACTGATGGTTCCCTCTATTATTTGCAGTATTTACTTCAAACATTCTAGAATAGTCTGGAATGTGCTATCCAATGCAGCAGCCGCTAGCCACCATGTGGTTTCTGAACAACTGTATTGTGGCTTGTGCGACTGGGGAACTGAGTTTGTAATTCTATGTAATTAAAACAAGTCTAACTTTTAAAACAAATATTTGACTTTGTTATTGGAACATTAAAAATATAGTGCAATAACTTGGGTATGTGAAGTCTGCCATTTTAATAGTAAAAACACAAATAAAATTCTAGCATTTTGGATGAAAATTTAGCATCTGAATTGAGGTATCCTTAAGTACCAGATTTTAAAGACTTAGTTAAAAAATGTAAAAAATCTTAATCAATTGTTTTATATGTCATTGCACATTGAAATGATAATACTCAGGCTACTACAATAGATTAAATATAGTTTTAAATGAATTTCATTTATTTTTTATTGTCTTTTAAAATTCTATAACTACTAGGGAATTTTAAATTACTTACATGATCTATTATACTTCTATTGGACAATGCTGGCCTAGAAAATGTATTGAATGAAGGAGGAATGAATGAATAAATGGATTCAAGGCCCTCCCAGTCTTGCCTCAACCATGCTTGTCAGTGTAATCCACCACTATTTTAGCTCATCTGTTTGGCACTACATTTCTGCTAGCTTTACTGGGCTCCTTTCAGTGTCAGTGTCTTTTCCCCTCTCCTCTGTCTGCTATGAATGTCTACTCATCCTTCAAATCCCAAATGTCCTCTCCTCTTTGATGCCTACACCTATGTCTCTAGGCTAGGTCCATAAGACCTGGTACATTCTGTAAATCCTGTAAATTTGCTGCGCAAATTCCATGCATCTCTTTCCCTTTTGAATTCCCAGAATTAAGCACCATGCCTTGGACATTAGATACCCCGTATGTCTGCTGAATATGTCAGTTTGATAGAGTAGCGCCAGTTCTCTGATGGGAGAATCCATGACCATGGCTTCTAAGAAGGTTCAGAATTAAAGTGGAGCCCTATGGGGGGGATAGCCCAATGACTGACTCAGGCAAAACCTGCTGTGTGGTCACAACAGTCACAGAGGAAGAGAATCAAGAATGTGCCCAGAGGAATACAAAGGTCTGCAGTTCTCTTCTGTCTGCTGACACAAGCATGAGTGAGCATAACTCATTTCAACAGGACCACAGGGTGCAGAGAACAGCATGCCAAATCACAAGGTCATTGTAGGAATTCAGGCAAGGCCTGACAATCAGGAAGGGAGGGTGTAGAGAGAGGACTACTTCCAGCAGTGTCAGAAAGAATGAGTTTCTTAAGTCTCTCAGAGACAGATGGAAGATTTATGCCTCATTTGTCATGTGTGAGAACAAAACCACAGGGTTCCTCTAAACCTCTCCTACTTTCCCCTTTCTTTTAGTAGACCCAAACTGGCAGATGGCAGAGAGGTTGTCTCCAAGTCCAGACTGACAGCGGCCCTCAACACGGGCAGGTCCAGACTGAACCCGTGGGCAAGCAGGATACACTCCAAACTCAGAACCAAGCAGTGAACTCAGCTGAGGTGGGGCATCGATAAAAAGGGCCCAGCATCCAATAATGGGAAATCCCAAAGTTTTTCTCTATTTCAAATAATTCTGCTTAGGGCAACATGGAGAGAAAGGGGAGTGTGAATGAACTGGTTAAAAAGCTTCTGCTTTAAATAAACAGAGCATCAGTCTCTCTTACTAGAAGCAAACACCTAAGGGTACCTGTTTACTGTATAATTGTAATAAGCAAAACCCACCAAAATGAACTAGAAAAAGAATGGCTGAACAAACAATTGAATATTCATATTATGGACTATTATATAACTGTTAAAAGGAAAGCATAACTGCAGTATGTGTGGCTCTCCATCTGTTTCAGAGAAATGTGTACAGGATGTAATATTTTCATGAAATCAGAACCCCCCACCGTTAAGGTGTGTGTTTTTATAGAGTAGATTGATGTCAGAGTCGAGAGCTGGGAGGGAGGAGCAAAAGAAGAGGAGGAACAGGAGCATAAATGGCAGGAGGAGGAGAGAGGGAGGAAGAGAGAAGAGGGAAGGAATAGAGAGGAAAAGAGGGAAAAATTACAACAATAAACTGTTCATACTCATTATTTGAGGGGAGTGAGGTTGGAAGGAACATTGTTAGTTGCTTTATGTATATATTTATATATACTTATATAAGATATAGCATTACTTTTGGCTTATTAGAGCGCACATTTATTACTTCAGTGATCTTTAAAAAATTCTTTGAAATAAATCTAATCTCAGTCACCAGTGTGGTATTAATACCTCTAGTACCACTAATTCACTGCTAATCCTCTCTCCAATTAAGCTTTTTGATTTTTCAGAGACTCTCAAGAGAAACAACACCCCCCATGCTTTCTGGTGTACAGGATCTGGCCTTGAAATAGCCTCTCCCAACTTCCTACTACAAAATCCATGGAGAATAAGAAAAAGGTGAATAGTCACTGGAATTCTGAAAACGTGGATTGTTAATTATTGCCAATGGAACTAGATTCCATAATCTTCTCTTGGCTCAGAACATAACCAGAAAATCAGATATCTGGCCTTCTGCTAAAGGGTCGTGACTTTCAGAAATCCAGAGTGGTTCTCCCTACACCCCACCAGGGCATCTTTTTCTATTTCTAACTTACTAGAGAAATAGAGGAAATGGAGGACGTGAGCCCAGTGGGACTGCAGACTTTCTTCAACTTAGCTATTTGAAAGGGGGATTCCAGGAATTGAATTTATCTGTATCCATGTGCCTGTCATTGATGAATATATAAAATTTAGGTGGAAGTATACAACCGAGAAGTAAGAGGGATTTCCTGGCTCTGGAAAGTGTTTAAACTGTGAATTATTTGGGGATTTTTCTCGCCTCTCCAAATCTTGAAAGAAATTCCCTTCTGTCTGGATGATTTCTGAGTGTGTTCCATCCAGGCTGCACAGGATGGAAATCATTAATCTTACAGAGGTCTTCGCAACCCGAACTCTTTAAGACCTTGACTTAAATAAAGCACCTTTTGTTCGCTTGTTTGCAATGAGCTAAGTCTTTGTTTTCTGTGACAACCAGCGGTCCACAAAGCATAGTGTAGGTCAGTTCCTATCCAGGTGCTCCTGCACATTCTGTCCTATCATTGATAATAGCTCCCAGGAGTGCTGTGTTCACAAACATTGAAGCCACATCTGGGCACTGCAGCGAAGAGCGACTGGATGCATTAACAAAGTCGGCTGTGCACCTGGAAGTTGGGGATGACATCATTGACATACCTGAGATTAAAGCAAGGGGCACCTTTCAGTCTTCTAGATCCAGTGCTAAATTCTTAGGTTGTAGAAAATGGACCATTAATAGGTTTAGAAGAACTCATTATCAGCAGTTCCTCCCGAGGAACTGATAATGGAGTTGCCTCATAGACAATTTTGTTAACTATTGATTGATTGGTTAACTTTCTGTGAAGAACAGAAGTAGACATTCATTCTCCCTGGTCTGCTGTGGGTCCACAGGACCTAACTCCTGGATTACTGTCCCACCTCCCAGTGGTCTCCTTGCCTTTCCTTCTAGGATCTGTTCTCCACAAAGCTGATGGAGCAAGCTTTCTAAGTTTGCACTCTGTGTCTATTCTTAGTAGTTCCCAGCATCCTCAGGACAATTATTTGCTCCTATGAAAGACTCATCTTGATCTGATCCTTGCTGGGCTCTCCACTCCCATCTCTCTTTTTTAAAGAAATTAATTTTCCAATATCATTGTTATTATTATTATTTTTTTACAGTATTTGATTTCTCCCCTCAGGTGTAGTCCCCACAGTTCTCCCACCACCACAGCATCCGTGATCCATCACCATAGTCCCCTGTGCTCTTCCCTCCCATTTTGTTTTTTTTTTTTTAAAGATTTATTTATTTATGCATACAAGCACTGGGGTACAGGCCAGAGGTGTGGGGGGCGGGTGAGAGGATTCACCACAGACAGA
>JAGFMF010012074.1:4667235-4765925 GCA_019455555.1 Galemys pyrenaicus
CCTCTCTGGCCGGCAGCAGGGATCGAACTCGTGCTGCAGTGGTTGCGGTTTGCTTCATAGTGTGTTGCTTAACCCACTGCGCCACCAGGGAGGCCCTTCCCTCCCATTTTGACCCCTCTCTCACTCCCTCCCCTACTGTATGCCTCAGATCTATGATCAGCTGGCAAATTTTGTTTTTCTCTTAACCTTTTGTTCAGTTTCTCTATATTCCACACATAAGTGAGATGATCCAGTATTTGTCTTTTTCCTTCTGATTTTTGTTTAGCATAACCCCTTCCAGTCCCATCTATATTGCCACAAGTGGGCTGAGTTTATCTTTTTTGATCACTGAATAGTATTCTATTGTGTATGTGTACCACATCTTCTTGGTCCAGTCATCTGTTTTGGTCCACTCCCATCTTTTGTTCCTTGTTTCCTTGGCACTTTATGTCATAGCCAAGCTGAGATCCTCGCTTCTCTTAACCTTTTCCTTTCTTTTTTTTTTTTAAGAAATTTAGTTTTTATTCATACAAGAACTGGAGTACAGAAGTGCGGGGTGAGGGAGTGTGTGAGAGGATCCACTAGAGACAGAGTGGGGAACAGAACAGGCAGATTTGAATGAAATACACTGTTGAGGGGAGCAGCGGGCGAGGCAGGAGAGGTCTGCTGTGCCATGTGGGTCCCTCCCTGGCCGGGGGCAGGGATTGAACTTGTGCTGCAGTGGTTACCATTTGCTTCATAGTGTGTTGCTTAACCCACTGCGCCACCAGGGCGGGCCCTCTTGACTTTTTTCATTTAGAGTTCTTCCTTGTGGCTTGCCTGCTCCCCTCACAGCACCCCCTTCCCTGGGAATCAGCAGTTTAGTTCTCCTCAGCAATCTTCAATACCTTTCCATTCCCTTTAGATCAAGGGCTTCCAGAACTCACTCTTTGTTCCTCTTAATGAAGCAGGAAGTTGCTAAGTCTGCTACTTGGAGTCTACTGCTTGGATTCTGCTACTTGCTGGACCAGAAAGTCTCTGTGGTGTGCTGCCTGCCCACAGTAGTAGCCACGGCTACCTTGACCCCTTCCCAAACAATAAATAAAGTCTATGAGAGACAGGGGACAAGCTTCTGAATACAAACTGCACAAAATCTTACCATTCCTGCAATTCGGATACATGCTTGATACATACTTATCTAAATGAATGAGTAAATGGGGACCAGGTAGTTTCCCTAAACTCTTAACATCAGCAGTGACTCAGTTCCGTTTATTACTTTATGATCATTAAGTTGACACTCCCCTTGCCTCCACAGTATCTTCATTGTTTCCCTTAATTACCTGCTTTTCTAGCCCATGTGCTGCTGCTTCTTCTACCTAATAACATTAGTTATTGCAAGAAATGGAGGCTAAGGAGCCAGGTGTCAATAATGAACAATACAGAAATCAAGAAATTCAAAGTTATAGAATCTTAGATCTAGAAGATATCTTTTGGATCATCCTGTTCCATGGAGGGAGGTCAGAGGTCACACAGAAAAAGTCATTCTTCCTCTTCCCTCCCACTTTTTTGGAAGAAGGAGTTGTTTTCAGCACCCACAAGGCATCTATACAAACTGTAGGTTTCATATCATGACAGAAATTTAATCTTGACTGATATCAATGTGAAGAGAGTAAGGGACCCATTTTGGCCCAAATTATTCACCTCTCTGAGGCTGGAATTCCCAGATTTCCTAATGAGAATGTTTCCTATTCCTGTTTCTTGAAAATAATCTGTAATAGACTCATTTTTGGGGGGCAGAGAGAGTGAAAGTGTAATAGGATCGTCCCCTGGAAAGGGAGAAGTTCCAGAATCCTAGTTCCGCCCTAAGTGGGTGGAGCTGAGGAGGGAAAGAAGATTCTGCAGAGAGGAAGACAGAAGGAAAGAAGAAGGAAAGAAGCAGGATGGAGAGCAGCAAGGAGACCTGGAAGAGGCACGTGGAGCAAAGCAACATGTAAAAAAACTGCGCTTGCTTCTTGGTCTTGGACTGGTTGAAACAGATGTGGGTAAAAAACCCGTGGGGAGGTTAACAATGGCAGCTTTCATCGTAATTTTAATTTTGCTCTTTTCCTCCCAAATTTGTCTAACTCTTTCTGACCCTTTTCTTTAGGTCTCTACTAAAAATTCCTTTAAACTTGTGGCAGGCTTTTAGGCCTTGCTTTGGGCCAATCTTATTTAGCTAAACTTTTATTCTCAAGGAGATGGGTAACTTTAAATGCTTAACTTAGTAACTATGTTCTTTGTCCTTTCTGTATTGTACCCTAGTTGTATTAAAGTTCCTTTCCACTAAAAGCCTTATATGTTTGTCTTAATACAGCAAATGGCAGAACCCATTCAGAAAGGGCAAGCTTGGGGGTTCTGGGGTGCTCCTCTCCCTGCCCTGTAACAAAAGGACTCACCTTGTGTAGCTGTGTTTTCGTCTCATAGTAGGCGATCACCGGGATAGACGCTCGGTAGTAGGTTTCAAGGCGCTTGGCGATGGTGGCAGTGCTCATGGTGGTGCTATCGTCTGCGCATGGGCTGCTCTGGCTCTTCTGGAGAAGGCGGTTGGTCATGGTGTCTGCCGAGCAGTCCATACAGATCACCAAGTGCGGGTCTCCAATCTGGGGGTGGAGGACATGACAGTCAGACATTCCACTCTGTGGGGCTCTGGAATGGCTGGAGCCCCCAGTTCTTTCCCTTCTTGGCTTTCTGGCTGATCTCCAGGTTTAGAACTACATCACAGTGGAGATGGGACTGAACTTCACGGCTCCTCATGTCCAGGTCAGGGGTTGACCATAAGCTGCCTCACAGCCGTCTCTTGCCCTCAGCTTTCAAGTCATCTTACATAATGCAGGTAATATACAGTATGCTACCCAATGCCGTTTCAATCTGTCCTCCCCACCAAGGGGAGGTGTGTGCATGTGTGGATGTATCATGGATGTGTGTGGTCCTGGAAGCCTTCCCTGACCTACTGGGCAGAGCTGATCACTTCTTCCTTTGTGCCACCAGTATATCTGATGCTAGTTGCTGGTAGCATAGTGTGACAGAGCATTGTATGCAGATGAGGAGAACACAATGGTTAAGCATGCAAAGGTGGAAGCCAAACTCTTAGGCTCAAATCTTGCTGTGGTGATTTGACTCCAAGATAGTCTTCCTCAATGCCTTGACTTAATGAACTAAGTTTAAGTTCTTCCCCTAGTAGACACAGAACCCATTCTTTCACCACCTTGAACCTGTAACTGTTTTGTCTAGCAGAACACAATGGAAATGATGCCACATGCTTTTAGAAGAAAGATCATAAGAAATTTTGCAGTTTTGCCAGGTCAGCTGCTGTCTGAGATAGGTGACCTCTCTGTTTGCTGAGATGGGAGGAGGCCTAAGCTAGCTCCGTGGAGAGGCTGTGTGGACTGAGAGGCCTGGCCAGCCCTTGTCTGTTTTAGACACCCAAGCCCAGCTTCAGACATGCACACTTAGCCTCTCACTGGTAGCAACTTATAAAGGACACTGAGAGCCATCCAGCCAAGTCCATCAACCCCCAGAAGCCTATTAAAGAAGTTGTTATTTTAAGCTTACTAACTTCATCATTAGCCAACATCATCACTTGACTTCAACTTTTTTGCACCCCAGTTTTTCATTCATATAATGCTGATGCTTACAGAAATGCTGTGAAGATGAAATAAAATTAAATAAGATAATGAAAGTATGTTGGCCTGCAACAAGTGCTCAGTAAGTATCAGCTGTTGTGTTATTTCCTGTGTTAGGTGCCAGCTCTTGGTGAGCAGGGGCTAGGGGTGCTCAGCATCTGGGCCCATCTCTTGCATAAACTAGGGGATTAAGAACTGTTTTAGTGAATGAAGGGTAGTGATGAGAACAGTAGGCTGGCTCTTCCCTCCCCCATCCTTTTCTTAAGTGTTCTTTCCTTCCTGATGTCTCTATGTTGCCTTCATTACCAACTGCAACCCTGAATCAAAAGAAACTCTTGATCTTGCAAAGACAAGGCCATGAGTAAATGAGAGTCTTGCTGTGCCCTCCTGTTGAAAGTATGTGGAATGGATAATAACTAAGTCAGGGAGGGGAGGACTCCTAGGCAACATACGAAAACATAAGTGGCTAGTGACTGTTATCAAATATTTATCTACCCCTCTGAAGGGTGTACATCAACAGAGTGGAAAAATTCTCTGAAGTCTAGGAAAGTGAACTAAATCTTCGGACCATATCATACAGCATTTTTTGCTGGCTATAATGGAAAGAAAAACGAACATCTGAACAGCAAGAAAGGTTAGATGATGGTGTAGAAGGAAATGACCTTTGTCCACCAGCAGAGGGCGAGCTTGGGAGGCAGCCTCAGGCACAGTTAGAGAGTTGGGCTCCCTGGAGCAGTTTCCTGTGGGGCTGCATAGGAAGATAAGGCCCCTTTTTAAATTATAGGGTTTTTCAGGCCAATTTTGGGGATAGGAAAGAAAATTCAGGGACTTATTTAGGTACAAAGATATGCACCACAGAGATATGCATATCTGTGTATCTGAGTAGGAGCTGGTAGTAAATGAAATGGTCCTCTGGACCAAATGAAACCAGGATTGAGAAGTAGCCTTATCTCCCACGTTGATTCTCAAAGAGGGAGTCAGGCACCAATGGCACAGATATGATTTGGGAACTTGTTAGAAATGTGGTCTCAAACACCATCCTTGACAGTCTCCCACAACCACACCTCAGAGTCTGGTTCCGTAGAAGATCCTCAGGTGAATCTTCACAAAAGAATAGTTTGAGAAGGTGCTCTAATCAGGCCATTTCCTCATGCCAAGACAATGGGCTTTGACCTGACTTGTCTCTCCTGGAATGGACCTTCCCTTCCTACATAAAAAACTGTCAAGCCACCTGGAAGTAGCTGACATCACTGCTGTATTTAATATCTAACATTAAAGAAACGTGTGAATGAAATATCATTTCCCTCTAACACACTTCGATTATACCTTTAGAAAAGTGTCTTAGTGGTGCTCTCTGGTTCCCAGCTTGTTCCTTGGGTTGTAATTAGCCCCTAGCATCATGTGAGCCAGAATGCAGAGAACTCTGTCCATATCTCAGTGGATCACAGAGACTTGGGGATAATTCCTTGCCCAAACATCTGTCTGCTGGTGTCCCTGGAATTCTGCCACCAGCATCACTGGGTTCTTCATAGCCACTGGGTCCTCAGGGACCTCTACTAGAAGTCAAATGCCTTGGAAGATTGGAGACTCCACCGCCACATTTCAGACTGACCACAATGTAGGGAGAGTTTTACATGCAATTATCTCTTTAACCCTTTCAGTACCCCTGTTGGGGGAAAAAACTGGAGGCACATAGAGCCCAACTTGCCCAAAGTCACTGAGGACTAGTTAGTGACAGTCCTGAGCCAAGCTGTGTATAACTCCAAAGTTTGATGACTTCACCCTAGTGGAGGGTCCCAGAGCCAGATGTTTGGGTCCCAAAGGAGCCAGTAGTGGAGGGCAGGATAGTGGGAAAGGAAGTGAGCAGTGTCAGAGGCCACACTTGCCAATTTTATTTTGGAGCTGCCCCTTGGGATTTAGTTGGGACCAGTACTCTCCCTTGTCCCCAGGGCGTGAGAGCAACTTACTGGGAGACTTGTGACTTGTGACAATGGCCCTGTTGGAACAGATCAGCAGCAGGAGGAGGAGCTAACCCTGCTCTTCTCTGACCCCTTAACACTTTAGTTTTCTTCTGATTAAGTCAGGAGGCCAGTTAGGCTAGATGAACAGTGAGCAGGGTCGTGTCTTCCAGAAACCTCTCATCAGAATTGCAGCTGTCTTGTTCTGTGCCTTAGTTTTCTCCTTTTAAAATGAGGATAATGAGTTTCCACCTGCTAGGGTGATTGTGAAGATTAAATGAGTTAATACTTAAGAACCTGGCCCGTTTCAGGTATTACATAAAAGTGTTAGATGAAGGTTAAAAGCAGTCAGGCAGAGGGATAATGATGTCATCACTTACGCAGTCAGGGAAATTACGTGCCTGTTAAGGCTAAGGGCAGGATTTTAGTTAAGAGGCTCCAGGGAGGGAAAAATCAAGAGCAAGGGCACACACTTCACTTCTGTTAATATGTGTTTTGTTTGGCTGCTGTTGAGCACGAGATTGGCTTAATACAGGAAAGCATTTCAATTTCACAAGAGGGAGTCAGGCTAAGCACACACCCCTCCTGGAGATGATGATGATCCATAAAGCGGGGCTAATAATACCTACTGAAAGAGATTGTAAAGATGAATAAAATGACATCTAGCTCAGTTCCTGACACACTTTGGGTGCTCAAAAAATAGCAGCCATTATTCTTTCCGTTATGTACTCTGATCAGTTTTAACTATATAAAAATGGGTAGAAACAAAGACTAGAAGAACATACATCAGAGGTTAATAGGAGTGTTTTCTGGGTAGTTATTTTTTGTTTTATGCTTTTCTGTATTATCCCATATCTATATAACTTTTATATAGTTATATATTTCAAGTCAGAAAAATATACATAACTTTGAAAAATTTGTAACAAAAATTTATTAAACAACATATTCAGGCTTATAAATGTGTAAGCCATTTTTCAAGGAACCCATCCAGTCTTCTAAACAAGTGTCAAGGCAGCTATTTTCAATGTCCATTTTATAGCGGAGGAATTTGTTATGTGTAATGATAAATAATATGCCAGTGAGTTACAAAGTCAGATTCTAACTACAGGCCTGTTAACACCAAGATCAAAGTCAGGGGTTCTCAGTTGGGGTGGGGGATGGGAATGCTGATGGGAAGCCCCAACTCCTCCTTCCTATTCATTCCTTCTATCCTTGTCACAGACACTGACAGATGCACACACTCATGCATGCACGTGTACTTCTCTTCCCAAACATACCTTATTGGAGATCAAAGGCACACATCATTAATTCAGTGGGGGTGGGGATGGATCAGACTTGATTTTTCATCCTCTTAGAAGGTAATGGAGAAATTACCCATGGGTTTACCTAAACTGTGGACATAAGTTTGATTTGTTCTTTAGTGACTTTGTGTAGAGAAGCAAATCCTCAAAAGATTTGCATCTCTGGGCCTCCCTGGTGGCGCAGTGGGTTAAGCAACGCGCTATGAAGCAAACCGCAGCCACTGCAGCACAAGTTAGATCCCTGCTGCCGGCCAGGTGGGGGACCCACATGGTGCGGCAGACCTCTCCTGCTGTGCCCGCTGCTCCCCTCAGCAGTGTGCTTCCGTTGATCTGCCAGTTCTGCTCCCTGCTCTCTGTGGTGAATCCTCTTACCCCCCACACCTCTGGCCTGTACCCCAGTGCTTGTGTGCATAAATAAATAAATCTTTAAAAAAAAAAAAAGATTTGCATCTCTGAGAACTCAGAGGTAGGCAAGTGTCAGCTTAACTAACTGAGCTGAACTTTTCTTCAGTGACAGATGGTTCTCAGCATCAGGCACATCTGTGATACAGAAAGGCTGGTGGGAGTTTGTAGGCTGGTTAAAACCGTTCACAGGCCTGAATGGGCTTCAAATATCATTGCAGGCCTGATGGGTGTTCAAGAGACATTTGCTGTGCTCTCAACCAGGACGATTGCTCTCACTCTCTGGGGAAAATTGTGTGCCTGTATTTTTCCTTGCAAAACTTCAAATGAATTACTTGACTGTATTTTGGAGAGAACAGATCAAATGTTGGGGTTCCTGCAGGGCATAAATGAATCAACAGTGGCTCATTCTGTGTTTGTAGCATCTTTGATCTTCCAGTTGGGTTGAAAGCAGGTGTTTGTATTGGATGGTGAGTATGTTCTCTTGCACAGAAGCCTAACACACATTAGAATCTTCTAAATTTATTGTTCACAGGTACAAATCAATGTTGCATATGGCCTTTGCAAACTCCTCCCAGCAGTGTATAAAAGACAGTCTTTGCAGACATCTTACTGAATGCTGAGATGAGGACTCATATGTTTTTTTGAAATGGATCCACAGAATTCAGCATTGCTTGAAACTTCAGTCACTATGTTGATGACTTTCCCATTCCCAAGCTCTTCTATGCCACATCTGAAAAAACCCTTTTGAATGAGGCCCATGGTGGGAGAGGAAGTTCTGCTTTATTTAGAGAAGATCATGTGAATGATTTCAATTCTTACATACCCAAAGGCCAGGGGTAGACCAGTTGGCTGCTTAATGCCTTTAACTCTCTGTGACTGAGTTATAAACAAAGGAGAAAGATATGATGGAGCAGTGACCTACAGTTTTATGTGAGGTATGATTAAAAAAAACCAGAGGCTTCTGTAAGGGTCTATTCTTCCTGGAAGGGTCTATTCTTCCTTCTCATTTCCCAGTAAAGACCCTAGTTGACTTCCCCAGTCTCCCAGGTCTTAGCTAATCTACTGAAGATGGCATCTAGAACTTGGTACTGAGCTGCCAACTGCAGCCTGTGTGGCCTCAGTGGCTGTGACACCGTGGGCAGGTGCCTGTGACTCTGGAAGCTGTGGGCAGGGGCCAATTACTTGGTGCACGTGGGCATTGCTCTGCATTCAGTGTATAAATTCACATAAAAATGTGAATGGATACCAACAGAAAACAGTATTAGAAGAGTGGGAAAGAGCAATTTTGCACAGGAAGCTTTGAGAGGTGTTGTTAACTTAAAGTCTGCCAGAAGTTCGGACAAAATTGAACACACACAAGATGAGTTGGTGCTATGCAAAGTGTGAAAGCTGTTAGTGATCTCTCCTCTCCTCTACCAGAAGTAACAGAAAATAATAAAACTCTTGCAGAATACCTGGACTTGTTATGAAAATGGTTGGCTGACCAGGATGACCAAGAGTCATCCTCCAGCACTTGATGAACTAATGAGTGAAAAAGTATGTGAGAAACACAAAAAAAACCTGTTGATGAGTGAAAATAAACCCCCTTAAATAAACTAGCATGAAACAACAGCAACAACAAAAAAATTGACATTGACTCATGTGAGTTAGTTACTCGGTCATACTGGGTCTCCCATGTACAGAGGAGATACACATGTTATTAAAGGTCTATATGGCCTTTCCTTTAATTAAGACAAAACCAAAAATGAATGAGCAGCTAGAACATCTAGCCTTTTATAGCTCAGAAAACACAGTAATATATATCATTTAATGTTCACAAAATCCTCTACAAAAGGTTTGGCGGGTATTATTATCTCCATTTTATACAGGAGGGATCTGAAGCAAAGTGAGTCGTCCAGGGCCCAGGCTCATGCTAACATATGGCAGAGGTGGAAAGCCAGCCCGTCTGATTTAGCGCACATGCATGATGTGCTTTAAAGAGGTTACTTTGGGAGACTCCATGTGAGTGTCATTACTACTCCAAGCAATTTGGAACCCTTTGGCCTAAATTCAGGGATCTGCCTTCAGACCCATTTAAAAAAAGACCCAAGAGAATTACAATTTTGTTGTTGTTTGGAAGTAGACAACAAAGTGACGCACATCTGTACTATACACCTTATTTATTACATTTGGTTGCTTAGTGTCATGAGAATACCCTACTATTTCTGAGAGCAGTTTACAAAAATAAAGTTTTGAAAACATCCTCCTGCCCCCCACCACACACTTAAAGGCAAGAGCATGATGGGTACTAGGCCACTTTTAGCCCTCTCAGGCTCTTCAGTCAAAGTCACAGGCTTACAAGTAAGTGTGAAATCACCGGTTGGGGTGTTGCCACCTTGAAGTCTGAATCTCAATAAACATTGTTGGCTCCATAGCAGCCAAGCACATCTCCTGCTGTATTTTAATGATAAGTCAGTCCCCACTAGGCAGGGAGCACCTCTAAGACCCAACAACACCTTCCTCTTCCCTACATTCCCCCTCAACTTCCCAGCCTGTATAAGACCTAGTTCTGAGGTGGCATCAGGAAAAATACCCCAGCTCCTCAGTTACTAAGATGGTTCCTTCAGGAACATTATCCACTGCCTGAACGCTGGCGAGAAGACTGGAACAGACAAAAATGTGAATCAATCTATGGAAGACTTAATATTTAGCTGTCAATACTTACTACACAGTCGGGGAAATTTTTCTCTGACTCTGGTTGCAAGCAGGATATATAGGGGAAGGTAAACAGTTGCCCTTTAACTATTAAGAGACCATTTATTTAGGGAGTTAAATGAAACAAAGATTCAGAGGGAGGTCAAATCAGAGCCCAGGAGACAGATAAGTATAATTTATTTACCTTAATCAGCATTAAGATTAATCAACATTAATCTAACATAGCAGTGTTAGAGCTGGGTGGAGGGGGCTTCTCCATACTTTATTCCCACAATCAGATGTCACCAATATACTGTCACTTACCAGCTGTGTGACCACGGGCAAATCATGTCACCTCTCTGGGCTTAATTCATCACTTTTAATGTGAAGAAAATACCTTCTCTACCTATCTAAAAGGGCTGTTTAAAAAGTATATCAAATGAAAATATTTTAAAACTAGTCTAAATACGTATCTACATTAATACTAATAGACTCTGGAGTCTTTTTTTTTTGTTTTAACAAATGAGGACAATTGTCTCAATCTTGTTTGGATTTTGTCAAATTAGAGGCAGTGGTGTAAGATGTGTATAACAGGATCTGGCACAGTGTAACTTCAATAAATGGGAGCTACAAAAGCTTTCACTTACTGCTGTTCCCCTGTGAAAAGCCTGACACACCCTCTTCACTAGGAAAAGGTAGGACTTAGGGAGGCTGGATGGTTGGGAGATCAGACCGGTGCATGTTATTTGACTCAGGTCACTGAGTATCCATTTCCCTGCCTTCTTCTAAGGTCATCTCTATTTTTCCTGGGGTGATTGCTTTCTCAGTCTATGTGGTTCAGCTGTGGTGGCCATACTCCCCTCCTATCCTTGCCTTGCTTCTCCAGGCTGGGCCAGGGTCTTCCTGCATATTATTATACCACATGCCCTCCCACCTTCTCTCTGGCCACATGACTGCTCAGTGATAAGACCTATGACCTAACCCGGGATAATAAAACCACCCTTGGTCTTTTTTAGACCCACTGGAAAACAGAAACAATTTTTTGTGAGGTTCCTTAGGTGGTGGAATATAAGCGTAGAACAGGGAGAAAATGAGGTCAGCACAGAGGAAAGTCCAACAATGGAGAAACTAAGATGATGAATGAAATTATCTGAATACATGAAGTCAACGAAATGTAAACCACTCCTGGAACTTTTAGTTCTACCACTATCACGACCACCACCATCTTTTTTTTCTGTCAGTTTGTATTGAGTTCCTGTCACTTGTAACCAAAAGTTTTTCATTTGCATAATTGGGGAAGAAATAAACTTTTAATTTACCCCCAACCTCAATGTTGGTCATGATTTTTCTTTTGTGATAGTTGTTACAACAACAGCTCACCCTATGTCCGAACTCTTCCCCTTGCTTCACTTCCTGAGGATAACCGTCAATCAAGAAGCCCTTGGTGTCGTTGAGGCTGGCCACCATGGCCTCCTTCAGGAGCTCCAGAATGAAACCCTGGCACAGAGGAAGAGGGTTAGGGCCTGAGCACTTCCATGAATAATACTACAATTATCATAGATCTCCTTAGTCTTTGAAACAGGGAGAAAGGATCAGAGAAGGTCAATAGCATACAGTAATATAACCTTATTTCATCAATTCAGAGTCTCACCAACATTCCTCCTCCAACGTACACACTTTAATGTTGATGAAGTGTAGGTATCTTATGATCAGTTTATTTGCTTGTGCTTTTTTCTTAGATATATTTTTTTGCAGTTATATCTTAATGAGGAGTCTTAAAATAATGGCATCTTACATGAACTATGACAGCCATATCTCACACAGTAGCACTCCATGAATTGGGCATAATGGCAGTTTAAAACTAGGCAAAGTATGGTATAAAATATATTTCACTGTTGATTTCTTTTAGTAAATATTGTATAAATATTGTATACCCACTGACTTGAGAATATTTTCAGTAGATGTGAAGTAGAATTTTCTAGCAGTACTACTTTTTCAGTTAAAGCATTTTATTTAACCCATGCTTATGAAAAATAAGGGAAGCAGATACATGGAAGCTTGGGAATGGGTGTAGGAAAAATGTAACCAACTGCCAACATTGGGTTAGTTCCCTGTTCTCTGGCTCCCTGGCACCCCCCAGCTTTTGGCAGAGGCTCAGGGAATGTAGCCATCAAGGATGATCAGAATCTATCCCTAGATAATTGTGATGAACTCCTCATGAATGTGTATACTACAGAGGAAGATGGATAATAGGTAAAAAAAAAAAAACAACTCAGATACATAAAAAGACCTAGAGAGAATGGCTAGGAACAAAACCAAAGCAGGACAACGAGAAACAGAATGCCTATTTCAGACAGAGTGGTTTGGGAGGGCCTCTTGGACAACTTCTGATACTTAAGTAGCGATCTAGATGAGGTACGGGAGCAAACTACGTGAATGTCTGAAGAAAGAGCGAGCACTCAGGCTGAAGAAATGGCAAGTGCAAAGGCTCTGAGGCAGAAACCAGCCTGGTCTGCGTGAGGAAGAATGAAGAGACCCGGGACCGGGTGGGAATAAGCAAGATGACAGTGATGGGAAATTGCACTGGAGAAGGAGCTGGAGGCAGAATCATGGGAAGGATTCTAGATTTCATTGTCAGTTTGATGGGGAGCCATTGGAGAGTACTGGGGAAGGGAAGAGAACACAGTGTCTCCTAACAGTGTTTCAGTCAATGATGGGCCACACATTTGATGGCAGTCCCATACCAGGTGTACGTGCAGCCTACAGGAAGGTGACACCATCACCTGGGTTTGTGTAATTCTACTCTAGATGTCCACACAATGACAAAATGGCCCAGCAACGCCTTTCTCAGAAGCTACCCCTGTCATTAAGTGACACATGACTGTGTTACAATGTGATAAACATTTTCAAGAAATCATTCTGGCTGCTGTGAAAAGTGGGCACAAGAAGGCCAGCTAAGAAGCAACTGCATGCTATGTCTCCTGTGTCTCTTTTCATGAGGTCCATTCTGGCTTCTATAATAGGTGGTCTAACAAAGTTCTGTTTGCTAACAGGACTGTGCTGTAGAAGCCCTAATTACATAGCCCCACATAGGACCTTGGGATGAAAAATTACTGAAACTATGGCATGCAGCTTCTCAAAGATGGATGACTTGAAAGAGAAAAAGACACAAAAGGGATATTCTTTACTTAAGTCATACAAGGAAGATGCCAGATTTTAAGATAATGCTATCACTTTTCCCATAACAAGACCAAATGTTTTTCTTATTTTTCAGAGGGCTCTAATTCTAGGCTCTGCTATATCACATTCATCTCTGCTTTCAAAGTTTTAATTTTAAAGTGGGGACCAGTTGAGGGGGGGCATATGAAATAGGCTAGCATTTAAGAGGCCGGCAGAGCAACAAGACAGAAGGAACCTGGGCTGGCAAATGGGCTGTCTGCTGAGGACCTCCTGAGAGAACCTCCTGCCTGCCTCTGGACTGTTAAAGAAAAGAGAGACACAGTAGAGCTATCGTCCCTTTGGGCTTCTTTTGCTCGAGCAGCTAGGCGAATTGCAACAGTTCAGAATATCTCCCAGTCCCGGGAAGGCAGCTGATGCTTACTGAGGGCACCAGGTCTCCACGTTCCATAATGTCTCTGATCAATTTGCTCCTTTCAGATTCGGTTGCCAGCTCATTACGTAGGAGCTCACCAGTTGAGAGGTGGGTAAAGCCGTATTTTTCCACCAGTTTTTCACACTGTGTGCCTTTGCCGGATCCAGGGCCACCTAGAAAAAAAAAAATCATGAATCAGATATGCATCCTGAGTGTGGTGACTCATTTTTGACTAGTCATCACCATGGGTGGACCTCTGCGTCCTTCAGCAAGCATGTGAACCGGGAACTGTGGCTGCACTGGTTAGTGAGATGCAGTTCTTGACTGCATAGAGTTGACTCTCTGTAGCAGGGGAAGAGGCTGTTACCAACAGACCACAAGCCACTATCACATGGTAGTCTAAAGGGAAAGTGCAGAGGAGAGAAACCTCACTTCATTTGGGCAGAGATGCAAATCAGAGAAGTTTCCTGGGGAACTAAATCTGCACTGAGCACAGCACTGACACATAGTGATTGCTCAACCAGGCTAATGGTTAATTTTAAAAATAGTTTTCATTTTCAAAGAAGCACACGTGTACAGAAGTGTTGTCAATAGAGCACAAAGAAATTTTGGAAAGGTTTCAGAATAAATTGTCAGGCTGAGTCCACATCACCCCTGTTCCTTCAAACAAGGAACCAAACCCATCCTGCTGCATAAACTGTGTCCTCAGACCCCATTTGAATTCCAGGTTGTCCCACTTGACCCAGTAATGTCGGCTGAAGACAATGGATCATGTTTAGAACATACACTGCCTTCAGTTGCCATGTCTCTATGATCTCCTTCAATGTGGTACAGTTCCTCTTTGAAGATTATAATTAATTATTTTATAGAAGGTCCCTCTGTTAGGGAACCTATTTTAATCTGGGCAGAGCTGAGCAGCCAGGTGAAGTTATTGCATATAACAGGGAAGGCAGGTGAGCTCAGGAGAGACAGAGAATGGCTCACTTCCTTCTTGGCTTTGGACTGGCAAGGACTTGGGGAACATGGAAAAGACATGGGGGTGAGAGACACATGAGGAGGCTGATAATGGTAGCTGTTAACTTGATTTATACTTTGATTTTGCAACTTGTCCTTTTCTCCGTACCTTTCCTGGGCCTCCTTGATGGCACAGGGGTTAAAGACATAGCACTATGAAGCTATTGGCAGCCACCGAGGCAGGAGTTCAATCCCTGGCCAGGGAGATGACTCACATGGTGCAGCAGACCTCTCCTGTCTTGCTGGCTGCTCCCCTCATCAGTGTACTTCAGTTGATCTGCCTGTTCTGTTTCCCACTCTGTCTCTGGTGAATCCTCTCACCCCCCACACCCCAATTCTTGTGTGCATAAATAAATAAAGTAAATTATTAAAAAAAAAACAAAAACCCTTTCCTATGGTTCCCCACCAGAAGGTGCCTTAGACTTGTGGTAGTTTTCAGGCTTCAGTGTCCCTGCTTTGGGCAAACACTGTTTGCAGAATATTTACCCACGTGGAGATGCATAATTCTGGTGTCTTATTGGGAATCTATTACCCTTGCTTCTCTCTAATTCTATTAAAATTAATTTACACTAAGAGTGTGCTGTGTCTTTGTGTACATGGATGGTTGGCTCCCTTTAGAGAGTGCAAATTTGGGGGTCCCAGAGCACCCCTTGGTTGCATGCTAACATCTCCATGTGATTTTTTTTCTGTTGTTTTTGACTACTATTATTAATTCTGAATACCTGTTATATTCCTTTAAAGAACATTATAGCTTTGATTCTTTCTCTTGCCCTCCAAGATCAACTAGTTGCTAAGTCATAAAATTTACCTCTGGAAAATTACAAAAGCAAAATTTGTCAAGTGCTTACTGTCAGTTCTCTAAGGGTTTTATGTGTATTCCTTTAAGAAAACCTTATGAGGCAGACACTGCCATTATCCTCATTTCACAGATGGGGAAGCAGAGGCACAGATAAGTTAGCTCCATCTCCTCAGGCTGCACAGTCAGTAAGTAGCTAGCTCAGGATGTGAAGCCTGGATGCTGGCTCTCAGAGGAAGTCCCTCCTCTCTTCCCTGCTATACCAGGTGTCCCGGGCCACAGTTTAGGTCCTCATGCTCTTGGTGTTTAGCCCACATCTGCCTCTGCATGGGGGCTTTAGACTTCTACCTGCCAGCAGGATGATCTGCCTAGAAAGTACATGACTTGTCTGCTCCACAATAGTCAATGGTGGCATTTCCCTCCTCCACTATCTATTCCCATTTTAGCTCTCTAAACTTTTTCATTTCTTATCCTTGTGCAACACTGCCATGTGCGACCACATGCTGTTCCTTCAACAAGACATTCGTCCTGGCCGCTGGGCCAATACTCTTCCAAGTCCTCAGCTCTTCCTTCCTCCTCTCTCAAGATCTTGATCTCTGAGGTTTATGTCAACTGCTCCCCCACTGGCAGGAATCAGCCTCCTCACCCGGACCACTGCTGGAGAGAATGGTTTAAAGGGTATCCTGGGTGTCCGTGGCTCTTACACTCAACACTCACTGTCCAGGTCTTTCGCTAGACGCTCTGACTGCCGCGCCTCACACAGCACCAGCTGGCACTCCTTAAGTTCCTGTTGGATGAGGTTTTTCTGGTAAAAGGCACAAATTAACACTGAAATGCAAAACACGATCGAGACTGTAGCACACTAGTGAGGACTTAAGGCTTATTTGGCACTCCTGGATCTTGGAACTCCTTTCTTGGGGGACAGTTGGCAGCTTCCCTCTTGAGGGTCATTCGTTGTTGCCCCTTAGTAGTAGTAGTCCCCCCTCCACCAATCCCTCTCCTGGGCCTAGGCAGAACATCTAGGGAAGGGAACCCACATTTTTTATCTTTCACTCCTCTATGCAGATGCTCTAAGCTGAATGGGAAGGGTTCGGACCCTCCTTATTGTCACAGATATGCTGGATGTAACAAACAGGAAAACAGCAATTACAAATGCTGCAAAATAATGTGGGGCACTTAGAAGGAGCAGCCAATCGCTAACTAAAGCTACACAGCTCCGAGTACTGTGTCTCTTGTCTCCTGAGATAATAGAAAAGAAGAGTGTGGGAAGGAGAGAAGGCCACTCAGGAAAGAAGTGCTTCCAGATGAATGAGTTATGGGAACAAGAGATTGGGCTCCAGCAGAGGCCACAGGGATTTCTGTGGCTGGATTTACCTGGAAACACTTTTCCTGGGATGGCTGGAAGCCGGTCATGTGGAAAGATATTTTCAGACTTGGCTTTCCGGGCAAAAATGCTGTATTCCAATTATTTTCTTTCTTCAGCATCCCACTAATATGACTATTATAGTTTTTGTTCCTCTAAAATGTTATTTAATAAATCTTGACACAAAGGCAATTAAAAAATCTTCAGCTCAAATTAACAACAGCTGTGTGTTAAACAGCAGCCGCTGCCCCAGTTAGAAGCCTTTCATGGGAGCAACAGCTGCAAATTTTTAGCATTCTTTGGCCAACTGGTGCAGGCACAGTGGAATTTTAAGTAATCGACACAATGGCTTGATTCTTCCCATGGCTCCAAACTGAAGAACAAAGTAATTTTTATCATTGAGAGAAGGCACAAAAACTGTTAGTGGAAATGTGAATTTTCCTGTACTGTCACTTCCATGTCTTTGTGGCCTTAACTTATGACTTTTAAATGAAAAAACAATGGGGCTCAATATCCTTCCAGAATAATCTGTATCATGGAAAAAAACCCTTTGAGGTGCCACCTATCAGGAGGCGTGGGCTGTGTTCTCTGGTGACACAATGACTGATAGCAGATGAGGAGTTGTCACTTTCCTGTCATCTCACTGATTTTTAGTGTATCATTACTCAAGGCTTAAGCCCCTGAGCAAACCTCTACACAACACTGTGTGGTGTGATTCACAATGTCTGGAATCAGATTCCATTTTGAAGGGTCTGTCAACACTTCAGGAAAAAAAAAACCAAAAAGTGAAAAATCTTTATTTTCAAGCTCCGAAATAATTTGAAGTTTTTTTTCCCTGTGAGGCCAAAGGTGCTAGATTGTGAAAAGTGCAAATACTGTGAGCTCGGTGTATCATCTCTCCCCGATTCCAACAAGTCTGCATGGAAGGGAAGGGAGAGAAGCCTGCAGGAGAAACAGAAACCCAGGGACCTAAGTCTGTGTCCTCACTCCAGAGTTTTCTTTGGTCCCTGGTATCCTCTGAGGTAGAACCGAAGCAACCTGCCTCACCCCAGTATTCCACATGGGCCCTTTTCCTATGTGGTCTTCACTTACTGGGATAACTCCCTGAAGAGACAGCTGTGGGACTCAGTGAGAAGGACCTGCCTCCCTGAGCAACTGCCGCAGAGGGCACTACCTTAGGTCAAAAAGAAAGAATTGGCAAAGCTGGTGAGTAGCCCACCCTCAGGGCAGTGTGGGAGTCAACAGCACCCCAGAAGCCCTGGAAGGGACTCCTCACCCAAGTGGGGAGAAGACTAATTCATGAGCACATGTAATTACCTCTGCCAACATAGGGGAAGTGTGGAAAAGAAGAACCTAAGCACCTGGAATCTTGAGAAAGGCAACTTGGCTCATGAATGGGTCCTGCAGAGAATGGCAGGAAGGGAAGGAGTGTGATGTACTGGGAAAGGCACAGGACAGATGGATCTGGCAACAGATCCTGACTTTGTCCCCTACTAGTTGTGTGGCTAAGGATGGGTCTTTTAATTTCTCTGAGCTTTAGGTTTCTCATCCATAATACAGGAGAAAATAAAAACCAACTCTTTGCTACATTCTCCCTTTGCCTCTCTCTGCTCTTCATCTCCCATACCTGAGCAGTTTGCTCTACTGAGTCTATATTTGAAACACCTCTGGAATAGGTCCTATTGTCTGAAATCTCATGACCTCCACATCTCATTATTATCACCACAAGATACCATCTTGCATCTGTGAGTATGGCCCATATGAAAAAGACCAAAAATATAAAGTGTTGGCAAGGGTGTAGAGAAGAAGGAAACTCTTCCGCCTATGGAAAAGATGATGGCAATTTTTCAAAACATTAAAAATCTATTACATGGTACAGCAGTTCCATTCCAGGTATCTATCTAACAAATGCACAAACAATGAATCCAAAGGGATAGCTATGTTCTCTCTATTTATATTCATTGCAGCACTATTTACAATAGCCAAGTCATGGAAACAACCTTAGTGACAAGGACAGATGAGTGGATTAAGAAGATGTGATGTAGATACAAAATCGAAGATTATGAAGTTATAAAAAAGATGAGCTCTTGCCACTGATGACAACATGGATGGAACTAGAGGGGATTATGTTAAGTGAAATAAGACAGAAGGAGAAAGAGAAAAGATTGAATTTGTATTTTGTGTGGGATATAGAGAAACAGAAACAAAGGTTAGACAAACAAAACTCTAGAAATGTGACTATAAAATTTAGGCTACCTGAGTGGAGTGGAGGAAGGTGAAGAGAAAAGGGGAGAGAGGACCCCTGAAAGATCATGGTGGACTATTGGTGCCTTGCTGGTGGGTGTGGGGTGGGAACACATCTGAAGAGGTGTGACCGTACACCTTTGAATCATATACAGTGTTGTAAACTAATGTTACCTCAATTAAAAAATTAATTCCCTTGTGCCATCTCTAATAAATTTGGTGCTTGATAAATGTTACTTACAATAAGGGGAGATAATTCATCCCTCTAGCACTTTCTGAGTTACATTCACAGGGTGCCATCTAGCATACTGTAGGGGAGCAAAAATTTGCCGTGCTAACATATGTCTTTTTGGCAAAAGACATCATGTCATGGGAGGGACTCTGTAAATTGGGTGGAGGTTACTTTTGGAAAGGCATTTACATGTAAACTCTCTCTGAGGGTTACTCCTTCCTTATAGCAGGAAGACCTAACCTGATCTCTTTTCAATGGAGAAGGCAGGACTTAAATCTGCATTTTACTATGCCTTCCTTGGTAAACACCCTAACACACCTTCCCCTTTCTTTCCTCCAAACTCCCCTGTCTTAGCTAAGCTATTTCAAATGGCATCTGAAGTTACCTGCCAAGTTATTTGGTCAATGTGGCATCTCTCTCATGAATACCTGGGAGGTGTCCATCTTCCTATTAACTCTTTGGCTTTTTCTTTTATTGATCTATCTAATAATGCTTGTTCAATTATTTGCCAGTCTAGAAGAACCTAGAAGGGCATGGGGCCATTTCTTTTGTGCCCTGATAATATCAAAATTTTAATTAAATATAAACCAACAACAAACTTATTTACACACACATACACACACACACGACAATATTTATATAAATACGTGTATCCAGTTTAGAAAACTCATAGTTTATTTCCCCCAGAAAACAGATAGTTGGATCATGCTTTGTAGTGTTATGATGGGTTTTCTTTTTAAAGATTTACTTATTTATGCATACAAGAAGCAGAGACGGCAGCATTCTTTAGGTCCTAATTGTCATCAGCCAAGTTTTCCAGGCTTAATTCCCATCCCACTGCAGTCTCAGGGTTCTTTAAATCCCTTTAGCATCAATTATTTCACCACTAGCCCAATTTTAGCTCCCTACTGATCTGGCTAAACCTATTGATCTGACTGAGCCTGAGACTTCATCATCACATTATCAGTTTGGTCTGCCCACTCACTGTGATCACACATTTCTCTTCTTCCCTGACCTTGTTTCTCAAACTTTTCTCCATTCTCATCAACTTGGTCCATTCCTTTTATGCTCACTTGCCTGTATGGCCAGTAGGACAGTAGGCTCCTTCTGATAATTTTGTCCCCTTCCAGTCTACTGTACCCACCATGAGAGCCACTGACCTGTGCTTTCTGCCCCAACCTCTGTTAACTTTATTTGCATCTACTCTACTCTGGATGATTAAGAATTCCTTGACAAAGTCAGAAAACAGTTGGATCATGCTTTGTAGTGTTATGATGGATTTTTTAAAAAAGATTTACTTATTTATGCATACAAGAACTGGGGTACAGGCCAGAGGTGCAGGATGTTAGAGGAGTCACTAGAGTGGGGAACAAAACAGGCAGATCTACTGAAATACACTGCTGGGGGGAGCAGGAGGTGAGACAGGAGAGGTCCTCTTCACCATGTGGGTCACCTCCCTGACCAGGGATCAAACTCGTGCTGCTGATAGCTTTGTAGATGCACCCTTTTTGCCACCAGGGAGGGCCCCTATTCTGATAGCATTTTTTTAAAAAAAAGATTTTTATTTATGCATACAAGAGCATGGGTACAGGCCAGAGGTGTGGGAGGTGAGAGGATTCACCAGAGACAGAGCTGGGAGCAGAACAGGCAGATCAACTGAAATATACTGCTGAAGGGAGCAGTGGGCGAGGCAGGAGAGTTCTGCCTCACCATGTGGGTCCCCTCCCTGGCCAGGGATCGAACTCGCACTGCTGTGCAGCAGATGCCTCACAGTGCGGTGCTCAACCTGCTGCGTCACTAGGGAGGCCCTGTTCTGATAGTTTTTAATGCTTCTTGGCAAATATATCCCTCTTTTGTTGATACCAAGTTGGATCCCCATGGATCGATTCTAATCTATTTCCATTGCTCTCAAGTCCTTAAACATCTTCCTACTCCTCTCAATCTTAACATGTATTTTTAAAGAGGAAAAAAAGCACAAAAAATTTAGTAATAACATGTATATTTATGGTATACATGGGAGAGAACTGATGTAAGACTCAGGGTTATGGGTAAAGCCCAGTAAAACTGAATAACTCCCTCATGTGGTTTCAATCTTTCATAACCTCAGATAAATGAAAGGAAATGGACGGGAGCTGGGGAGAAAAAGGAGGGTCAGTTATAGGAGGTTACCCATGCAGGCATAATAAAACAAGGTAAAACTCAGATTTAATTTTGCCCTTTCCATTAAAAAAGTCAACAGGTATTTTAAATCTTCCTATTCACTAAGAAGGTAACGATTATACTTCTCCTCAACATTAACGTGTGTATATTAATCTTTTGTCCTTACCCCTCTTTCCTTCTATTTGGAAGACTTCATACAACTTAGCTTAAGACTAACTCTGTGTCTGTTCTTCTAGTTTCTTGGTTTTTTCCTTCACAGCACTTCCCCCTGTAAGATATGTGAATAGTTTACTTTAAGCCTGCTTTCCCAATTAGAATGCATAGTTCTCAAGACAGGAAGTGGGTTCTCTTTGCTAACCACAGTGCCTGAAACACAGCTGACACTTTATGATAGTGGCTGAGAGAGTAAGTAACTTAATACTGAAGGGATCCTCTCTTCCCATCTGCTCCACAAACTTGATCCCCCTCTTTCTTGTCCACATTGAATTTATCCCTTTCTGTTGGTGCCACATCTTCTGTATGACAAAATGCTCAGTTCTCCCAATGAAAATATTTCCACCATTGAAGTGGATTCTTCAACCACTTAAACTGCCTGTTTCCATGACCTTCTCTTTTATTGATGTCCTGTCTTGCAAGTTACCTCCTACCCTCTCACTCTCTGAAATTGATCTTTTAAAGTTCAACAGTGATTGTAAAATTGTCATGTCCTCCAGTGACCTTCCTCATTCTGCACTCTCTGACTTTTCAGTAGTATTTACCACTGCTGATGTGCATCTTGGTATTCTCTCCTTCCAGGACACAATTCTCTCCCTTCCATTGTTAGACTGAAGTCCTCAGGTAGTAGAAACTGCTTTATTTATCTTGATATCCCCAAAGAATCCTGCATAAGGTCACAGTCAACTCTTAAATCGGGCAGATGTCCAGGAGGCCCCATTAAAAAGGCCAACTTTATTCCCCTTCACATAAAATGAAAACTGGGGTCCTCCCTGGTAGCGCAACGGTTGACCGCTGCACTGTGGGGCTTCCGCAGCCACTGCAGCATTTGTTGGATCCCCGGCCAGGGAGGGGACCCACATGGCACAGCAGACCTCTCCTGCCTCGCCCCACTGCTCCCCTCAGCTGTGTATTTCCATTGAACGAACACTGGACCAAAGGACTCGAGCTCTTAAGTTCACATATGAAACCTTTATCTGTCTGGATGAGTTTGATCAAGTTGTTTATCCTGTCTGGGCTTCAATTGCAAAATAGGGACAATCTTAATGCCTATTGCTTGTGAAGACAAATGAGGTAATACAGGGAATTCACTTGGGGCAGTAGCAGGCACAGTAAACACTCAAATATCACAAATGATTATCTGTAGAATGGTGCAACTGGTGGAAATGATGTTTAAAAGTTCACCCAGTCTAACATTTCATGATTTTACAATTAGACACAGCATTTTTATAATGTGGTACTATTTTAATAACTTTAAAGATGGATAGTCTTCAGTTATAACTTCACAGTTATATGAAACACCTTTTGCAAATCAAACTATCCTATTTTTAGAGTTGTTTGAAAAATCTATCAGCTCTCTATCCTTGAAATATTTCCTCCTCTCTAAGTGAAAATGGGCCCCAAGGTTAGGCTCAGGTTTTTGTGACTGAATGATTCTTTTCAGAGAAAAGCTATTATGCCATCAGTTCATGAACTGACTGTGCCCCAGGAATGATTCTCATCTACGGTGGGCCCATGAGTCACTTTAAACATTCTGTGACTGGGATGAGCTGCATCACCATGCTGAGTTTCAGCAGGCTGTTGCTGGGAACTGACTCTCTTTGACTGGAAACAATTAAGAAAGATAGATCTTTATCCTTAAAGACAACGTCTCTATTAGTTCTGAAATGTACTGCTGCTTTGCCATTAATTTGAAAATGCCAGCAATAGGGTCAGCTGAAGGTTCTATAGAAGAACTTTATGTAGAGCTGGGATACAGCACACACTTGATAGTTGTTAGAGTGATAAATGTATAAATGAATGAATAAATGGATGATAGCTAATCTGTCAGATTAAAGGAGGTAGTCATATACATGACAGTGGGAGTTAGGAGACCTTGGTTACCATCTTCCTTGTCTACAAATTGTAGAGTCTGGATTAAATTAGTGATGTCCTGTGTTATTTTGTATTATATGTTCTGTATTATTATATTATTGTAAATATTCCAGCTTCCCTTCCACAGTGCCCCTCCCTGAGGAAGGATTTTTCGTCCCTACGTTTTTGAATTTGAGAGTTCTCAAATAACTTGTTTGGGATAATGAAATGTGAGCAGAGGTAGATGGATGTGCATATCTCACTTGGGCAGAGGCTTTTTATAGCTAGGACATGGTTTATCATGTCTTTTTTTGGCATGATATTGGTAATGTTTTGGATAGCAGGGGATCAATCAGCATGGTTACCAGAGTGAAGCCCTACCAACTGTTGAGAATGTGTAGTATTAATCCAGAATAAGAAAAGAGGAGGAGGAGGAAGAGGAGTAAAGGTAGGAAGAGGAGGAGAAAAATTCTTTGCAGTCTTATACAGAGATTTTTAGGGGGACTTACTTGTTACAACAGCATAACCTGCCTCCTTAGGCGAATACTTAACCTAACTTGATTGTGTATCAGAATCACCTAGGAATATTGAAAAAATTTGATATCAGGAGATCTCTGAACATCTGGGGTTGAGGCCTCAGAATTTATAGTTTTAGAAGTTTCCTGAGGAAACATGTACAGAAATCTGTAATTCATTTTGAAATGTAGGGCAAAAATAAAAGAAGAAAAGGATAAAAATATGGATGGAAGGAGAGGTATGTGATGAAAACATGCTATAGTAAAAATGTTAGAATCTAGGTAATGGGTATGCAAGTATTAACTGTAAATTCTTTTGGCTTTGCTGAATATTTGAATACTTTCATAATAAAAGAGATGATTTAAAAATTCCCCAGGTAATTCTGATGATTAGTTCAATTTGGAACTTCTAGACTAGATAATTTAAGGAAGGCAATTTGCTGTGAACTCCCCTGTGGACACTGTAGCGTGTTTGTTGATCTTTCTTTAGTATTTATGATGTAATAACCTTGAGATAATGTTTCTATGAATTCTTGTTATGCTGGTTAGTAAAAATTCTTATTGCCTTATCAAAAGCTGGGTCACCTTCTCTTTTGGAGATGAAGGAAAATTTTCATTTTCAATATCAGTCCAGAGAGATTAGGAGAGAGACTGACCTATTTTATATGAATGGAGTGATTCAGAGCCAAACATGTAAGAGAATTACTGCAGACTGTTCAGCTAAAGGTATCTGGCTCACAATGCTTTTGGCTTGATAACTGACCTAATAAAGTATTTCTTCTGTGTGTTTTATTTGTAATACTTCATTTAAACCTTACAACTCTTTGAAATCGGTGGTGTTATAACCAGATTATACAGATGAAAAAACTGTGCCCAAGGACTAGCTTTGCCTTGGAACCACTATAGTCTATCATGTGTAAGAACATTCTGGAAATCAGACAGATCTGCTGTTCAGAAATACACCACACGGTCTTTAGTCAATCAAAAGGATCACTGGGATCTTAGCTTTCAACATGGTCCCACAGAGTTGCCAGAAAAAATATAGAACAGCCAATTTAATATTGCATGAGACTTAAACACTATCACTGTTTCTCTAAATTTCTAATTGATCAAGATTTCCTATGTTTTCATTTGTTAAACCCAGGAATTCGATCAGACCATACCACTTATTAATGTGGAAACCCCAGGTACATGATATTATCTCTGTTCTGACAATTCTTTTTTTTTTTTTTAAGATTTATTTATTTATTCACACAAGCACTGGGGCACAGGCCAGAGGTGTATGGGGTGGGGTGAGAGGATTCACCACAGAGAGCGGGGAGCAGAACAGGCAGATCAACAGAAGTACACTGCTGAGGGGAGCAGCGGGTACAGCAGGAGAGGTCTGCTGCACCATGTGGGTCCCCTCCCCGGCCAGCAGCAGGGATCGAACTCGTGCTGCAGTGACTGCAGTTTGCCCCATAGTGCATTGCTTAACCTACTGCGCCACCAGGGAGGCCTGTTCTGACAATTCTAATGGCCAACGATTCAGCAAAAACCTTTCACAGTCAGAGAGAGATATGTGAAATGTCTAATTAAGACTGTGAAACTGGATTCCATGACTTGAGCTCTTACTTAAAAGGCAAAGAAGATTCAGTCCTGAGAGGAAATGGCACCACAGGCACTATAGTGGGGATTCTAAGACATTCCCATCCCACAATGCTCCTACTGCTCATAGCTCTCACACCCCATTTTCATCCTAACCCTATCTCTGAATAGGGGTAGAGAACAGTATTTCCAAACTGCCTATGAGGAAATGCTAAAAAACTTTTTCATACTTTCCTCTAGTCAGTTCTATACCCAGCTCACCAAACACATTTATTTTTTCAAATTTCCTATCTGGCGACTTCCAAGAGCTGCTTTTCAATTCACTTTGAAACAACCAAAACATCAAGATCTACCTGAGTGACTTCTGAACTTCAGATAAGCAAGAAAGAAATCACACGGAAATTGTAGGAGAGGCCCTGGCATGGCGATTTAAAAATCAGAAAGCAATGCAAAATCTCTTTGAGGAGGAAAGGGTTCAAACCCCATAATGGGACTCCAGACTTTGAAAGCTTGTGCTGAAAAGTGAGCCCCCAAAATATCCAGCAGGGCTCATATCCATGAGACCCATGAAGCAAAAGTGAACTGAGAAAAGGCTCCAAAAAGATTTGATTGTGAACTCACATGACCTAGGGCCCAAACAGGGTTCCAAGAGCAAAAGCCATTATTTGTAAAATAAAAGGACTGTGAAAGAGGCTCATTTTATGTGAGAAATGGTTATTTACTGATTTTAAAGACCTGAGGGATGCAGGCCTGCTGGGGTGCTCTCTGGGGATAGAGGTTGCTGGGTGCCATTTTAAGCTCCCTTTTACTATGTATACTACATAATGCCAGTCTCTTCCAGAGCAGAGCTTTTATTTATGTCCAGTTTTTACAGCTGCAGTGCAGGGAATACCCTTTGACCAATAGGCCCTGGAGCCCAAGGAGTTCTCATGGGACTGTAACAATTACAGAGGCAGTTCTTGACAAACTATCACCCTGCAGGGTACTGACAGCAGACTGAAACACACCCCAAGTCTTTCTAAAGAGAGGCTTATTTGCTACTCTGGGACTTTGGTCTGAGTGGCAGTCTTCTGGGATGGCAGACTCCTAGATTCCTACACGGGGGCATTAAGGAATGAAGCCTGGTGTGTCTCCCCGGTCTCTGCCCGCTATTTTGCTGGTATCTCCCAGAAAGAAGCCTATACCCTTGTCTGGAGCCCTGATATTTGCCAAGGTTCATCTCTACATCAATTGGATCTGTTGGCCAGCAAGTCTTACACTTGGGGTTCCATATGATGGTATAGATTATCATCCTTGAAAAGCTGTCACTTGAGGGTCTGGATTCCAATCAACCTAAATCTAGGTGCTGACTGAAATTCTCTCATTGGGGACACTAACAGTTCTCAACACACCCTAAACCACTGGAAGCTATTAAAAATAAGATAAGTTGCTTGGACAATAACAAAGATTTGAGAGACAACCAAAGGTAGGATTGCACAATACATTTCATGTCCCACATGAGATCATTCCTTCAAGACTGGAAGATGTCTAGAAGAAACCAATAAAGAGACGGAAGCAAAGCAGCAAAATAAAGATGAATGAACAAGAGAAAACATAGTGAAATAGAGATAAGCAATTTTCTTGGATAAAAAGTTCAAAGTAATGGTGATAAAGATGTTCACTGAAATCAGGAGAAAGACAGAAGAACACAATGAGAACCTTAACAAAGAGAAAATATAAGAAGTTTCCAAGTGGAAGTCACACAGAGGAATACAATAACTGAACTGAAAAATACACGGAAGGAGTTCGGCGAAAGGCTACAGAAGCAAAAGAATGGATCAGTGGACTCAAAGATAGAGCAGTGGAATGCACTGAACCAGAGCAACAAAAAGAATGAAAAAGTGAAGCTAGCTTAAGACACTTATTTTTTAAAAAAATATTTACGCATACAAGAGCTGGGGTACAGGCCAGAGTCGCGGAAGGTGAGAGGATTCACCAGAGACAGAGTGGGGAGCAGAACAGGCAGACTGACCGAAATACACTGCTGAGAGGAGCAGCGGGCAAGACAGGAGAAGTCTGCTGCACCATGTGGGTCCTCTCCATGGCCAAAGATCGAACTTGCGCTTCTGTGCCACGGATGCTTCACAGTGTAGCGCTCAATCCACTGCACCACCAGGGAGGCCCTAGCTTAAGACACTTCTTGAGACCACATCAAGTGGACTAGGATTCATATTATAGAAGGAGAGAGAAGAAAGGGGAAGAAAACTCAGGTGAAAAATAATGACTAAATACTTCTCTAAGCTGGAGAAGGAAATAGACAACCACATCCAGAAAGCTCAGAGAGGTCCAAATAAGAGGAACTCAACCAGATCCATGGCAAATTATATTAAAATTAAAATGTCCACATTAAAGACAAGAAAATCTTTAAAAACAACAGGAGACTCATTCAGAATAAGAATTTCTAAATTAAACAAAAAAAAAAGCAGAAAAAATTCTGAGTTATATTCTTTTCTTTAAATTAAAAAAAAATTTTTTTCTTACAATGTTTACTTTCTTTTCTAGTCCCCATAAAATTTCCACCAGCAATTCACCTGTGCACCATCACCATAGTCCCTTGTGCTCATTCCGTCCCTGCCTTGATCCCATTCCCTCCCTCTTCCCTGCAGAATGTCTCTGATTTGTAGTTATCTGTTCATTTTTGTTTTGTTGGGGTTTTTTTTGTTATTGATGTTTTTATTTTTTCCCCTCGATCCACTATAGTCCTCTTATGAGTGAGACTATCTGGTATTTTTTTTTTTTCCTTCTGACTTATTTCACTGAGCTTAATCCCTTCAAGCTCCATTCTGTTTCATCAAATGAATTTGGTTTATCTTTTTTGATTACTGAATAGTATTCCATTGTGTATGTATACCACATTTTCTTGATCCAGTTGTCTATTTTTGGACATTTGGGTTGATTCCAAGTTTCTAAGTTATAGTCTTAAAAATGGTCAAGTTCCATAGTTCTACTTGAGGTCTCTGTTGTTATTATTATTCTCAGGTACACATTAATAGAAGCCAGAGTAATACATTTATTTATGACAACTGATCTTTATTCACCACAGCTAAGCTTGGAGAAAATTTGGGATAGTAACTTTATGTGAGCTGTCATCATCTTCTATTCTAACCACCCATTCTAAAAACATATACCAAATGTCTACAAAGTACCAGGCATCTTGATAGATGCTACAGAAAGAAACAGAAAAGGGAAAAAAAGTGGTGGTAGGGGGAGGGCATGGCTTCCATGTTTTCAGAAATTTAGTAAAAGCCATTCTCTAATCAATGGCCATCACTGGGTTCAAGAAACTGGATAGTGGAATAGGCAGACTCCAGGAGATTGCTGGCTGGGCTCTTACTGCTAACATGGTTTCTCATCAGCAGATTTTGGAATGAGGAACAGACAAAGGGCTTGTCTCAACAGCTCTACCCAAACCCAGCTGAAGACTTGCAGGAAAAACAAGCCTCTGCTTTGCATGCTGCTCTGCCCACATCAGATTTTCACACACTTACTACAAGACTTAGTCTGAGCAGAGAAATATGTAATTGACCAAAGAGGTTCCTTCCACACTAACCTAATGGACTATATGGGTCGGAGTTTGCATGGTATTAACATGACAATCAGTTCTTGGTAGAAAGCATTCCTACAAGCATGGTAGAACCTTGAGGAACTTCTTTAGGGTCAGCGCCCTGGTCAATAGGAATAAGTCAACTGAGTTACACAATTTTGTTAAGTTAAAGCAAAACGGAGCATTCAGGTCCAGGAAGAGAGAGATTTTTGTTACCTTGGCCACTTTTGCTTGGTTTGAATGTTTCTTTTACAACTAAAAGATGTTCTTGATTATGGAGGCAGAAGCAAAATGAGAGGGAAATACTTTGGAGATGTTACATTTAAGAAGGGGAAAATAGTTACTCTTAACCTTAATCACCTACTTGTTACTGTGATTCATTCTAAAGGCGAAGTATGATCTTCTCTAGTGAAATCTGTGCTGTGCTATTGTAAACAGCTTAGGGAGTGTGTTAATAAAAAAAAATGGTAGTTTACTGGTGGACTCACTCTACCTAAGCTTAGTGGGTGATCTCATACACATTTGGTTTCACTTACGAATGAGATTCAGGTACGTTCCACAGTGTGTCTACGAGGACTTGTATTTGGGATAACAGATTCAAAAATCTCTTTTTTAGTAGACATCATTTCATAGACATGTCATAAGCATCTGAATCTTCAGATTTTCACAAGTGAACTTTTCATTGTTTCCTCAAATCCCACTTCTCCACTTTCCTTATCTCTTTGAAAGGCACCGCTGTTCACTGGCTGTCTAAACTAGGCACTTCTGAGTCATGCTGCTCCCTCTCATTCACCTGTAAACACAATGGGTCTTTTTGTCCTGTTGATTCTATGTTCTAAGATCTCTTGCTTCTGTTTCTTTTTTTTTTCCTGCTTCAACTTCCTCTTTTCCCTCATCTATACAACCATCCAGATAACCTCTGACTGGCCTCTGTGCAGCGGCTTGGACTCTCACTGCTGCTCTTTCTGAAATTCAAATCTGAGGACGGTGACTGAGCAGAACTGGATGAAGTTCGTATTTCCTGGCCTGGTGTTCTCTGCCTTTTACACTCCAGACTGCCTTGCTCTCCAGTTCTGCCTTTTACCATTTCCCACCTCCACACTTGTTTCCTCTTGGTGCCATGGGTGCACCCCAACTTTCTTTCCATTTAGCACTGGCCAATTTTTTTTCTTCCTCAGCATTCATCTCTGACTTTCTCAACCCAGCCCTGCACCTCAATCTTTTTCTCCATCATTTATGCCTCTGCCACTATGTGCACCAACCTGTGTTATTTGTTTGCTACCTTCATACAGCACAAAGTACTTGAGATTCAGGAGCCTTGACTAGTGTCTTTGGAAGCTTATGCTTATCACTTTGATGATATAAAGTAGAAATTCAATAAATGTGTCGAATGAAGTAATGGAATTCATCCTAAAAATATATGGCAAGTGGAAGATTTTAATATAGCAGTGAGGGAATATATTTATCAGAAAGGGAGTTTAATGAGATCCCTTGAAATTCATATATTTCCTGGCCTAAGGCTAACTTTTATTCTACCTCCATACTAGGCTTAGAGATCAGTACATAGACAAGGTACTCTGTTCAACCCACAAAGAAAATCCCAGAAGCAGGTTCCCTCAGATTCATCCAACATCACATTCTCGAACACTTATTCATTGCTGCCCTTGGCACTAAGATAGTTTTGATAATGCTCACAAAAAAGGTACTTAAGATATGTCTTCTTAGTAAAAGATACAGAGTAATTTTGAAATCAGTGTACTTTTCGGGGAGGTCTCAGTAATGCTTCAACTACTTTTATGGATTAAAATTGTTTCTTATTTTAAACCTATACTCCTACATTTATTGCAGCACTATTTATAACAACTATTATAATATATGTAAACAACCCAAATGCCCCCATAGAGACGAATGGATCAAGAAGATATGGTATATATACAAAACAGAATACTACTCAGTGATCAAAAAAAGAAAAACTCATGTGATTTGCAGCAGCATGGATTGAGTTGGAAGGGATTACATTACGTGAAATAAGTCAGAGGGGAATGATAAATATGGAATGGTTCTACTTATAGAAGGACTATAAGGATATCAAAGGGTTAGGGAAAAGACAAAACTTGCAAACTACCATAGATATGAGGTGTCCAGCAAGAGATGGGGAGGAAGAGGGGTCAAAACAAGGGAGAGAAGAGCTCAAGGGACTTGGTGATGGACCATGGGTGCTGTGGTGGTGGGAGAACTACAGGACGACAACTGAGGTGAGAAACGAAATACTGTATAAAAAGGAACTATGAATAAGAAAAAAAATAAATTTATAAAAAAATTGTTTCCTGTTTTAAAGTTAACATGGAATTTCACATAATTGGGAGTGACAAGGTTGGAGCATTCAGAGATCTATTTCACTCATATTCATTTGATGTCTTATTATACTGTCCTTGTCTTCAGACATCAATAGCACATATACAGAAACAAAGAAAAGTAGAAAAATAGAGGCATTTATTCAAGTAGTCAAGGAAACTCTCCCACTATTCTCTTACAGCTTCACCTAAAGCATTTAGCCTTCCTTGCTTTTAAAACATGGTTTTGAAGTTCGAAAAACTTTTGTGTGAGTCTTAACAATCATTTATTAACTGTGTGATCTTGGGAAAACTACTCAACTTTCTGAGCCTCCATTTTTTCACCTGTAAAATGGAAAGAATTAGGAGTATTGATGAATGGTGTGAGGACTAAATAAGACATATAAAGTTAGCAGACTGGAATGTAGAAAGTCACCAATATATGTTGGTTTTAATATTATTACGAAGTAATTAAAATAAATATTTTTGGAGTAGAGGATGGAGACTTTCATTTAATTGCCTTCACACTTCACTTCCTTGGGGGTTATGTTGCTCTTGTACATGTTTGCAACTAAGAGAACAGTTAGCAAAGTATCAACTCATTGGCTGTTTAAATTTGGGTAGGCAGAGCCTCCGTGGTAGCACAGGGGTTAAAGTCAGTGCTGACAAGTTATCAGCAGCCACTGCAGTATGAGTTGATCCCCAGACAGAGCGCTGACTCATATGGCTCAGCAGACCTCTCCTGTCTTACCCTTTGATCCCCTGAGAAGTGTACTTTGTTATATCTGCCCATTCTGCTCCACACTCTGTCTCTGCAAAATCTTCTCACCCACCATACACCTCTGGCCTACACCCCAGTTCTTGTATGCATAAATAAAAAATAGTCTTTAAAAAATAAATACATTTGGGTAGGCAGAAAATAAATTTTATTTTGCCACTTTAAAAGAATTACAGAGAGGGACCTCCCTGGTGGCACAATGGGTTAAGCAACGCACTGTGAAGTAGACTGCAGCCACTGCATCACAAGTTTGACCCTGCCACCAGCCAGGGAGGGGACCCACATGGCGCAGCAGACCTCTCCTGCCTTGCCCACTGCTCCCCTCAGGCCCTTCAGTTGATCTGCCTGTTCTGTTCTCCACTCTGTCTCTGGTGAATCCTCTCACCCCCCACGGCTCTGGCCTGTACCCCAGTTCTTGTAAGCATAAATAAATCTTTTTTAAAAAGAAAGAATTACAGAGTGCCTAAGTGGTTGGTCCAAGAGCACACAGATAAAAAGATTCTGGCTGTTCTTACATCTTTAAGTACTGAGTCTTTATAGAGTCTGTAGCGTCTGCCAGTGTCTACTTAGCTGGGTGTACTAAGTGGGTCTTAGAATAAGCAAAGAGACTTTCAGTGAGTCAGGCCTGGAGAAATGGCCCTGGCTGAGTGAATAGGTTGAACATCTAAAACTTCACCAGGTGACTCAGTTGATGAGTTAATGGAGTTTCCAAAGAGATCTCAACAAACGAGTATGAGGTTGTGAGGTCCCCAGTCTCTGTGCTCAGTAAAACTCATTTACTTGTGCTCTTTCCTTTCTAGCAGTAATTTGCCCTTCTGGATGACTCTTCACTGAATGTAACAACATTTCTTGGGGAAGATAAATGTGAAAACATGAAAAAAATTCTGTCATGTCATGAAGAGTTCCAAGGACTGTTTTATGTCTTTGTGAATTGCACAAAGTTCTTTAAGCATAACAAACACTTGGAAAAGTTTTGTTAATTTGGTCCGATTAAATGAAATTAAGTGTTTTGTTCTAGTTCAGCATTACTCAGAACCTTTTGCAGCGAACAGGTTTCTGTAATTAAGTAGGCTCATTGTGAGCCCACAATGCCTGCAATTCTCCAACATTAGAAAGATGTCCCATTTCTTTGTAAATGATTTTTGAGGCTCCCCTGAAAAGTGGTCCAATGATTTGTTTCCTATATGATCCCATCCTGAGTGGCCTGAATTTTGAAAAAACAAAGTCCTGGATCTGAGAGGACACCAAAGGGTCCCTTAATAATGGTCTGACTTTAGGGGAGAAAGGGCAGGGCAATCAGGAGTCCCTAAGTTGGATACTTCACAGTTAGGACATACCACAGGCTCAAGATCAGATGGAGGCTTATTTCCACGTGACCCCACCCAGGATTATGAGCTGCTTCATTCCTTCCACATTTCATAGTGGAAAGAGATTTTTTCATCCACTCTTATCATTTCTGATAATCTTGATATTGCAGTTCTGCTATACATAGGATATTTGTGTCGTCATCAAATTCAAACTCAAACTCGCTAGTGTCCTACTTGAAAAGTCAGTGAGATAACATTATAAAGTGTTTTATACAGCATCCCTAAAGCCCAGTGTGATGGTATTGGAGGTCATGAGGGCAGAGTCCTTGTGTGAGTGGTGAACGCCCTAATAAAAGAGGCCTCTTCCACCTTGTGAGGTTATAGAGAAAAGAGAGCCAGCTAGGAGCTAGAAAGTGGGTCTTCACTAGACAGAGTCTGCTGTTACCCTGACTTTGGACTTCCTAGCCTCTAGAACTGTGAGAAATGAATTCCTGTTGTTTGTAAGCCACTCAGTCTTTGTTACTTTGGTATAGCAGCCTAGAGCAGACTACAAGTTCAAAGCTCAGTCTCCATGTCAGGTCTACTCCCCCAACTTGAGGGTTTCTTCATGCCACTTCCAGTTCAGGTTCTGTCCAGTGCTGAGTGTGCCTCCTCCTTCTTCCTTCCAGACCTGGCTCTGGGGTCTCCTACTTGACCTCCTGGTCTGTCCTCTTCGCCCAGTTCTGACAGGCATCAACATATTCCCTTCAGAATCCTTTGTACACTGGGTACAAAGAAATATGCAGAACTTTCCAGGGCCATAGGAGCCTAGAGAACAGGGGTTTTTCTGAGGCTGCACCCCATACTCCTTGATCCTTTCCTCATATTTGTGATGTTACTGCTTTTGAAAGGATGCACGAAAACAAGACCCAAAGGACATTTTGCTCCAAGAGCTCCCAAATGCTAAGTGTGGGGTTTCATATATTCGCTCAATAGCCCCTACTGCCAACCCCCATTATCCCTCAGGTGGGGGTTCTCAAAATGTATCCCCAGGGCCCCTAACTTGCTTTATGACACTAAGTTATTTGATTTTCAGTGAAGATGCAGAAACAATGTCTGTAAAACTGCAATGCAAATCAGGACAGCAGCACCCAATCCCATGAGTCACTTACATGTCACCACCATGGACTTACAGTAAAAGCAAAAAAGAAGAAAAATGCCAGTGTCACTTAGGACTGATTTTGATGAAGCAGTAAAAAAAGATCAATTTTATTTAATTTAGATTTTTAAATACAATTCATATTAATATTTTGTGTGACGTTTGCACATGGCACTGCAGCACACCTAGGTACAAGGTTTTCTTGAGGAAAAGAACTGTGTGATTGTTCCAGTTACTAGAGTTTTTTTTTACACTTTCTGAAAGACTGACAGAAAAACTATGGTTTTTCAGACTTAAGTATCTGGCAGACATTTTCTTCAAAATAAATAAAGTAAGCCTGTTATTTCAAAGAAAACAATTGTCTGCATTTATTGTCAATCCAAGCTTTCATGTCCAAAATTCATTATTTATTACTTAAGTATTTAACTCTCCAACATCTTATTTGAAAATTTAGGAAAATAACACTATAAAAGTCAGGAAGATAACAGTAGGAAACATTTTATGTAGTGCCTCATCTATAAGTGTTCAATAAACAATGACTTTTATTAGAGCTATATCAAGTTAAAGCAATCAGACTGGTATGTGAGTAAAGTCATTGAAAAGGTTCAGCCTGAGCCCCAAGTAGATACTCTTTAAAAAAATAAATGAATTCATAGTTCTTTGATGATAGGGCAACAACAAAACTATAGTGAAATAAAGACAGGTATTGAAATATTAAGTTCTAAGCAAAAATTCCCAGCTCTCCAGTTTCCCTCCAGGAAGCAAATAGGACCAGTTACGCAATGGTTAAAAATGCACAGAATAATACAAAATATTGTATAAGATAGACAAAGGTGACTACTCAAGAGCATTTATCAGCACTGATGACATCTGTGTCCCAGCCAATTTGAAGGGTGAGGCCATTGTAGGGTCAGTGAAAAGTGATCAGACATTGGTGTCGATGATGGACACTTGCAGTCCTCCACGCATGCCTAATGGTGGGCCCCTCCAGTAGGGTGTGAGCATGCACAAGTGGGCGCACCTGGGCTGAGACACAGGCTATATGAGCGGTATCACATGGACGCCAGTAGAGAAACAGAGAGACCAGAGGCTAGAGGGCCCAGAGAGTGAAGATGCATCAGGGGCTAGGAGGCCTGCCAGCCTCCTGGCCCCTGGCACCCCTGCCTGTCGTGTATCTGGTCACTAATGATATAAAGAGCAATAAAAATCCTAAAGAAGCCACTGAGGGCTCCAGGACTCCGCCTTGATCCGTCTGTTGGAATCATTGAGAACCTGCTCTGTGCCTTGCTGGTACTACAGCTGTCATTTTGAAAGCCTTAAAGGTAAGGTCTTCATTATTATGCCAGTAGAATTATACCTCATCTTAAAGAGAAGGAAAAAAGAAACCCCAGTAAATTCTGTCATAGCAAGATAACAATATAGTGTTTAAAAAAAAAGAGAGAAAGAAAGAAAAAAGGAAAGAAATGTGCCTGAAAAAGCTGTGAAAACTGAAGGGACCTGCTAGTGGCACTCGTTAGGCTCTTAAAAGGATATTTTAACCTCTCTAAATAATTTTTGTTTTCAGCATTAATGGAGCCCAACCTTGTCCATCAGCATAGATGCTTAATTTTGTGTGGGAACAACCAAAGTCTACAGAACCATTTTTAATCCTTTTGATTACCAGGCTCTTTTGCATGAGATTCCTTCTCTGTCCTCTGGAAGGCATTTCTCTATAAACAGCTACTGATCTGCTTTCTTCAGGAACACAACATTCCCAGGGCCACCCAAGGTCACCTTTGCCATATTTCCCTTCAGTCCAGAGAGCACCCTTCCTGGAATTTTTTTTTCCTGCTCAGATGGCAGGCAGTGCTATGACATGCCCGACTTACTACTTACTCCTTTGCAAGTGAGCAAAGAAATTGTGTGCAAGAAATAGCACTTACTTGGGTTGGGAGAGAGTGGCAACTACAATAGAAAGGAGCTACTGAAAAGGCTGACAATGTGAAAACTTCCCTTCAGAATCGGCTAGGGCAGTGGCAACTTGACTGTCAATTCCAGTCCAGGAATTCCAATTGCTATTTCAGTTGTTATGGAAACTGACCACATTGGTTCCTAAGGAATCCATTATTCCAACAAATATTTGTAGTTCTTGTCATTATGGGGTATCTAAGTGATCGATGCGGACACCCGGGATAAAGGAGCACAGGGGTTTCTTTACACACAGGGGCCAGTGACTAGAAGAGAGCTTTTAGGGAGCTAGATCTTAACCCACAGCCTGAGGTATGATTAGTTAGGGGAGAAGACATTTCAGGTGAACAAAATGGTAAAAGTGAGGAAAGGATTAGCAAAAGTTATGCAAATGGAACTGGAGCTGAAGACATGTGGGCAAAGCTGGGAAATGAGAAAGACACGCCGAGGTCAGTAGAGACAGAGTTAGGAAAGCCAGTCTTGGGATTGTGAACCTTTTGTGGACAAAAGGGAAGTAGGATACTTTAAAACAATGAGGAAAAGTTAATTTTATCTTAGGACTAATAGGATATTAACCTAGCTTTTGGATAAAACTATAACTTCACTTGTTTTGTGATATCAGGACAATAATTAGAAAAGTGAAGAAATCCATCTATTTTCTCACAGACAAAACACATTTGTTTCACTGAAAGCAACTGACTGTTGGTATTAATATTCACCAAAACAGGTATGGGTTTGCCTATCATTTCTCAGTATTTTTATAACCCTCAAAATGATCTATAATAACATAGTTTCAAATAATATGGTTCCATCTGTCAAGACAGTTGAGCTAAAAGCTTACTTTTTAAGTAGGGGCTGGTAATATATAAGGGCAATTTTTCTTCAGAGCAGCAGTTATCAGGGTTGAGATTTCTTGGGGGGCTCAAAAGTTGCTTGATGCCATAGATTTTATATTGTGCTCTTTGACTTTCTGCAGGGCACAAAGACCTAGTAATAAGGAAGCCAAGGTTTTTAGTTATGCCTGGAGAGACAGAAATACATTTTCAAAACTAAACAATAGGCAAGCCTGAAATGATATTGCTAGAGACAGTAATAACAAGAACAAACTATGCTGTACTATTTTTAGAACCATTAGTACAATTTGGGGAACCATTTCATAAAAAATACAGATTTATATGTGGTAATAGAAGGCTCATTATTTGGATTCCTGAACATCAAGTTTAAAGTCTCTCCTGTTCCCAGTTTGGCTCCTGGGAGAAAAGCTGGATGGAAAGTATAATTTATTGTGTATAGGCTAGATGCCAAGAAAATTGATTAAAGTTTATGTGCAAAGGGGAATTTCCATTGAATTTATGTTGATGAATTTCTCTTCACAAAGAAATAGAAATAATGTACTTTTACTTTTCAAAAAGAAGGCAAAATAAATGTGCCAAGAGTCCATTCTTAGTGTGGCAAAGGTCAACTAGAGGCAAACAGGTCAAAATAGAACTCAGGTTGGGTCCAAGACGTTTATTGCTTAAAGCACACTAATCTTCTGGACTAGCATTCTTCCTGTCAAGTCCCACTAATCCCTTTACTACCTCATCTCTTCCTTTAGTTCCCTGCTTAAATGTCACCTCCACAGGGAAGGCTTCCTGGATTAGTGTCAAAAGCTATCAATCACTTCTATCGCCAACACTCCAGTCAGGTTGCTCTCTCTTTTACCTCATTCTTTCCTTTCTAATAATTTTCAAAGTTTGTGATAATAATTTGGTTCATCCTTTTGTGTAAGAGGGAAGCTGTATGGTCCCTGATCATTACCTAGCATAGCCCCAGTATTCAGGAAGTAGTTTGGTAGATGAGAAATGTGCAAGATAGTGCAGAGTGACAGTCAACACAGTGGAGTGGCAGAGTGGGGAACTCCAATCGTCTCCTCTCCACCACCTGTAGGTTGGATGACCTTGAGCAAACCTCTTAAATTTTCTGGGACTCAGTTTCCACATCAGATAATAAGAGAAATTTACTGTGAGATTACCAAGAAAGCATTTTGACTTTAGGGTGTGAGATTCTAAGTGCATCCAATTACATTTCTAGGGTGCTGATAACCATTCTTTTTCCCACTCATAGGAGAGTCATGGACCATGTTATTTCTAAGTATAAATAGATATTTTATGAAAAGTGCAAATAGGTATATTAACTTTTCTATAAATTTGCACAATTAGAGGGAAAAGTACTGTTTTGGGTAAAATTTGTGTAATTTTAACTGCTGTGCGACTAGTTTCATTTATTTTCTTGAGGAAAACTGGAAATCTGGGTCTTTAACTCATTAACTATGTGACCTTGGACAAGTTCCTTAACCTTCTGAGTCTCGATTCTCTCATCAGTGTGATAGATAAGCAGCACACTACCAATCTAAAAGACAGTGTAAAGATTAAATGAAACAACCTGGAACACACCGAGTGCACAGAAAATGCTGGTTAACTCCAAATGAATTTTATTCCATGTTTCATTTACCAATGAGATTCACTCTGGGCAAAAACCAAATGAGATTTTTAATTTTTAATTCTTAGCTGCAGAAATGCAGGGTATGGTTATTGAGATACATCTGAATATGTAATCACTGAAATATTTAATTTAGGTAGGAGAGGATCATTGTTCAAACAGAAAAGTTGTGTGTTGGATGTTAACATATGGATTTGGGATCTCACTGACTATTGGGATCATGAGGTATTTACCATTACAAAGCTAAGCTTAAAGGTTTGACATTTCTTAAAGTCCAACTTTGTTCATACTGAAAAGATACAAAGTCAAAGGCGATATAAAACTGTATGGAAAATTTGAGGGCTGTTACTCACCAATCATGAAAATAATTTTACACTTCCTCAAATCTTCCATGAAACCTTTAAGAAAAGAACAATTTCAGTTATAATGGAACCCTGATTTTACTCATATTATAAAAAGCCAAATCATTTAGTTTTATTTGGTAAGAAGCTTGATGGTGAGTAAATGTACGAATAGGTTATTCACGTTAACAAAGTTAAGTTTTTCAAGTCCCGGGCTGTACAAACAGAACATCTGAGACTGGACGCATACCTCGCTGGAAAGATATAACTGCAGATAACTGAATACTTTATTATTTTGTTAACCTGTGCTAAGGAGCCTTTTCAAATGACAAGATACTCCACGTAGGCAGTATTAAATTATGATATAGGGTATTGTGATTTTTCACCTCATGAAAAATTTACAATGACGTTTTCAATTAAAGACACTAGCGTTCAAAGGTATTAGATGTTTTCTGTTGACACCCTGGCACCCTGGGTTCTGGCTGCTAAGGTTCCAGAGCACCCTCTCAGTAGGAGAAGCCCAGAGAAAGGGACAGGACCCCCTTTGCGAGCAGACAGCCTAAATTCCTTGCCTTGGTGGAGCTGCTTGTTTTTTTCCTGGTTCTGGAAGCACTTACTTTTGCCCATTTATGGGCATGAGCGGATAAAATGTCATGTGGGTGGATGTGTTTACCTGGAGAAGTAGTAGAAGCTTTTTATTTCCCATCTTATGACAATATTACCATTTTTACACTTAAAATGAACTGACAGCAATATGACTTTGTGTTTTATGGAGATGAGTACATTTAGAAGTTTTAAGATATAAAATCTATTTTTCAGTGGAATTTGGGTGGCTCATTTGTATATACAATTTTATAGTTTTGCTATAGTCCACTATTAGCTGAGCCAAAGCCACAACTTTGAGAGAGAAACTAGGCTGGGAGGTGAAGAATTGAGCTGGGGATGGCAGGGGAAGAAAGAGCTGGAAGAAGAGGAAAAAAGTGAATTTGGGTTTCTTTGGAAACATTTGGTTTTCATAATGAAGTCTGACTTTTTAAGTTATTTTTTAATCAAGCCATACTTTTATCATTTTGTGATTGGAATACATCCTACGTTATCCAGAGCTTTGAAACATGGCAAATACCCTAGGGGCCCTTACCACCTAGGACCACAAGTCATCTCATGTTCTCCAGACTTCCAGAATACTCTTATGAAGCTGAGCAACTTTTAAAAGTTATTTTTTTAAACAAATGATAGCATATTCATACAATACAGCCATTGCAAATTAAGTTTACAGAGCGTTTAATGATATAGGAACATGCTTATGGTAGGCACAAATATTGGAGGTAATTTTGCATATATACATTAAAAGGGGTTTTTAACAACATGAACATGCTTATAATAGGTACAGTGGAGATGATTGCGTATTCTTGGCTATGTAAAAACAGGTATATAAACAACATACTGGGAAAATACATTAGAACATTAGTCATGATCACTTACAGGTAACCAGGTTTTATGCAGCTCTTACTGTTTATCTTAAACAATTTTTTCACAATGAATATGTGTCAATTTTATAATGAGGAAAAAGGGAAATTTATTCACCAATAAATCAATCTCTACCTTGTTGGGTCTGAGTTGGTTATTTGCACTTGGCTTATATTTATGTGCCTTTCTCCATGAATCACCATGATGTCACTTGGTGATGGATTTTCACATACTGCTATTGCCATTATCATCAAATGATAATTTATCTGCTACCTCACTCTCATGGATCAGTGCAGGATTAGAGCTGAGCTTATTTAGAAAGCCCAAATCACTTACTTGAATGTACCTGCAGTGAACATAAACATATTTCTACGGACCACAGTTATAACAACATTAATTATGGAGTGTAAATACAGAACTTATTTTACCTAGGAAGTATGAACTGTATTTTACCTGTACAATCTCAAATTCAGAAAATTTTACCTATCTTCTCTTACATGTATAGCTAATTATAGGAGGAATTTTTCAGTTTTTGCAAGACTTTAACATGCCAAATAATAAAGCAGTGCAATGTGGATATTTCTTAGGTTGCATCCCAATTTTATACTGCAGAATAGTAACTACTATGCAGGAGAAAGTTGCAACAGATTTGAAAAATGTTAGACCAAAGTTAACCAGCTGTCTTCCTGCAGGAGCTTACAGAAAATAATCAGTATTGTTTCCAAAATATATTTTACCAAAACACCTCTTTTCACTGACCATCTTAAGAGTCATATTCCCTGGACAGCTATGAAATGCATATTTTGGTAAGGTGCCCCTTGGTTTCTCTACATGGACGAGGGCAGGGAGATGCAAAGCATTCCTGCCTTTACCGTGTTCCTTGGTTAAGGGAAGTACATGCAGTTGGTATCTTAGTATCTCAGAGTTGATGTTTAACAAAAAAGACACACCAAAGTTACTAAAATGACAACAGTGGCCTGATCAGCGAAGGAAACTCACCTCCCATGGTGTCCTCTCCAAAGACATTTAACTGGTCATCGCCCTGTTTAAAAAAATATGCGCTATTAGGTGATATTATTTTGCCAATAGTGTACTTAACCATCCCAACAACTCAATGAAGGAGCTGTTATTATTATCCACCTTTTACAGATGAAGAGTCTGAGACTTTGAGAATCAGCAAAGTTGCCTGAAGTTACCCACATTTAAAACTGGCTGTCTGTCCCCAGAGTTTATGTTCTTCTTAACTGGTACAAAATCCTACCTCATTTTCTTAGTGCAAACGTACCTACCTGTGGAGAAATCTGACTTTAGGAAAACGAAGCCCTTCAGTACCCAGAGCTCACAGGGAGGTGTAGTCACCACTGTTTTATAGCAACTCCATAATTAAAACTGTACATGGCAAACTTCTGTAAATATTTTCATCATTTTGAGCCATGTGGTTGCTTTTGCAATGGCTTAACCACTGGCCACAGTTTGCCAGTCGCTGAATTGGTATACAATAAGAGAAGCTGGAGTGAACAACTTCGACTAAGTTTTTCAATCAAACAGCTGCTTCATTTTCTTTACAGAATAAATCATGGTGGTTGGGGCGGCGGGGAATCCAGAAAGAAAATTTTATAAGAAGGCTGTGGATGAGAGTTCCCACTCTCAACTATGTTTCCATCCACCCCATTTTCTCTTCTAGGCAAACACATAGAGGTTTCTATTGTATTGTTCCAGATATAAAAAAGTAAAATGACTTCCAGATACACTTGAAAATATCTGTACTATTGGGATATACTTGAATAAATACATAATCTCTTTACTGCCATTTGGTACACAGAAAGCATATTTACATTATACATGTTTATAAGATACACACTATTCTATAATAATTCTTTTAACCGATGCTTTCTTCTTTATTTTTTTTTTAGGTTCCCCATATGTCAAGGTGGCATTTATATTTTTAAAATTTTTTCATTATATTTGACATCATTTGTATTCCTCAGGGAGTACCCACCACCATTCCACCTGTGCACCATCACCTCAGCCCCTTGTGCTCTTTCTGCCCTCATCCCCGTCTTTGCCCTCCCCTCCTAACCCTTCCCCCCCATGGTCCCTTTGGTTTATCTTGGCTTTTTGGTCTTGTTGAGTTTTTTGTTTGCTTTTGGTTATAATTGCCCATTTCCTTGAGCTTCTTCTTCTATCTTTTTTTTGTTGTTGTTATTGCTCTTTCATATTCCTCCTAATAGTGAAGCCATCCAATATTTTTCTCTTGCCTTCTGACTTGTTTCACTGAGTATAATTACTTCTAGTTCCATCCATGTTTCTATAAATGTCTCTCGTTTCTCATTTTTGATTGCTGAATAATATTTCATTGTATATATGTACCACATCTTCTTGATCCAATCATCTACTTTCGGGTATTTGGGTTGTTTTCAGGTCTTACCAATTACAAATAGTGCTGCAATAAACATAGGAGTACAGGTGCTCTTTTGGATCGGTGTCTTGTGTCCTTTGGGTAGGTTCCTAGGAGCAGGATTGCCGGATCATATGGTAGTTCCATTTCTAGTAGACTGAGGAACCTCCATACGGCCTTCCATAATGGTTGGATTAGCTTGCATTCCCACCAGCAGTGTACTAGGTTAACTGATGCTTTCTCACTTATCAATAGAACTTGGGAAAATTTTTCAGCTCAGGACAGAATGTTTTTGATTGTACAGTTTTTTATTGCATGGAAGGTACTATAGTTGTTTCAATTAGTCCTTTATTGATGGGCCACTGAGTTCTTTCCAATCTTTATCTATTTTTTAAAAAGTAGCACATTGACCAAACCCTCTAAATGCCATTTCATACGTATATATCTGTAGGATTAATTCCTAAAGAGGGAACTGTGAAGTCAAAGAGTAAATGTAATTACAGTTTTGATAGATTTGGCCAAACTGCTGTTCACAGAGGTTGTGCCATTTTGCAGGGACAGCCTCTGGCTCATGCTCCACTTGGGCTCCTTGCCTCTCATTCACTTTGATGCAGAAGTCAGTTAGATGAGGTCGTCTGGTTACATTAATGCTTCCTTGATTCAAACTGCCTTGAAATCAGAGCCTTGCCATCCTTTTTAGAACACATGCCTTCAGGACAACTTTACTGCCTTTTTTTTTTTTTTAGATTTGCCTGTGTATCCAGATGAGAGCTATTCCAGGTGAGAGAAGAGTCTTTAATGGAATGGTCATTCAGGGACACATTAACATTGATTAACTCCCTCCCATGAACAGCAAAAATGCATCAACTTTCCTCAGTGAGCCTTCTCACTATTTCCCTTGTGGAAATCATTGCATTTTGGAGCAGGGAAGATAGGGGGTCATCTAATCCCATCCTTCCAGCTCCCCTCCCATTTTATAGACAAGGAAACTGATGGCTAGAGAGGTCTTGTGAGGGGCTCATGACTGTGTCAACATGTCCTTCCTGAAGTCAGGGTTGGGATGAAAGTCACATCTCCTACCATGAAGCGTGGCTCCTGGAGATATAGACTCATCAGCTCAGGTGCCATAGTGGGTGCCACAGTAGCAGTGGATGCTGCTTCCTTCCTGGCCAGTGTAGCCACCCCCCAACTGTGGCCAAGGGCTCACAGTCTGGCCCCTCCTTCAAGCTGGTACGACACTGGTGTTGAGTCCCAGAAGTCCCCTCAAGATCCAGCCGAAGCCTTTGCAGCTCAGAGGACATCCTTCCTCCTCTTCTCCCCTTACTCTATCTTGTGTCTCTGAGCATCTCCTAAGACCCTCCCCCCAATAACATACTTGCAAAGGAGTCCCACTTCAGGGAAGGCCTTCTGAGCCAGGGACAGAGTTTTACATGTTTGCCAAAAAGCAGTTTCACAGTAAGAGGCTCTAGAAAAAGACTGTTTGAGCAGACAGCTTATTTCTTGTCAACAGGTATAGTTAAGAGGAAACCACTGAGTCCTTCATGTTTTATGATTGTTGGGTTATCAGACTTAGATAACCTGACAGGTGGCTTGCAGGCTAAACTGTATAGATCTTCCCTGTGTGTGGATATCATGTTTTGGCAGTTTGATCATGGGAGTCTGAATTTCTAAAACAATGTACCATGTAATTAAAGAACCTGTCTGACCTCTGGCTTCTTGAGTCTGATCTGTTTTGTCCATAACTCTTACGGCTTTCCATACTGTGTGCTGACATGCTTCACTGAGTGCCAGTGTTATTTCCATTGATGTACTGATGGTGAATAGGTTTCTGGGGCATAGATGTCACTGTCATCACCTCTCCTGGGGAATGCAGTGCCCTCATTCACTATGAGAAAGCCCAGGTGAATGGGATGTTTGATTGAAGGGTGTTGCTTGCCATTCTGCTCAATGAAGCCATGGTTCCAATAGGACTTTGTAAGTAAAATCTGGCACTTGAATCACATGCACAAAACAACTAATAAAAGGCTTCATGCATTCCATGTCCTAGTTTAACACTAAAAAGTCATGAAGCCTCACCCCACAATTTTGACTCACAGGTGACAAAGTATTGGCAGGATGGACTGGCATTTGGTAACAATACTTCTGGTTTTGGTAAAAAAAAAAAAGGTGCCGTATAACCCCTAGAGGTTTTAAATCTTTCTCCCTTCTTTTCAAATGCTAGATGAAAGGTTTTAATATAAGAATGTCAATTATACAAGGAACAAACTATTATATAGGCTTACTGGAGAAGTCTCTGAGAAGGTGTTTATACCTAGTCACATTGTACCTGATCGTCCGTGAAGCGTATTTTGAGAAAACCAAGAACTACCAAGATTCACCCTGAGTGCTGACAGTCTTGTTTTTATGACCTTTTACTGCAATGCCAGTCCATCCTGCCAACACTTTGTCACCTGTGAGTCGGAATTGTGGGGTGAGGCTTTATGACTTCAGTGTTAAACTAGGCCATGGGATGCATGAAACAGGATACTAAATCTGAAGAAACTGACAAGAAGCAGTGTAAATACAGACAGGTTTTATGTAAATGGCATTATGACTCGTAAGTATGGAGCCAAGACAGCCTGCAGTGATGTGATGAGCATGAGTGAAAGGGAGAAACAAACAGCAGTAAAACTAGCAAAAACCCAGATTCAGGCTGCCACATTTTTTGTGCTGTGTATCTGATAATATGTAGGTAACTGGTGGGGAGAAATCTACAATCCTACTGGAGAATCTCAAGATAGAAGTCATAGCTGTGTGGGGAAATTGCACATTTGGACTTGTCTCCTGATCTAGTGATAAAGAGAGAAAAGCAATCCACATTAAACTTTATTTCCCTGTGTGGATGTGCAATGGGGAGGAAAGAAATGTCTTTTGCAAGGCTGAATTCTGACAGTATTACCTGTAAGGAGATAGGTAATTGGTGTGTGTGTGTGTGTGTGTGTGTGTGTGTCCCTTTGTGAGCAGAGCTCCAACTGTTACCACCTGAAGATCAGGACGCCCTGTCACTCCCAATTTCTTGACGTATTGAATTTTGGGTAGAAGAGACCAAAATAGAACAGCATAGTTTCATAGATGGGCTCACTAATTGTACAGAATTATGTTCTCCCTCCTGCCTGAGGGCAATGCAGTGTCTCCTCCTGGGTGCAGGGCCAGGTGTACATTCTCACAAGCAGAATACATCAGCCTACGAAGCTGACAAAACAACTGTGTTTATAGGGCCTCCCTGGTGGCGAAAAGGGTTAAGTCACAGCACTATGAAGCTATCTGCAGCCACTGCAGCCCAAGTTCCATCCCCAGCTAGAGAGGGGACTCACATGGCACAGGAGACCTCTCCTGCCTTGCCCGAAGCTCCCCTCAGCAGTGTATTTCAGCTGATCTGTCTGTTCTACTCCCCACTCTGCCTCTGGTGAATCTCTCACTCCCCACATCTCTGGCTTTTACCCCGGCTCTAGTATGATAAAAAAGAAAATCAATAGCTGGGCTGGGGACCTACTTCAGTGCTCTGATAACTACCAATCTGCGTGTCCACGATTCCTCGGCAGTGTTCGCTCACTGCTGTGTTAGTGGGGTGGCTAGGCACTCCTACTGACTTTCTTAAGGAGACCCCTTAATCTGTAATTCATTTTTTTTGTTCTAGGGAGGATAAAAGCAAAGGTCTTCAGGGAAGGAGGAAGAAGCAGTAGGTCATTTTGGGGGGGTGTCATCTTAGTTCTGAGTCATCTGTTTGTATTAAGCAGTATGTGTGGTCCATGGCATAGAAATCGGTATAGCTGTAAATGAGATTATGAGGAAGGGGCTTTACTTGAGAACACAATGTTATAGTTAAAATTAATTTATTGGCCCCAGATTCACAAATGCTGCAAAGACTACTTTTTTTCTATTGACAGTGAGCAGACATCAACTTCAAAATTAACACACAAAAAGGATTTCATAGGGGTTCCCTAGGTTCTGAGTCAATATGAGTGGCAGTCTTTTCTAATTTTTTCTTATCTCCACTAGTGCTAAGTAGATAATCCTTATTCTGGAAGAATAATGAACCATAAAATGGTAGCATATGAGGATTTTCCTACATTTTCATTTAAATTAATTTTATGACTCCATCTCTGGTTATAAGAAGCACAAAAGGGTGATGGGGATGAAGTTGGTGCACAAAATGTTCTGCCATTCTCAGAAGTTCGCTGAGACTCTTAATAGGAAAAAATAATAATAATAAAAGAATAACCCAAATGAGACCAGGCTATTTTCTCATCTTGTAACTTGAAAATGAAAATTTTGGATTCTTTCATCATGTCTGTTAAAAAACAGTGAAACACTTCACACATGATTTTTGTTTTTTTTAAAGATTTATTTATTTATGCATACAAGCACTGGGGTAAAGGCCAGAGATGTGGGGGGTGAGAGGATTCACCAGAGACAGATGGGGAGCAGAACAGGCAGATCAATGGAAGTACACTGCTGAGGGGAGCAGCGGGCACAGCAGGAGAGGTCTGCTGCGCCATGTGGGTGCCCTCCCTGGCAGGCAGCAGGGATCGAACTCGTGCTGCAGTGGCTGTGGTTTGCTTCGTAGTGCATTGCTTAACCCACTGCGCCACCAGGGAGGCCCCCACACATGATTTTGAAGACACATCCTAGTACTGCCATTTGGGTAGTATTTACAGTGTTTTTAGTGTGTGTGATTTGATTTAATTCTAGAGAAAACACTAGGAGTAGACATGTTTCAGAGTTCTTGTTTTTCAAATAAGAAACTCAGGCTCAGACTTTATGTGATTGGTGCAGAATGGCCCAGCCTGTATTCAGGTGAGTGTCCCGTGTCCTGGTGAGTCTAAGGTGCAGGAGGACAATGCAGTGAACAGACAAAGCCGTGCTAAAGGGGGACAGAAGCTGGTCCTGTTCACAAGTGATTTAAGAGTGAAATCCTGAAGTGTTCAACACTTCCTAGTAAGTGTTGAATGAAATTCCTCTGTCAGATCGTCACAGAATATTGGCAAATATGATTTAGCTACAGTTTATCAGAAGGAGGAAGGGAGACCGGTCTTTGAGAAATGTTTTGAGTGTTTACAGTTCTTTTTTGAAAACATGTTTTCATTTGAAATAAAGGGCCATTTGAAAAAAAGAAGTATGGGAAGTGGTATGTAATTTAGTTACACTGAGAATTTATTTTACAGTGAGTCCCATTTTTCTTTCACTGAAGTATACACAATTAGAGGTCTGCTTGCTGTGGAAGTACTTGTGTAATTGAGTAAACGGATGGAAAAAAAATAGGAGATGCTAGGTTAACCTTTTTCCAGTCTTATTAAATTGCAGGTTCTCTACATGAACTGCTTTAAATAGTGGTTTACAGATATAGTTCTCTAGGAAGAATAGTATTTTTCTTCTTTTATATATGAATTGAAATGTTGATGTCTCTAATAAGGAATTTTAAAGACAAGTTTCTGCTTTCACCATCTCAAAAATGTGTTCAAGTCAACTAACTCACTGCTAGAAGACCATGTAAGAAACACATTTGTCTTCATCTGTCAAATATGGCACCGCTGATTTTTTTTTTTTAAGGTATTTTTAGGCTGGTGGTTTAAAGGAAGGAACATTTCCCACCCTGATTTAAAGTTAATGTGAATTATAAGATCATCCCTGACTGGAGTTTTACCAAGAATTATTTAAACTTGCCTCTTTGTTTTCTGACTCCTTGTGAAAAGAAAGTAAATGGCAAAGTTCAGCTTCGACCCTTGGGAACCACAGAGCACAGTGTCTCGTCTCTCGTGATTTGGTAAGATACTGTCAGGATGTAGGGCCCTTATCAGATCGTTTTTTATCAAAATAGAAAATGAGTTTATTATTAGAATAAAGCACACTATATGTGTTCTCATATGTTTCTTAGGGAGAACAACATCTGCCAGAGGAGAACGCCACTATTTTCTTGTAATAGATGTAAAATGAGGGGAAGGTCCGGATGAGGTGAGCAGAACGCCAAGGACTCCTTGACAACTCCATCTCCTTCCTCTTCCTTGCAGTTTCTTTGCACATCGTGGGTGTACCTGTGTATGCTCTCTGTGGTTTAAAGCCCTTTTTTTGGTTTGTTACTATCAGAAGGAGGAAGGGATACGGTCCTTGAGAAATGTTTTGAGTGTTTACAGTTCTTTTTTGTTACTATCACAGATAAAAGTTTTCCAAGGACTCCACCAAATCTGCAGTCTAGACTGACCTTGCCCCACTTCTCTCTTTATTCCCCAGCTTGAATGCAGGCGTTCAGTCCTCTGAGGTCTAGAAGGAAAGGCTGAGTGTGGAATGGGACAGGGTTAGTTAGTAGTGGTGGGGTACATAGCAAAGGAGGAGCTAAAGACGACATTCAGGTTGGATCCGAGAATCAAAGTGGCAAGTCAAAATAAATGTTCTCCGTAAAAACAATCTATATGCCTGAGATGATGGGGCTTTAATGAGCAGCTAAAGTTAAGAAGGGCTCAAGCAGAGAGGCTTACAGAGTTTGCCTAGTAGTGCTATCTACAGCTGCTAGCTACAGCTTTTATAAAGCTAATGCTCTTTAGCCCAAGCTAGTTAAGATAAACTCTACCCTTGACAAATGAGTATATTAATGTTTCCCGAAACCTGACCTGTTTAATCTGGTCTCTGGATTCCCGCTTATTATGTTCACCAATCCTGTAATGCTTTCCCTTTTGCCTTGAGTTTGTTTACTTTGAAATTCCCCTCCCTTCTCTCCTCCCTGAGCCTCTAGAACTCAGTCTCTGCTCCATTAGTGAACTCCCAGTGAATGAATCATTTGGTCCAGGTATGCCAGAGTATGTGGAGAGGCAATAACAGCAATAAGAGTGGGCAACATTTTTGGAAGACTTGCCAGGCTCTGTGCCAAGTACTTGAATTTAACTATATTGTTATTTAACTCCTTACATATAGGATTCACTTCCAGCTACCCCCTTCAAGATGGGGCTGTATTTTATTTTTTGGTATCCTCACAACAAAGATAGAGATAAGTTAGGATTTGGAAATGATGGATGTAGACAAAGGCAGGTTTTTTTTTCTTCCACCTAAATATGACAAGAATAATCATGTAGAAGAGATAAAAGGTAGTCTTTAACAAAAGGAAGAAAGAAGTAATATAAAAAAAAATCTAATTATCTCACATACATAGTTGTTCAGCTTTTGGAAAGTGAAAAGTCCCAGCATCAGATGTATTCAAACAAGTGGAATAAGATCTGCGAGCAAAGTTACTCATAGTCCTTGTAAGAGGTTAGACTAGGTGCTGTCTAAAGAAGCATCTAAGGCTAAGAATGTTAAGTTAATTCAACAATTCTGCAAATATTATTGAGCATTGTGGTTGACATCTAAGTCTTTAAAGACATTCATGTCTTAATTCCTGTTCTTGGTGACTAAGTTACCTTACAGTAAGGCAAAAAGACTTGTAGTGATTAAGTTAAAGCTCTTTCGATAGGGAGGGCATCCTGGTTTATCTGGGTAGACCCAATGTAATCACAAGGATTCTTAACAGAGAGAATTAAGAGGATCAGAGTCAGAGAAGATATGATGATAGAGCAGAGGTCAGAGTGATGTCATGTTAGAAAGGGGCCACAAGCCAAGGAATGTGCTCTAGAAGCATGAAGGCAAGGAAATGGACTCTCTCCTAGAGTATCCAGAAGGAATGTGATCTTGCTGGCACTGTGATACTAGGCCAATGAAACTCACTTGGACATCAAATCTCCTGTAAGATAGTACTGTAAGATAGTACATTTATGTTGTAATAACTTGCTATAATAGCAGTAGGTAATTCATACAACTCCCCTGCATTCTAGGAACAAGTCTAGATGCTGGGAATGTATCAGTGAGCAAACAGTTTTGATTTACTGAGCGTATTAGGTATTTAAGTATGTGTTAAAACTAAAGGTTGCAAATGATTTTTATCCACATAAGCTTGTATGCAAACAGACTTACATTCATGCCTAATATCTAAAACAGAGAAGAATGGAACTACTATTGGTGGAGGTAGAATGGAAGTTCCAGAACCCTGCCAGGGGCCTCTCTTTTGCCTTTCCCTCAATCCTTTTTGGCAGACACGCTCAGAAGCCTACTCAACATCCTTCCGACATCCTTTTTTTGCAGACAGAGACTATCTCCCTTTTTGGAGGCTGAAAATACCAGATCCTAGCTTCCCCATCCTCTGCATTATAGGTATGGGCTTGCGACCAAATCTGGGCCAAAAGAATGTGAAAAGCAATATTTGAGGGGGAGCTCTGGAAGCTTGATTGCCTGCCTGTTAAATAGAGGGCCCCAGATAGGGAATCAGTCCCACTCACCCATTCTGTTTTTGCAATGGCCTCTGAGAACCCAAAATTTGGAGCCACAACCACCATGGTGTGACCTTGAAAGGAGGCATTGCTCACACACTGAGGAGGCAGATGGGAAAGAGCGAAGAAGTCTGGCCTTGTGTGGCCACTGCTGGACCTGGAACCATGTCTGGACTGCGATTAGGGGAGAAAATAGCATTTTAAATTGCTTAACCCAATTGTAGTTATGTTACTGGCAGGTGCATGCAACCCCACTGAATCCTGCTGAACTTCTCCACAACTGCAAAAGTCCTTTCTTGGGTGAATAATGTATTGATATATATACCATCATCTTGATTCTATACCTGAAGGCACTTACCAGTAATCTAATAAGTGAGTTGTTGAGGGTTAAGAATGTTTGGAATGCAAACCTAAAATCTGCCCACTTTTAGCTCATTTGGAAGACGCCAATCCAGTATTCTAAAAATCTGGCTGCTGTACAAGCCCCGGCAGTGTTCAGGGCTCCCACAGAGTGTGGGCACGTGCTGAAACTGGCAAGCTTAGAGTGTTCAGGAAGGGTGCTTTGTGGCTGCTTTGTTTTTGACTCTGAATTATGATTACTTTATAATTATCAGTTTAATTTGTTGTGGGTTGTTCATTTAATGCTACGGTGTGTGGTGATACTCCTTTGCAGTCACAGTCTTTGAGGACAGACTTCAAGATCTACGAGTTCAAGATCTGCAAGTTCAACAGTTCCCAGATGAACTTCCAACTCCTGCAGTTAGAGACTTTATGTCGCTAAATGCCCAGAGCGCTGGTGCAATGAACTTCAGAGCTGTGGTAGAACTACCTTTTGGGGTAGATGGTTGTACAGTGAAGCAAGCAGGCAGCTGAGGCTTTAGAAAAAAGAATTTCAGCACATTCTAAACCTTAACTAATGTTTAAATTATTTTACTACATTGGCTAGAGCAACATATCCATGTTTATTGTTATTTCATTTAATTTGCTCTTTGCAGTGGTCTACTGAAGGAATCATTTTATTTAGTTGAAGCTATGTCTTAGGGGTTACGGAATGTGCCTGACTCAGAGACCCCAAAAAATGTGGGATCTGGGAGTCAAAATGAAATCACCCGGTTCTAAAACCTGGGTACTAACTTTGAAAAATACAGCTTTTAAGTGTTATTAAAATAAAAAATTCAAAATCAGAAGGGAAATGATGGAGATTCAGTTGTATTTGTATTCATAAGGTGCTTTTCCCTTGCAATTAAAAACTGTTTTGGGATTACCACATCTAGACTAAGCTTTTGTTGAATAACTATTTTAATTGAAAATAATTTTTACTTATACACATTGACTCTAAAGACACCACTTAATAAAATATCTAGTTCTGTGCCTCAAAGGTACTTTGACTCATTTTTTATGCATGCCGTAGGTGCTCAAGAGTTGCTGGCAAAGGGGAACTATTTTTTGCTGAGCTCCTGCCAGGCACTACAACAGATGCTCTCACAGATACCTCATTATTCTCATGCTAATACAATGAAGTAGGTTTTACTAATCTCCATTTATAAGTGAGAAAATTAAAGCTCTGAATACTTTATTTTTTCATTTATCTACCTTAAGGGAGAGGGAAAAGGCCTATCAGTGATTTCAAAAAGGTTTGCTATTTGTCCCTTTCTGTACCATCATACCAAGTGGTCTGTGCAAGATCAGTGGCAATGGCGGCCTCAAATTTTCACTCTTTCCTGAATTCGGGCCTCTTGCAATGTCACTTTGCTGATTCTCTCATGGAGATATGATTCTTTTCCTCCACCCTTGAACCTGTACCAGTTTTGTGACTTGTTTTATCCACAGAATGTGGAAGAGAACAAGGTGTGTCAGCTATGAGGCTATATGCCAGTTATGCTTTGAGAACCTCTGTGACTTCACTCCCTCCCTTTGCTCCCTGCCAGGCCATGAGAATAAGCCCAGAGGAGGCTACTGAAGGATGAGGGACCTTGTGGCACAAAGGCTGAGTCATCCCAGCTGAGGCCATGCTAAAGCCTGGCTGACCTAGCAGTTGACCAGTTGAAATCCTGTCAAAGAAACAGAGCCAGTAGAATATAAGTCTGTCTATCACTGAGACTTATTGCAAGGAATTGGTTTATGTAATTTTGGGGGCTGGTTTTAAGCAAATCTGAAGTCCATTGGGCAGAATGGCATCTAGAAATGCTAGGGCAGAACATGGCCCTGCCAACCAGAGGGTGAACTTCTTCCTCAGGGAAAAATTAGTATTGCCTTGAAGATCTTGTCACTGATTGGACAAGCATATTATGAAGAATAACTGCTTTTACATAAAGTTAACTGATGTAGATATTAATCCTATCTGCAGAATACCTCCATAGCAACACCCAGTGTTTGATTAAATTACTGGACACAACAGCACAGCCAAGTGAACACAAAAAGTGACTGTCACACTGCATATGTGACCTAGCCCAGCCGGGATCAGTGGAACATGTCAGCCAGCCCTGGTGTCTCAAGAGAAATAATAAATGCATGTTGTTTTAAGCCACTGAGCTCTAGGCTGTTTTACAGCAATAGTTAACTGTTACTTAGCACCTCCTATTCCGAAACAATATTTAAAAACCCTTTAGCCCAAGGACCTTGCTGTTTCTATGTTGGTTCTCCGCTATGATTTTACCAAGACAATGTGGAAGACAGTTGACAGGTTGATTTCTAGAGGGAACTAGCTGTGTGCCTCCTCTAATATTTTACTTAAAGATCAGCCTTTGTATCTCTTCCTTGATTAAAAGTCTCAGTACCAAGTTTTAAGGGAGGTAAAAGAGAAACATTTTATCATCTTTTGAAAAGTCTTTGGCAAAGAGTATTCGGGGAATATTTAAATGGCACAATGACATCATACTGGAAAAGCACATATTTATTCATTACCCAAAACCAAACAGATGCAGGAGCCAAGGAAACTGGCCTGTTCATTTTTTCTTCTCCAAGTTACATGTAAGAAAGAAACTGCCAAAAGCAGAAATAAAAGAGGTTCAGATATGACAAGCGTTCTAGAGATGTTAACCCTTAAAAGCTGGGACACTGAGAACAGAGGATTTGACAACTGTTGCTGAGAAAAAGCAGCCTGAAAGTAGCCACTTCTGTGGCCAGAAGTGGGAGGTGGCCTGTCTCTGAACTTCAGCTGCCACGTACAGTTCTGCAGTTGTGCACTGTGCAAATTGGCTGGGAGGCTGAGTGAAGACTTAATTCACTCGCATCTTTTGAGTCTTAAAGATGTGTGTACAGCTGGTGGGAATGCAAGCTGGTCAAACCATTATGGAAAGCAGTATGGCAATTCCTCAATCTAGTAAGAATGGAACTTCCATATGATCCAGCAATCCCACTCCTAGGAATATACCCAAAAGACACAAAAACACTGATTCAAAAGAATACATGCACCCCTATGTTTATAGCAGCACTCTTTACAATAGGTAAGACCTGGAAACAACCTAAATGCCCAAAAACAGATGAGTGGATTGGGAAGCTGTGGTACATATACACGATGGAATACTACTCAGCAATCAGAAATGAAATACTAGACTCATTCATAGGAACATGGATGGAACTGGAAGGGATTATGCTCAGCAAAGTAAGCCAGAAGGCAAAAGAAAAATATCAGATGGTTCCTCCCCTAGGAGGAATAGAAGGGAACCAAGTAAGGATCAAGGAAAGGAATAAGAACAACAATAATAATAATAACAACAAGAAAGAAACAAAAACCAAAAATGAAAAGATAAGGACAAATTGGGGACACTTGGTGGGGAGGGAAGAGGGGAAGGGTTGAGGGCAGATGGGAGCATGGGGGACTGAGGTGATGGTGCACTGGTGATATGGTGATGCGGAATACATGGGGATTATAATTGATGTCACATATATGTAAATTTAAAAAAATAAATGAAATAGCCAATGGGGGGGGGAGATGTGTGTGTAGAGTGGGGGCTTTTGCACAAAGTTATAACTACATGAGCTAGCTATGGTCTGCCTTGAGGTGAAATTTAATGAATTTTCCCCATTAAATATTCAGAATAGACAACAAAGAGAATATGGTGATGGTGGTGGTGGTGGTGGGGTAGCAAATGAAAGCTGAAAAAGAATAAATGTGGTGGAGATTATGTCATGGCTTTGACACATTAATATTTATTTTAGAAAAGAAAAATGGGAAAGAAATTACCGTATGAAATGGGTGAAATTGGTTAAAAATTGCAAACTTCCAGTTACAAGATATTCCTGGATGTAGAAGTCCTGAGGATGTGATGTACAGCATGGTGATTCTAGTTAACAACTCTATGTCGTGTATTTGAAAGTGGCTGAGAGGTAGAGCTTAAAAGTTTTGTTACAACAAAAAGTAATTTGTAACTATGGGTGTGTGAGGATATTACCTAAACAACTGTGGTAATCATTTCACAATCTATATGTCTGATCATATATATCTAATGTACTCTTGAAATAAAAACCATGTTATATGCTAATTATATTTGCACAAAAATGTACCAGTGAGAACTAGGTGGTCTATAAATAACTGTTTTGGATGAAGACAGTTTTTACCTTTGGATATTAGTTTCATAGAAGCACAAATATAAATTGTCAACCTGGTCTTCCCAAAGCACCTTCCCTGCTATGATTTTAACTCATCACAGAGCAGCAGACCCTGCGCACAGCAACCTACATGGCAAACAGGAAGAACAACTATTGTAAAGATGCTTAAGAAACATTGTGAAGGGAGAATCAGGAGCCTCCACTTTATAAGAAAGGAAACTGAGGCTGGCTTGTGGGAAAGTGACGTAACTGTCCAGTGTCACACTTCTGATACCTGAATCTAGGGGATGACTGAAAACTCAGGGAGCTTTTCCCTACCCAGGAATGAATGACTGAGACACTGGATATTATTTTCTAGAGAGGACCACTTAAACACATATTCAGGAACTAAACTATTTGTCCCACAGAACCAACTATTTTTCTTTAAATTTCAACATCTTATATTTGTGCAGTGTTTTACATAGTAGGGAACATTTCCATTTCCTAACACCTACAATCCAATGTGGTATGCCAGTAAAAGCACTGGACTCCAAGAACCTGGGTTTAAGTCCAGACAGTGCAGCAGTGAGGACTTCACAAAGTACAGTTAGCTGGCTCTGTCAGGCACTGAACTGGGCCTTCCACAGGTAGACTGATGGGTTCTCTGTGTTCATGGAGCTTTGTGTCTACTTGGCGAGACTGATGTTAAATACATAATCATGTGAGTGGATAATAAGTAGAGATGTATATAAAATCTGGGTTCTCCAAAGGACACAGAAACACTAATAGGAAGGGAAACCTGCCCCCCTATGTTCATTGCAGCTCTATTTACAATAGCTAAGATATGGAAACAATGGAAATGCCTCCAAACAGATAACTGGATCAAGCACATGTAGTATATATATATATATATGTAAAATGGAATACTACTAAACGATCAAAAAAAATAAACTCATGCTATTTATGGCAATATGTATAAAGCTGGAATGTACTGTGCTAAAAGAAAAAAGTCAGAAGGAAAAAGATAAATATTGAATGGTCTCGCTTATAAGGGGAATATAGGACAAAGGAAAGAGAGAACTTACAGGCAAACCATAGACCTGAGGCTTACAGCAGGGGAGGGGAAGAAGTGTCAAAACAGGGGAGGGAGGAGGACAAGGGACTATGGTGATGATCACGAGTGCTGTGGTGGTGGAAGAATCATGGGGACTACACCTGAGGGGGTAAATCAAATATACAAAAATGAACAATGATATAGGCAAATTTAAAAAAAGTAAAAGAAGTATTAAAAAGAAGTATTTTTTAAAATACAGGGTTCTAGGAAAATAGGAGCTCTGATGTGCACTGGGGAGGGTGAGCAGGCTAGAAGTTGGCAAGACAGAGGAAAAGACAAGCTTGTTCAGGGAAGAGACCTCAGCTGATACAAAGACCGAAGGAGAAGCAATCACACCCTAAAGAACTTGAAAGCAGGCTTTCCAGGCTGGGTGTGAAGGGCCACAAGGATGGTGCTCAGTCTTGCTTGGGGCAACCAGAGGGGCTCAGGTTTTACAAGGACCAGCAGGGTGAAAGACATTAGAGGTAAGATGATTAGTTTTGTGTTTTTATAAAGCTAACCTTAGGTTCTATGTAGAGAATGGATTGGAACTCCCCTGTCTAAATGGGGAGTATCCTGGTAACCTCAGAGGGTATTGGTTAAGAGGCCAGAGGAAATGAGATGATCGAAAGAATTTTGTAAATAGTAAGGTGTACAAATGCAAGTTGTTATTATAGATTTAATGTACTGATTCTTTGTTTAATATATTATTTTCTTTGTTTCTTAGTATATTAGGGCAGGAGTTAGTTTTCATGGCTTCAGAAAAGTAACATCTCTTGTTTCAGGTTTTAAGTTTGTGGAACACAATGCTAGATCTTACTACTATTCCAATCTGCACCTCAGATACAGGCTCCACTCTGCTATCCTTAAATAGAAATCCATCCAAGTGACCTGGTAAACAAACACCACCACAGTGCATTCTGAGGTGAAACTTGAGGCTTTTGGTCCTCACTGTGGAAGCCAGTGAAGACAGGCCTAGGATTGAGCCTGACAGGGAGTGGGTGAACAGGACCTGCTGATTGAAATGCAAAGACTCAGGAAAGCCCTGGGGAAAACAACTCAGGGCATATCACTAACTTCTTTTCTCTCTCTAAAGAATGTGAAGTTTAAGAGCAACTATAGTACATTTGTTTCTTCGGGTTTTTTTTTTTTTTTCTCATTTAATTGAGCAGTTGCCACAGCAACTCAAGAACAGGCTACTCTTTGCCTTCAATGAATTGCAGATTCACATTTTTCTACTGAAAGTTGCAGTGAGCTTTAAAAAAAGGTAATCTTGAGCTGTTGTTTTTTTCTCCAGGTCTGATAGCAGCATTGTCTCTCCGTGGGACCCTGAGAAGGCAGCACTCTGCTGCTGTCATGAATGAGAAAAACATGTCCGGAGGGGGCGTCGGTTTAGAAATTTCGTTAGGATTTAGAGCTGCAGCTAGTCTAGGGCATTCAAACAACACAGTGTGCAGGCCAGCAGAGCAGGCACAGCAAGGGGCAGAAAAGCAAATGGAAGAGGTGACTCCTTCTTTGCAGGAGCACACCACAAAATTAGCAACTCCCTTCTCAGCAGAGAGCTAAGAGTCAGTCTTGAAAATGTAATGCTGGAATTACCAAGATCCTGCTGATCACTTTCCTTTGATGTCCAAAATCTCTCCTCATCATTTGCTCTGCTTCTGCCATGGTCCCATCTCCTATCATTTATTCTTGCCTGAATTATTAAAATACCCTCCCAAATAGCATGTCCCTGCAACTACTCCCCTCACTTAGGCCATGCTCCACATGAGTGACAACAATATATTCCTTTTCTTCTTTTTTTTTTAAAAGATTTATTTTTATTTATGCATATGAAAACTGGGTATAGGCCAGAGGTGCATGCATGAGTGTGTGTGAAAGGATTCACCAGAGATAGAGTGGGGAGCAGAACCAGCAGATCTACCAAAGCACACCACTGAGGGGAGCAGCGGGTAAGACAGGAGAGGTCTGTTGAGGCTTGTGGGTTAGCTCCCTGGCCAAGGAATGGAACTTATGCAGCTGTGGCTGGTGATAGCTTTATTGTGCTTAGACTTTAATCCCTGTGCCACCAGAGGCCCAAACTGCAGATCTGATGATATTTTCTGCTCCAAGATGGCCAACGGATTTCCATAACTGCAGCACTGACAGCCCTTTCGACAGGCCCTCCCCACTCCCCCCAGTTTATCTGTGTTGATGTCTGTTCCCAAATGCCCTCCTGGCATAGTAAGAAGGTCATACTCCCAATAGGAGTGTAAGAAAGAAGCAGTTGCCAGAGAGGTGGGAAAGTAGGGGACAGATCAGTTTGCAGAGGCTATACAGTTGGTCTTGAAGATGCAGGAAGGAACTACAAGTTAAGAAATGCAGGCAGCTTCTAGAAGTTGGAGAATACAAGGAGAGAGATCCTTCCTTAGAGTCTCCAGAAGGAAGGCACCCTTCTGATATCTTGACATTAGGACTTCTGACTTCTAAGACTGGAAGATGAAACATTTAAGTTGTTTTGGGCCACTAGGTTTGTGGTTACTTAAATATAGTAGACCGGAAATGAACATACTGCCTATGAGCACTGGGCTAGTGCTCTCCACTGGAGATTACTTCTCCAGGGCCCTCAAGCACACAGGGAAGTGAGCCTGACTCGTCTTTTATATAAATGGACAGTCATGGATCTCAAAACTTAGGAGGAAATCTTGAAATAGGAAAAAAAAATTTTTAAATATATTCCTGCAAGAAATGAAAAAGTTTAGAAAGCAATCTGAACATTTTTCTCAGAAATAAATAAGATAAATAATGATGGTATGAGATAGGAAAAGCAGGGAAGAAGAAAGCTCTTGAAAATGAAAAATATGACAGCTGAAGTAAATTCAGGACAGTTAAGGTGAAGTTAAGGAATTTCCTAGGATGTAGAATAAAGTAGAAAAGTTAAACGTCAGTAAATGGGAGGAAAGAGTGAGAGGATCAATTCAGGAACTCGAACATGCAAATCTAAAAAGCAAGAACAGAAACAGTTGAGCGGAGAAAGTGTTCATTCTCAAACCAATTAAATCAAGAATGTGTGGCGGGTGAGGCCTGCAAATGAATAGTTTAATTAACTTACCGGGAGATTCTAATGGGAATTTGGGTGACTACTGTAGAGCAAGTCCTGCTTTAGCAACTTAGTAGGTGTTTTGATCTTGTCAAGTGATGTCACACTCTGAGTCTCAGTTTCCTCATCTGAGAAACAGGCTTAATGATGTTGACCAGATAGGGATCTGGTGTAGAGAAAGTATGTGAATCATATGGCTTAATGCTTGACCCGTAATGAGGGGTTAGCAAATAATGAGTGGTTAGCAAGAAGTAGCTGGTTAGCATTGTTTGGGAAGTGGAAAAACTTCCTACTGTGGGGAAAAAGAAAGGACAACATTAATCATCTCACTGGAGATTATTGCCCCAAGAGAAAATGAAACTTGAGATCTTAAAGTTGTAAAGTTATTGTATTCTGAAAATTCCATAAAAGAAAAAAAATGCTTGAGAACATCCCCATTTAAGTGGTAATCTAAATCTACTTAAGAAAAATGTTTAAACGATGTCAGTATTGTGCCAGATAGAATAATTTAAAACTTTCCAAAGAGCTACAGATAGAAATATTATCTATTCAACTTGACTTTGCCTGACAATGTTTTTTCTTGTAATCAATATTAATTTCCTGCTTGGGCAAAATATTGGGTTTCTTTGGAAAACATAGTCAACAAGATGGCTAAATATATTACTTGTCTGTAAAATTTAAATATATGTTATTTGAGTGTAATCTTTTTAGAGTTAAAAAAAGCTGACAAAAATAAACATGCTTAAAATCTCTTGAAATAAAGTTAGTCAAAAATGTGATGAAAATAAAACCATATTCTATTTTCTGCTGTTGGTTCATTACGAAGAATGAATGAATAAATGGATGAATGAGTGACTAATAGAACAGCTAAGCTCTTAGGATGGACTGAGTATTAATGTCTAAGAGCAGGAGCATTCAGAACAGATTTGAGAAAAAGGTATGAACCAGTACTGCCTTCCCCAGTCAGAAGAGTGAGAATATGGGGACCTCCCTGGTGGTGCAGGGGTTAATCACTGCATGATGAAGCAGCCACAGCCACTGCAGTATGAATTCAGTCCCTGGCCAGGAAGGTGACCCACATGGCGCAGCAGACCTCTCCTGCCTCTGTTCAGTGCTGCTCTCCTCAGCACTGTATTAAAGTTGATCTGCCTGTTCTGTTCCCCAGTCTGTCTTCAGTGAGTCCTCTTACCTCCTACACCTCTGGCCTGTACCCTAGCTCTTGTATGCATAAATAAACACATCTTTAAAAAAATTAAATCATCTGCTTTAAAAAAAAAAAAGTGAGAATATTGTAGCACAAAGAGAAATTGGTGGTTTGTGAATGAAGGACACCTGTTCCACACTCCATGCCAACAGTACTCAGCAAAGCCAAAGCCCTGGTGTGTTTGGCAGGTGGGTGGGAGGGATCACAAATGCCCCAGCTGGTCATGGCAGCAGGGATTCTGGGAGTGCAGCAGCCCACTTTCAACAGGATCACAGGTTTGAGCAAGAAATATCTCATGGTGACTGTTGCAAGCTGAAGCCCGAAAGCCTCTTCCTCAAACTTTGTGCACCAGGTAAATCACCCAGCTCCAGTACAACTTTGGAGGAGGGAATGGAGGTGTTCCCTAAATACCATGATTGAGAATGAAACTTCAATTACCGATAATATGGTTCATAAAATTTAACTATATGTTATAGGGTAGGACCCTATAACTATATTATGTTCTATAGGGTAGGGCCTGGGAAACAACCTGATTTAGAAAAATTCAGAAATATTATGTGGAAGCTGTCTACAGTCCTCACCTAACTACAATACCATTCTTGCTAAAACAGTTTCTAATTCAGAGTTGATAAATTTATTTATGTATAGTATAACTATACTACAGATAGGTCTTCACTGATAAATTGCATAAAGTGTTAGAACTGTGTAACTTTAATCACCTTTGGTACATTAAATGTAATATTTAAATATTTAAAAAGATTAGTGAGAACAACTAGGAAATGTATAATATACTTAAAGATGTATAAGCCCATTGGAGGATTGGGCAACTGATCTCATTTTACTTTAGGAAGCTGACACCCATCAAATTAAGCTGATTTCTCCACTGCCCACTCCCAAGTAGCGATTTAGAAGAGGAAGATATTTGGCAGAGTCAAGGCTGGGTTTCTTTCCAATTTCTCCACTCCTATTTGCTATAGAGGAACTCTGACAAAATTGAACCAGAAGACAACACATTTACACTCTTGAAAATGGAAACAATAAAATTGCCCCTCATTACAGCAGATGACTAAATTGTGCTATAGTCTTATACTGGGAAGGTCTATGGCAGTGAAAATGAATGAAGCAGAGTTACATGCCACACAGAGGTGGCATGGTGGAGGATTAGTTTATTGATAAATGGACTACAGATATTTTGTTACTTAAGTAAGCTCTAATCAGCATAGACTGAGAAGGATATATAAAATATGGGATGATTTAAAACAAATCCCCCCAGTCCCCATTGTGCAGTGGTTAAAATCTCAGCACTATCAAGCTATTGCCAGCTACTGCAGCCTGAATTCAATGCCTGGCCAGGGAGATGACCCACATGGCACAGCAGACCTTTCCTGTCTCGCTAGCTGCTCTCCTCAGTAGTGTGTTTCAGTCACTCTGCCTGTTCTGCTCCCCACTCTGTCTCTGGTGAATCTTCTCACCCCCCACCCACCACACCTCTGGCCTGCACCCCAGCTCTTATATGCATAAATAAATTTTAAAAATATTTAATAACAAAACAAAGGAAACCCCTCTACATTGCTTAGAAAAACGTGATCTATTTTACATACAATATATATTTATTGAAGACCTACCACGTACCAGATGCTATTCTAGGTGCTGGTGAGACACAGTGAACAAAGCCCACTGGTTGCTTTCTTGGAACTTACATTCTAGTGACATTGCTACACGTGGAGCAGAAATATAAAGACACATGTGGGATTGATAAACACTGATTTCAGAACAGAGGACTGCTCTGGGAAGGGATGCGATGGGGTGAGTTTGCGGAAGTATTCCACCACAATGCAATGTTTTATATCTTAAACTGGGAAGTCAGTAAATACTATTTGTTATATTAGTCTCTATACCTATTAGCCTATCTGAAATAGCTTATAAAAATCAATTTACTTTTGTTTCCTAGTTTTGCTTCTACAAGTTTCTTTTGTTCCTGTAAAAACATGTATTCCTCTACAAATAATGGAAAAATCAAATGAAACTTAAGAAGATGAATGGAGATGTTCTGGGAATGAGCTGTAAGTATTAAGGAAAAGTCTGTGTGTTGGGAAATGTCAGGAAGTTTTGGTTGTTTTGAATAAGACTGTGTCTAGAGTAAAGAAGGTGTGGAAGCAGAGCTCACAGTTGAGCCCAGAGAACCACTTGCTGAATAAAGAACTAATTGTGGACTAAGCTGTTTCCAAGAAAAGCATGGGAGGGGTTCTGTTGCATCTCCTAGGGATTTAATTTAGCTTGGCCACACAGAGGGGGTATGCTGGAGGGTTAGCTTATTGATCAATGGACTGTAGATATTTTATTACTTCATGTAAGCTCTGCATCCCAAGTCATTTGGGACTAACCTGGACCCAGTTTGACAGCTCTTGTCACAATTTAATCTAGACAGTCTTATCTAAATATCTCCCTCTTGTAATCCATTTGTCCCATCAATAATCCTTGCCTTAATATACACTATACAAAAATGAAAAATAATGTAAAATATATAATAAAAAAATAATAAAGGAAAGAGGCACCACTTAAACTATGAAAAAAAATAATCCTTGCTTTATTACTGTAGTATATCTGACTAGGAAAACAGTGGAAATTTTGTAATACTACTTTTAGTTCCCTTGGGCCAATCAATAATCCCAATATTAAGAATTTCTCCTAGGAAAACAACCAGAGATTTGGAGGAAGTTTATGTGGAATGATATGAAAAGATTACATAATCTTTTATTTATATATTATAAACTAAATATATAAATATATATGATACTATAAATTATAAAAAAAGAAGCACTTTTTATGATGATGAAAAGATGAAAAGTAAGTGCCTGAAGGAGGTAAGTGATGAAAATAAATATAACCTCTAGAGTTATATTTTATACTGTCACTAAAAATGTGCTTGTAATAATTAAGGACATTTTTATTAAATAAAAAAATTCATGATAACTATTAATTATCTATTAATCAAAAAATACTTCAAAGCATTCATGGCAATTTCTTTATATTTACTGTAATTTCCCCAAATTTACTTTTCTAGTTATCCCTTTTTTGCATGTAGTTTTGCTTTTATAAGAGGTTATTAAATGGAAGTGTAGTGTGTATTGAAAGAGAAGCCATCACAGATTTGACATTTCTTACTTGACATTTCCTGACATTCTTTCTTAGATATATATGTTTGCTCACTTTTTAATTACTAAGCATGAGACTTAACTCCTGTGATTAAGAATACTATGATAAAATATAACCTAGTTAAAAAAATTTCTTTTGTGTGAGCAGAGATTTTCTGTGCGTCTTTATTAAAGATTCTATTGCACTGGCACAGCTTATTGAAAAGAGGTGAACGTAGAGGGAAGACATTATTAGGTGTGCGACCTTGGGGGTAATGATAGATTCCCTCCAGGTTATAGTGAGGATTAACCCAGATCATGGGAGCTCTTGGCACAGGATAGGCACTTAATAAAAGCTGTTGACTCTGAATTTTCTTCAAGGTTATGAGTGTACAGGAAAAAGCCAGAAGTTTTAAGTTGTGTTCTCTGTCCGTTTTTCTCAGACAAGATTAATTAAAAAGCCAAGTGATTTAAAGAGGACTGCTGTTGAATTTACTATTTAGAACCAAGCATGTTCTTGGTGATTCATCAAGCTTGCAAATTAAAGTCAAGCAAACAAATAGTCCCATACCCACTACCAACTGGCGTACCTCAGAAGTCCACACCATCTGCTTCTCTCTGAGCCCCTTCCCACTCCTGACCCTGTGGGAAGTTCTAGCAAAATCATGAGAGAAATTAAATAGGATCCAACTGACTTTGCTTCCTTCTTACCTCAACATCTTGTTTTCCTTTGGTTTCCAAAGTCCCCTGCCCTATCCACAGCTATCCTGAAGTAGAACCATAGAGGGATGGTGAAAACTGAATCTCAGTGATGTCAAGATTAGTTTTGAATCCTGGGCAAGTTGCTTAATGTTTCTGGGGTCTACCCATAAGATACTTCAATTAATGTCTCAAACACGATAAATACTCTCAGAATTATAGTCATCATTATTATTGTTACTCTCCCTCTAAGTTCTTGCTCTAAAAATCCCTCACAAATACAAGTTTAGAGAGCAGAATCCTCAAGAAGGAGGTATGGAGGTTGGTGACACAGGGTTAGGTTCAGCTCTGCCACTCTAGCTGTGACTGGGGCAAACTGCTTAATATTTCTACATCTCAATGAAAACACGCCTTGGAGGCAGGGTTATTAAGGAACCTGAATAATGCTTAGCATCATGTCTGATTTGGAGTAGGCATTTAGTATGCTTTAGCTATTGCTGTTCTGAGTCTATTGTGTATATCTCAGTCAGTCCTCACAAAACCTCTATTCAGAAAGTGAGGAAAACTTGGCATAAGTTCCAGGCCACAATATCAGTCATTTTCACAACCCGAACTTAAACCCACACAGCCTGATACCCCTGGTTTTAACCACTGTGTACCCTGTATACCTCCATCTCTGGTTGAATGATTCACCCAAAATTCAGGGGCAATGGCCCATAATGACATATATTTCCACTTCTCCTAACAGGCTGATCTCTGTAAAGAAAACTGAGTTTCTGATATTTGACAGACAGTGATTTCTATAGGTCGCTCTTTAAAACTGGAAAGAATTGCACAATTAACAATGTTCTAAAATGATGGAAATTTTACTCAACTACAATTAGTTACATTTACTTAAGAGATATAAATTAATGATACATTCCATCCCTTGCACCAATGGTCTCTTACTCAGTAATACAGAAGTCTAAATTGCTTTTTGAATGTGACATAGGTGCATACAGATAACAATTTCCTCACTGATCAATTAATTACTGAGCATGCATTGAGTGCTGAAAAGGCACTGGGAACAAAGCTATGGGTAAGACCACAAACCCTACCCACTGAGGACACAGGCTGGCAAGAGCCTGGTCATCACATCCTCAGGAAAATAGACTTCTCCACCTAGGCATATCCAGATCCTTCAGCTACTTCTTATATGACAGTTTTGTGATCCTTCAATGTCTTTCCAACCCTCTTTTGAAAACACGTAAATTAAAAAAAAATTGTCATGTAAATTTGTTTTATCCTTTGCTCTCTGCTTGCTGACAGAAAGTCAGATTTCTTCCTTATTACTCTGAGTTTCTTCTTTTTTTTTTTTTTAAGATTGATTTATTTGTGCATACAAGAACTGGGGTATAGGCCAGAGGCGTGGGGGGTGAGAGGAATCACCAGAGTGGGGAAAAGAACGGGCAGATTGACTGAAATACACTGCTGAGGGGAGCAGTGGGCAAGACCAGAGAGGTCTGCTGCACCATGTGGGCCACCTCCCTGGCTGGGGATCGAACTCATGCTGTAGTGGCTGTAGATAGCTTCATAGTGCTGTGAATTAACCTCTTGCACCACCAGGGAGGTCCTTGACTTTCTTATTAAGTTTATGCAGAGAATATTCCTCAGTTGCCCTCCTATACTTTGTCAAGCATTGTACAAAAAATTAAGGAGTTATAGTGATGTGGACATTGGCCACTTCCTTAGGTATATCTACTGGGGGAGAAAGACATGTACCCAAACAGCCAAGTGTACACGTGGTGCTATATAAATGGGAACTAGTGGAGTGAAAGTACATGAAAAGTCTACTCAAAGCTTCTAAGATGGTACTCCATGGAATATTAAGGAAACACAAAAATTTTCACTGTTTTATTATTTTCTCCCTTTATGTACTATTACTTAGTATTTTGAAGGGGGATAGTCTTCAATATCCTAAGTGGTATAGCTCTTGTCCTATAATGTGTATATGTGTATTCTATCTGCCTTCTGAAGAGTATATGAGAGGCTTAAAGTAATTCATCATACTAAGACTTTATAACTACATAGATAGCGTTCTACATTTGCTAGAAAGCCTTGATAGGAATCAGCTCTTTAATCACATTATTTTCTTCTGTTTAAGCAGAAAGAAAGAGAAAATATTTCTAAATTGCCCACGAGATTTGGAAACTGAGACACAGAGCGGTAAGTGGTTGTCTCAACAGCTCATAGCCACTAAGTGGCAAACCAGAACTATAACCCCCTGCAGTTTTTGTTTGCCCTCGCCACAACTGCCATCCTTAATAAAAGCACCAACTCAATAGGAAAATGGAAAAAGGGACGTGTAACTTGTGATCTGAAACTCATAGAAAAAGGAAGGGAATTCATCGGTTGATGGACAACGGTAACTCCTCTCCTTGGTAACCCACTCCAGGGAGCAAAGGGCAACCTTAGCGTATCCCTCTCCTGCCACTCACATTTAAGTTTTTGTAAGCCTGTGTTTGTTTTTAGATTGGGTTTTCATGTCTTTTCACGCTTTCCTACCCTTACTTCTGTCAATACATAATAATCCCAGAAGGTTATTTAGTTTCCCATTAACAGCAGTTTCCTGTCTTTTTAAGGCTCCAGGGCACGTCCACGTCAGATGACAGGGCACCAGGAGTTCTGTTTCCTTTTTGGCAGGGATACTGTTGTATTATCACAAATATTTTCATTTTGCATTCAGAGTGAAGAGCATTCAACGTTATTCCTGTTAATAAATCATCACAGAAGTCTGTGAAATTAATTATAAAACTTATCAACAAAAATAATAGGGTTTCTGTAAAGAGAAAGGCCAATAGTGTTTTCTGATTAGGTGTTCATATGTTTTTACCCCTGGAGTACACCCTCGGCTTTGAATTAAAGAATTATATCAGTTCTCATTTCCTTTTACAAAGATATCTTCTATAGTTCTGTGATGGGACTGTCCAGACATGCATAGCAATGACACATTTACTTTTATATCTTCAGAGTGTGGAAATATATTTAACTCCTGGTTCAAAATTGGAAACCTAAGTAATATAATGTAGCTGTTTAATATTTAATATCTACAATGAAAATATGAAGGATACCCCTTACTTTGCAGTCAAGAATGGTGAAAATATAGTTTTATTAATTTATGAGGCTTAAAAATGGGATTTGCCTTTCTTCTTAAGAATCAACTAACTCCACGTGCCAATAGAGATAGCCAGGAAGGATTGGCAGCCTGAAGCTGTAGCTTCCCTCTTTCCAATTGACCACCAATAATTTTCACCACTAAATACGAGTCATTTCTGAAGAGCTAAGGGGTAAGTATGGCCATATCAGCTTCCCAGATTTAACTATTCCCAGTAAAACGTGCCACAAAAACTCAACTTATTCATTAGAACAGGACTTGGTCAGAAGGCAAAATAAAAATACCAGATGGTTCCTCCCCTAGGAGGAATAGAAGGGAACCAAATAAGGATCAAGGAAAGGAATAAGAACAATAACAATAATAATAATAACAATAAAGATATAAAAACCAAAAATGAAAAGACAAGGACAAATTGGGGACACTTGGTGGGGAAGTGAGAAGGGGAGGGTTGAGGGCAGATGGGAGCACGGGGGACTGAGGTGATGGTGCACTGGTGTTATGGTGATGGGGAATACATGGGGATTACAATTGATGTCAAATATATATAAATTAAAGGGAAAAATAGAATAAAAATCATAATAAATTAAATTTAAAACTTAAAAAAATCATTTGTTAATAATTAAAAAAATATTCTCATGTAACTATATTTAAAAAAAAAAGATCAGGACTTGGTGTGTCAGTTACACCTCGCTAAGTCCCCCAATTAAGATCAGTGCTGTGTTGCTAAAACATAATGTTTTATGAGTGGCAGGATTTAAAATGCATCAGCTTTACAAGTACGACCTAACATGTGTTTATCTAAATGCAATATTTTTGATTTAGAAGGTGAATATCACTATAGAAATTCGGTAAACACACACACACACACACACACACACACACACACACCACCGCCAGTAAACTAGATTATCTGTTTGACCAGGGATGTGGCATTGTGATTTCATTCATTGAATTAAGTTTAATCCTGACAATGTCACTGTCATGGTGTAGTAGACACCAAAGAAGTACACGATAGATTCCTCCCTCTGAAGGGGGAAAACGGAGAGGAAATATTTACTAGATTGTCTACAGTGTCAGGAAATTTATATATATTATCTCTTTTAATCCAAATGGTCTGCAAGGAATTATGTTCATTTTTACAGACAAAGACTGTCAGGTTCAAAAAGGTTAAGTGACTTGCAATGTACCAGTGGGTACTGGTTAAGCCATTATGGGGACTGGCACCATTGTCCATGTTGTTTCTCATAATGGTGCACATAGAAGACAATCAGGGAGTAATATGAGTTAATATATAACGAAGTACAAAATTACGTATGATCAAGGATTGAGACTCAGGATATAAACCTCAAGTGCTTCAGGTAATCAGTAGGAAAGGAAAGAAGTTACTTTTACTCTAATTATTGCAGAAGATCTCAAAGAAGCAGTAGTAAGATTTGAAATGACTCCTGAAGGATTATGAGGATCAAATATTCTTTCTCATAAAGATCTATCTCATATTTATTGAGGAAGTCAAATATACCCTTAGTTCTTCTGGGATTTGCCTTCAAACTCTCCTGCTACAATCTTTAGTCTGCACATACTTGCACAGCTAATGCTCTTCTTTCTGTCCTTTTTTAACCCATACATAATAAAGTTCCATCACTGAGTGAAGGGATCTCTGGACTGTTTCTTTTGCCCCAGGACGTTCCACAGGTTTCTGTGTCTTTAGGGCTGAGAAGAGTGTCCAGCAACTTCTGGGCACCCTGCAGGCCTTTGCTAAGTAAATGGGAAAAAAACACAAAAAACGAAAAGGATGGCTAGATCAAAATAAATACCCAGGTGCTAGCGTCAAATGAGATCTCATACTGCTTTCCACTCCTGCTGTGTTTCCTTAGTTTATTTTCCTTGTTGGACTCTACAATTCAATCCTCCACTGGCTTCAACAATCAAACTCAACAGAGGGCTTTGCCTCTGGAAGTCATCTGACAGCAGTTCATCAGCTGCCCACCATTGAACACAGGAGTCTATATTCCCATCCTACCTATACTCCTGTTAAGACCTCATCTGTTCTAATGCCAGGCTCCCCACCTGTGCTTTGCAATCCAGCTCTCCTGCATTCAGCCTGGGTTCAGAGGACTCTTCTCTCTGTAAGTTGCCCTCCATAATGAGTGAATCCTTCCTCTAAGTTTGTAAACATGTTCCTCCCCCAAGAGCATTTTGAAAGGTCAAGGTTTTTTTCCTTATTTGTATGTGAATAATAATTTTTTTTCTTTTTAAAAAAAGTACTTATTTTTTTAATGTTCATTTTTGTATAGTGTTTGATTTCTTTCCTCAAGATGTAATCCCCATAAAATTTTCACTACTAAATCGCCTGTAAAATATCACCATAGTATTTTGTGCTCTTCCCTCCCCTGTTCTGATTCCTCTCCAAACTCTTCCTCTTCTATATGTCTTGGATTTACAGTTTGTCTGCTAGTATTATCTTTATTTTTCCTGACCTCTTGTTTGGTTCCCCTATATTTCTCCTATAATTGATACCACTTGATATTTTTATTTTTCCTTCTGACTGATTTGGCTTAGTATACTCCCTTCCAGCTCCATCCATGTTGTTGTGAATGGCATAAGTTTATCTTTTTGATTGCTTAGTAGTATTCCATTGATAATGGTAATTTTTCGGTCTCCCTTTACTTTATCCTCTCGTCAGTATTTAACACTTTCTGCTTTCTGAAACACTGTTTTCTAGGGTGTTTGGGAAGACACCATATTATGCTGATTTTCTTCCTAGCTAACAGCGTCTGCTACATATTTTTGTAGCCTCATCTTCCTCTGACCAACCTTTAAATTCCCTCAATGTTCAGTTTTAAACCTCTTTTCAATTCAGTTCTTTTTAATCTAAGAATGAGATATCCACTCATAGCTTCATTTATTCATATTCAGCAGCTCACAAACTTATATTTCCAGCCCAGAACTTTCCTCTAAGCACCAGACTAGTATATTTAATTGTTCACTTGAGTTCTCTACTTGGATGCATGAAATCACTTTAGACTCAGCATGTCTAAAATTATACTCATGCTCTTTCCTAACAGAACTGGCATTTTCGTAGCATTCTTTCTTAGTGAATGCCACTACCATCCACCCAGCTGTACAAGTTAAAAACTTGGGCATCATCTTCAACAACTTACTCCCCCAGTTTGCATATTCTTTTAACACAGAATCCTGTTGATTTTGCCTCACAAGTACCTCTCAAATGCTGTTCTCTCTATTTCTTTTACCTTTACTCTAGTGCAAGATACTGTCCATCATCTCTTTACCTGCGGTCTCCCACTGCACTACTTAGAATCATCTTTACCTTCTTCTAATGTGGCCTCCACATTATGGAGAAGAACAACGTTTTAAAACACAAATAGAATTATATCAGCACACATTTCCTCCAAGCATCCCCAAAACAAAGTCACACAATATAACACCACAAAACAAGTTTTCAAGAGTTCCAACTGACCTAAAGATAAAGTCAAAACACCTAACCTATTCTGCAAGACCCCATTATCCAGGCTTTTCCTACACTACCTTCCTCTTATTTGACACTCCAGCTATCCTGGCCTTTTTTCAAATATGATGCTTCTTCCAGCTTATACATGTGATTTCCTCTTCCTGAACATCCCCTTTGTGTACTCTCTATCTTTTCCTGTTCTCTCACTTTTTCACACAGACCTGGTAATCTCTTTCTCATCTGTCAGATCTCAATTTGGGCATCTCTTGCTTTTGGAAAGTCTTTCCTCATCTTACTGGCTATATCTACATATTGTACTATAACTTCTTTCAAGGACTTAATACAGTTTTAATTTTATATTAATGTGATTATTATTTATTTTTACTGTAAGTTTCATTATAGTAATACCATATCTTCTTTCGCTTATCTAGAATTGAGTATATCAAATACTAGATGAAAGAATAAGTAAACCAATAAAGTTGAAGACATGGGAATGGATGAAAGAGTTGTGCAGTGAGAGAAGTAGTTCTACGATGAAACTTAGAGAATACAACATTTTATTGGGAGGACAAATGAAGAAAAACCAAAAAATGGCTAGAGAGGTGGTAAAAGCCAAGTGTGCCAAGTGCTTTGAGAAGGCAGAGATGTCATCTAGATCCTGTGCCCTAGACATTGTAGGAACTATGTCCTCCTGACTTAGCAGTAATGAGATGGCTTTTAATGATCTTTTGTGGGAACCTGATTAGCAGAATGTGGTTTATAGGGCATAGTGTGTGTGTATGTATAGATAAGGATGTAGAGGCTGAAGAACTGGCTTTTATTTTACTAATTGTGTGTTTGTTAAATGAAAAGGGAGAGGAAAGACAGCATCCCACTTGGCCCTTCTATGATATGTAATACTATTAATAGCTCCTTTCTGTAGAGTGAGGATGATAGGTTGGTAGAGACAGAAAAGAGGAGATCCTTTGAGAATAAGGGCCTTGAGAAAGATAAAGAAATAATAGTAAATGGAGTAAGGTTTTAGAGGAAATGTGTTAATTGTGTATATCAAGGCCAACAAGCACTAGATCAAACTGGCTTTGAAGAAAGTCTATGACGTTGACATGGCCAAGATCAACACAGATCTGCTATAGAGGAGAAAACAGATATTCAACTGCCCCCTAACTATGATGGTTTGGATATTGTCAACAAAATTAGGATCATCTCAATTGAGTCCAGCTGTATAATTCTAAATATAATTTTTTCACCATTAAGAAATATAAATTAAATGTAGGCACACACACACAGAGGATATTATTCAGCCATAAAAATGAAGGAAAGCTTGCCATTTGCAACAGCATGGATCGTTCTTGAGGGCATTATGCAAAATGAAATAAGTTAAACAGAGACAGGACTTTTGAGGAGAAGACTTGCCCTGACGGGACATGGGTAAAGGGTATCTGGGACAGGTGTGACTGGGTTGAGGAAGCTTCCAGATAGAGGAGATGGACCGTGCAAAGCACACAACCCACTTGGGGGAACTCTGAATGGCCTGGTGTGACTCGAGCATTCAGTGTGTTTGATGATGGGCAAGGGATCAGTTTGGGGAAAGACACTGGCTATCAGATTCTGGTTTGAAGGTTCCCAAGTATTAGGATAGAAGTTTGGTTTAATTCTGACATAACTAAGAGTCAAGAAAGGTCTTAAGCAGTGGAACACCATGATTAGTTTTGCTTTCGAGAAAGATGCTGTTGATAGTGGAGGAGCCCGGATCAGGGACACTCACAGTGGGCAGGGACACTGCAACCATCACAAAAATCCCAGGGAGAAAGACTGGGGTGGAACTGGAGTGAGAAGGAGTGACTCCTAGACATCAGAACTGACCAGTGTCTTGATCAAATGGGTCCTGGTAGGTAAAGGAGCCTAGGAATATGGCCTGTTTTCTGGCTTCACAGCAGGGAAGATGGTGGTATCATTGACAGAAACAGGGAAAGCAGAAGGATGAACATATTTTGTGGAGGAAGATGGTAACTGCTGAATGTGTTGAGTTTGAGATGCACACGGGAAATCCAATCAGTGTTGTTTAGCAAGCAGATACGTGTGACAGGAGCTCACCAGGCAGCTTGAGTGAAGCGGAAATCATGCTTGAGCTTCCTCATAGAGAACACTGGAGGAAGGAGTGAAGCACCATGGTCAGGATGCTGGGGAGCATCTGCATTGAGTCAGTAGACTGAGGTGATACATGGAAACCAACAATGTGGAACCAAGTAGGGGGAGGGGAGAAGAGCTTTGTGGCTAAGTCCATCTTGGTGCCAACCAAGCAGATTTCTTCTTCCTACACACTAAGCTTCCTTGCCTCCTTGCCTTTTCCACCCTCCTTGCTTTTAGGTAGATCCAATGACTCGGGATGCAAAAGAATGTGAGAGGAGATAATGTGCAATTAAGGCAGGTCTATGTTCCTCATGCACTTTACCTTCTCATCCATGATCGCTTTGAATGTTACATGTATAATGACCTCTGGAAGGAAAGTACTCAAGTTTTGAATTTTGTTATTTCAGCAGAGCCTCACCTGTCTCTCCTGGGGTGAGATAACTGTATTTGAATTCTGTCTTTACATCTTAGAAAAACTATTTGATTTCTCTATGTCTCAGTTCCTTATCAATAAAATTAAAATAATAACATTTATTTCATAAAGGAAGTAATTAATGTTAAGCCCACAGAATAGTGTTAACTATTCCAGAAATGTCAAAAGCTACGGAAGAGGAGAAAGTCAAGAATAGGGAGATATTTTATTGCTGAATCAGCAAACTACAGCTGGCAGGTCAATTGTACTCTGCTTGTTTGGGTAAAAAGTTCAGTTAAGGATTGATTTTACATTTTTAAATAGTTGGAATAAATCACACGAAAATTATATGGAATTAAAATTTCAATTTCCATACATAAAGCTTCACTGGAAAACAGGTATGCTCTTTTGTGTAAGTATAGTTATGGCTGCCTGTGCACTATAATGGAACAGTCTGAGTGACTGCTACAGAGATTTGTGACTCACAAAACCTAAAATACTTTCTATCTGACAGTAAAAGTGTGGTGAGTCACAGAGCAGAGGTCAAGAAAGGCAAGTAAAAAGTGTGAAGTTGAGTTGGTGACAGATTACTGGTAACCAAGATAATGACTTTGGAGAATTTGGTGTGAGTCAAATTGTCTCACAGCTTGCTAGCTGTGTGGTTTTGGGCAGTCATTTAAGTTCTCTGAGCTTCAGTTTCCTTATCTGCGAATTGGGAATAAACTGAGCGATCTTCTTGGGTCAGTGTAAAGATTAGCATGGAAACCATAAAACAGTGTTTGCTTGTAGCAGGTGGTCAATAAATGCAAGATTTTGCTTCATTTAATCTGCTGTCACCAAAACTGTTGTTCCTTTATGTGTAATGTTTGTTCACTTTTTACTTTTGTCTTCTGTGCTCTGGTATTTTACATTAAATGCCAAGTTTTGCTCAAATCTCGTCTCTTTAATAAGGTCATCCAAGTTAACACTGACCATCTTACTTAATACGGTAATCTATTCCCCAACCTGGCATTCCTAACCCTCTTACTCTATTCTAGTTTTTCTTTTCTCACAGAACTTATCACATCTCTGATAAGAATTTACTAGTTTATTATGTTTATTGTTTACTATCTGTCTTCCCCACTGGAAATTAAGTTCCTTGCCTGTTTGATACAATTATATTACATCAGTGCCTAAAGTGTACCTGGTACACAATAGGTAATCAATTAATATATGTTAAATGACTAAATTTTAAAAACGGTGAGGATTTTTTTGAATCCTTGTTCAGGACTGAATATACTTCTTCGATCTTCAGATATGTCTCATCTCTGTAATTTTTAATAATTATCTGTCAAAACATCGCCTCTGCTTCTTTCCCTCCATTTTCTCTCTGGAACTCTTTTTAGGATATGTTGCTCTGATTATTTTCAGTGTCTCCTAAGTTCTTTTTTATATTTGATAAGTAGTTAGATCCTATTTAACTCTAGGCAATCTCCTCAGCACTGATATGTTTGTTTTTCAGCAGTATCTAGTCTACTATTCAACTTGTTAATTGACTCAGTGACAATATTTTTGTGCCTAGACTTTCTAACTTTTCCCTTTTCTATTCTTCCTCTTCCTTTCCATTCTTTCCTGTATTTGTTTCATGGTTATTAATCTTTCCTTTATCGCTTTGAATATTTAAAATATCCTCATATTGAGATTTTTTTCAGACTTTCTTGTTATCTTTAGTTCTTGTGGTATGAAGTCTTTAATCAGCTGGATTTCTTGTTATGGTTCATTTCTTTGTACAGTCTACAACTGTGGATTGTGACCTTACTTCTGACAGTGGATGTTTGGCATTTGCCTCTATTAGAGTCTTAAGTGTTAACTACTGAAAAGGCTCCAAAACTGTATCACTGAATGGCCTGTCTGTAAGGCAGAAGTGGGAGACAATGTAGTGTAGACATTAGAAAAAAATACCCTTAGTCCTTCATGGTGAAGGACTTGTGTAACTATGCACAAATTACTCTTTGTTTACTTTTCTTGTCTATAAAATAGACAATAATTTATGTTTTTTAAAGATGTGAAGTATTGGTAAGACAGTAAAATTAAGGAACTTAGCACAATGCTTAATATGGATTAAATGCTTAATAAATGGTAAAAGATATTATAAATATGCGGTAGTTATGCACTTCTCAGTATCTTCTTGTTTTGTGTTACAAGAGAAGAAACTTAATGCACTTGAGAATAGCTTCTGAATATGTGTGTGAAATGCACAGCCGGCCATTCCATTTGGATATTAGTCAAATTTATCTGCTTTGTTTGTGACATATATTAGTTGAAAATGGTGGGGGGTAGGGGGGTAACCCAGAAGAACATGTTCTCTGGGCTTTTACCCATTGCAGAAAGCAGTGATGAGAGGTGGAAGGAAATTTCAGCCGTTATCCTTTTTTAAAGATAAAGCCTAATTAGAGAGCTGTATCATTTGCCAGATATTTTGGATCATTAAAATATAGCAGAAGGAAAAGTTCTTCTGCTGAGGTGAAAATGATCCAGATAAATTATTTTGACTCTATTCAAATGGAAAATATATTTAACTTCTTGGCTTTATTGTCCTCAATCATTAGTTTCTTTTATAGGTTAGAAATAGAGAAGCAGAGACTTGAACCTTAGCTGATGTTCAATAAACACCGTTGGCTTGTTGTGAAAAGAGATACAGAGCAAATTCTGAGGCTAGAGAACTGCTTGGAACCTCATTTCTGTCTCATGCATTCTTTGACCATGAGCCATAACTTATTTGCCATTTTGTAGTTGTGGTGACAGAGGGCTAAAGAGCCAGAGTTAGTGAATGAAAACTGTAGGTTACTATGACTTATTATGGAATATGTTATCTGTAAACATTTCACAAACTGAATTATAATTCTAATTTTCATAAAACATTTACAGTGGCTAAAATCAAAAGCATTTGAACAGAGAAATGTTTTTAGATTTTAATTACCTGATCTTCGTAATCAGAACCTGTGTCAATGATCTCTCCAGTGTCCAACATCATCAAAGGATCAAGGTCACTTGAACCTAAGATTAAGAAAGAAAAGATTACCTGACAGAGGTCGTATATGTTGCTTCTGAAGCAAACAATCTCCCTCCAGGTTTCTATATTGTTTTCATGATTACAAACATTTCTAAATCTTCCCATCTGTTGGCACTATATTTAGGTCACAAACAGAAAATGTCAATACTCTGGTTTCTGTCTCTATCCTTAAGAAGACAATTTCATGTAAGAAGCTGATTTGTCAATAGCAACATTCAGAAGCCAAAATGCAAAGAGCTACTAACACTGACCTAATGGTAGAGGTGATGACAGAGGTGGGATTCTTCACAGGGAATGAATCTATGAGCCCAAACACTGAGGGTGCATAAAGGTGTTCAGAAAGAGAAGCAATTTAAGGGTGTGCAATGGTAACAAAGGTAGAAGGACCATCACGAGCAATATACAAAGTGTGGGAAGAACAAGGGGATCCCAGAAATAAAAGGATCAAGTGTGCTCACTTTTTTTTTTATTAATTATATTTGACATCATTTGTAGTCCCCAGGGCGTACCCACCACCATTTCACCCGTGCACCATCACCTCAGTCCCTTGTGCACCCTCTGGCCTCTTCCCCGTCTTTGCCCTCCTCCTTTCCCTCCCCCCACCATGGTCCCTTTGGTTTATCTTGGCTTTTTTGTCTTATTGAGTTTTTTTGTTTACTTTTGGTTATAATTGCCCAATTCCTTGAGCTTATTCTTTATTGTTGTTGTTGTTCTTTCATATTCCTCCTAATAGTGAAGCCATCTGATATTTTTCTCTTACCTTTTGACTTGTTTCACTGAGTATAATTCCTTCTACTTCCATCCATGTTTCTATAAATGCCCCTAGTTTCTCATTTCTGATTGCTGAATAATATTCCATTGTATATATGTACCACATCTTCTTGATCCAGTCCTCTACTTTTGGGCTTTTGGGTTGTTTCCAGGTCTTACCAATTACAAATAGTGCTGTGATAAACATAGGAGTACAGGTGCTCTTTCGGATCAGTGTTTTTGTGTCCTTTGGGTAGATTCCCAGGAGCGGGATTGCCGGATCGTATGGTAGTTCCATTTCTAGTAACAAGTGTGCTCACTTTGTGAAAACATTAGTATTTGTTCCTCCAGACTGCGTCAGGTGAGGAAAATTAAGTCAACTTAATGTCCTTATAGAAAGTTTCCTCTCTGGCCACAGGCACTACAAGTTACACTGAATAGCTTACCCATTAATTCCTAGCACTCAAACTCAAACCATTACTTTTCATAATGAAGTTCCTGAGGTACAACTGAGTTCTCATCCTCACTTAATGATTTGTTCCTACTGAGAAGTACATGTCACCTAACTAGCCAGAAAGACAGAATTCAGTGGTGCCCATAAGATGCCATTTTGCACCCTGTGAAGAAACAAACTACTCCATGTTTCAATGGATGGAACTAGAAGGGATTATGCTCAGCAAAATAAATCAGAAGGCAAAAGAAAAATACCAGATTGGTTCCTCCCCTAGGAGGAATAGAAGGGAACCAAATAAGGAAAATCAAGGAAAGGAATAAGAACAACAATAATAATAATAACGATAAAGACACAAAAACCAAAAATGAAAAGACAAGGACAATCGGGGATACTTGGTGGGAAGTGGGGGATTGTTGAGGACAGATGGGAGCACGGGGTACTGAGGTGATGGTGCACTGGTGATAAGGTGATGGGGAATATATGGGGATTACAATTGATGTCAAATATATATAAATAAAGGAAATTTAAAAAAAAAACTACTCCCTGTTTCATTGTAAACTTGGTCTCACCCAATACTCTTGATTAGAATATGCAATGCCTAATATTTAATGAAGATGGATTAAAAAGAAAAAGTAAAACATCTTATATATATGCTTCTCAGATACGAACCTCTTCCTGTGATGCTCCTTTCATATTTTCTTCCAAAAAAAAAAAAGCACAATATGTGTATGTGTCCTTACATACTTTTTCCTTATCTCTTCCTTTCTCATCATCCTGGATATTTGCTAAGTTGACTAAATACTAAGGAGTAACACCTTTATTTATTGTATTTGTGTCTTTAAAGCTCTTTTAAAGGATGATAAAAGTCTTTCAAAATGGAGATGCTTGATCCATCAAACCATCTTGGAAAACTGACTGTAGAGTTGCCATGTATAGTTGCACAATTGTGTACAGCACAAAAGTAGATGAAGCCAGTTACCCCTCCAGAGCAGCCCTTGCCAGTTCCATTGTGAAAAGGTGACCATCTTCCACTACAATGGAGCTAGCAAGACCAGGCACCACATGCTATTAACAGTTTTTTTTTTTTTTATAAAGTTGTTTTCTCAAATTGCTTTACTTTCTTTTTTTTTTATTTCATTTTTTTTCTTTTATTAAAATATTTTAAAATTTACATATACTTGCCATTAATTGTAATCCCCATGTATTCCCCATCACCATCTCACCAGTTTGAGATTAGAGGGGTCATAAGAAAATGTTAATTTTAGATAGCTTTTTTTTTAAGTACTGAGGTTATGTTTTAATCTTTGTGTTCTTCAGTATTTTTTCAAATACAAAATTTATAAGATATATCTTAAGTCCTGAATACTTGAATGTCTTGAAAGCCTGTTTCAAGATCAGTTGGTTTGTGCTTATGTGTTGTGAAGAAGGAAGGGTGTCAAAAGTAAAATATGTATTTTACATTATAAGTTTAAGGGTATTTTAGAGCAGTATTTCACAGACTCTTATCCTCTCATTTTGGAAAAGAGGAAAATGATTTGTGGTGAAGTGAAATTACTTGACCAAGGTCATGTAGAAAGTGACTGAGACTAAAGATAGAAGTCAGAGCTCCCATTTCTAAACACACCCTCTGACTTCAAGTTTTAAGTAAGAACATTCCAAATGGCTTTATAAGAATGATCTTTCATACAGTTTTCTGCAGGTGAGGACATGGATAAATGAGCCACTTCTGTGAGAAAATTAAGAACAGTGAATAGTGGATGTGAGGAGGTGCATTACCTGGTGGCTTCGAAAATTTGGAAGAGTCACAAGTGGAATCCAGGAATGTCTCTGTTTTGTGACAATCAGCTGGCTGCTATTGGTAGCATTAAAAATTATGTCTATTTTATTTACCTTTCATTACTTCCAGAATATGGGTATTATTCACTACCAACTCATGGAAGCAGTGATAGGTACATGGATTCAAATGATAGCCTCACTGCCACTGCAGTTAGAATGATTCATGTAGAATGAGCAATGTGATCTGAACACAAAAGCTTATTTAACTTATCGCTGTTTTCGTTCCTGTGTCCTACTTATTTTATTTCATTAGCAACTGTTCTTTCAGTTGTTTTGAAAAAGTACAGTGTGAAGGGCTCTTAAAAAACCCAGTGAGTAGATACTGCATATTAATATTTGAAATCACAACAAGAGTATTAGGAAACTATCTTCAGCAATAGTAGAATGAAGAGAACCCTGCTGAAAAAATGAAAAAAACTTCTGCTTCTAAGAAGAAATTGGTGTTCCTAATGAAGTGCTTTTAACAGAAATTTTATTGTGTCATTAAGGGATGGAATTTCTTGACACATCTTTGCTCTTGGCAACAGTATTATTATATCATAGAAGGCAATAGACAAAGGATGTCATTATCAGCTCAGATAATGACTGAACAGCTTTCATTTTATTTTAGCATTGGCTGCTAACATGGGCTAAAATTGGCTAGCTGAAAATGGGGCCGTTAATAATAGCCTAAAGTTTGACATACAAAATAGGGAGGTAAATATAGATGTATGTACACATTTTGTCATTCTTTCATTGGACAATTTAACACAAAACAACTGCAGTGATCTAACTCAAAAAAGACAGAAAAATTAGGACATTTTGAAAAAGTGATAGTATTACATTCCTTTCCTTCTATTTTGAATTTCCTTTTTTTTTTTTTTTTTGAGATTTAAAAATAGCCTTTCTGTAGACAACAGAAAGGTATAAGCTGAAATAGCACCCTACAGGGAGTACTCAGACTCACCAGATTTAGATGCAGAATGGTCTTTGGAAGTTATATTTTCAGGTTGTTTCCTTAAACTGAAGTGGAAATATGATATATATATTGGCTTTAGAGATATCACAAGGCTACTGCATCCACTACATGGTTAAAGACTTTCCCTTCTCGTGCTTCTTCAGTCTGTCCTGACCTTCTCCCCTGTCCCTCTAAGGAAAGTCTCCCTTGTCCTGTTTCTTCTATTAAACTGTAATCAATCTCAGGTGGGTTCATATTCCATTTCTGAATGTAAGAATAAAACCTAGCAATGATATGCATTTGATATATAAATGCTGAACAACTACAAACTGAATAAAAGGGCATGTATGTTTCACGTTTGCAGATTTTCATCTTATGCATTTACTTTACAAACATTAAACCCTCCTAAGTGTCTTGGACATCAACTATGGAGAAGTCATCTCTACTTCCAGCACTTATGGACAGTGTTAGTAATAGCCTGTATAGATTCCTTGAAGAAAAACAATGTATTTCTCTGGAAAAATATCCTGATGCTCTTTGGGACTAGAAGGTGAGCTCGTCATTGAATGTGGGTGTTGGTTGACTGTTCTGGTAGAAGGAAAGGGGGGAATCTTCCTCCTGTGGACAAAGGGTTAGGGGGAGGAGTGAAGAGAGAGAAAGGGAAAAGAGAGGGCAGAGAAAGGGGGAAAGCTATGTTGCATAAGATGCGGTCTTTCCCTGTGATTCCTGAAGTCCTCAGCAAAGACAATATGGTCTTTTCAATGTCACAGCCGCATGTGTGTGTGTGTGTGTGTGTGTGTCATTTACTCTTTACAGCAATCCTATGAGATAGGTTCTACAATTATCCTCACTTTATAGATGATGAAACCAAGGGCCAGAGAAATTGAATGATGTAGCCAGATGTCTCTGCTACAAGTACTAATGGAGGATCAAAGGGAGGAAGAAGAATCACTGCCAAAGGGACCTGGGGGAGTGGCAGTGTAGGGCATGGAGGCAAGAAATGCATGCTCTGCTCATGTAGCCAAAGAAAATTTGGTGTGGCTATGAGGCAACGTTCCCAGCCGAGTGGCCCAGGGAGCGGTCAGCTAGAAGAGAGAGGCCAGTGTGCCATTTGCTTTGACATTCACATTTGATATCAGCATTGCTCAATCTCAGTCTCTCATTTTATGAAGTCTTGCCCCCAACAAGGAAATCAGATTTTGAACATTTTATACATTTATCATACATTTAATTATACAACACTATTGTGATAAGTACCCTGAAAGAGAAGCACAGGGTACCATTCAAGGACCTGATCTGGATGAGAACGATGCCTTGAGAAAATCACATTTAAAGTAGGATCTGTCCAGGGGACAGATGGGGTTTGGTGTTGGGAGAGTAAAGGGGTGCAGATGTGGCCGGGGGTTCCCAGGAGCTAGTACAGAGGGCCAGAATAGGATGCTACTTCAGGCTCAAGGAGCTGGAGGAAGCTGGTATTGGGGTGGGGGGGCAGTGGCATGGCGGGAGCAGGACACTGACGCTAAGGAAGCAGGGCTGTCTGCCACGTTAAGGACACTGGTGCTTAAGACAGAAAAGTCATTGAAGGTTTTGTCTCTTTTTTTTTTTTGTCAGGGAGGCAGGGTGATCAGAGCCGCACTCTGTGAGGATCTCCATGGCAGCGAGAGAATTCACGGCAGACGGGAGAGGCCAGGACTGACGTAAAAGGCTGGTGAGGAATGACAAAGCTCCACGAGGGCAGTGAGGACAGAGAACAAGGACCGGGCTCCCAAGGTGTCCCTGAGGAATGATGACTGGTGTGGGCCGGGAGAGCAGGGACATTTTCATCTCTCTCTTAAAAGAACAAAGCTGTGTGATCTTCCTGATATGTGGAAGCTCAAAAAGTCAAATATGTAGAGGCAGAGGATGACTGGTGCTAACCAGAGGCAAGGAGTGGGGGGTCAGGGGAGCTGCTGATCAAAGGGTATACAGTCATGGAGGATGAGTGAGTCTCTAGGGCTGGTGTATAGCACTATGAACACAAGCAGTAACACTCCTGTACTAACGACTGGCTATTTTCTAAGAGAAATTTTTTTCAGGTGCTCATTCATCACACATGAGAAAATGGTAATGATCTAAAAAGAAGATATGGTATGTGCTTGGCTGTAGCGATCAATTCACTACTTATATTCATATCAATTCCTCATGTTGTGCATCTCAAATATGTATTTTTATTAAAAATATCTCAAAAACGTATTTTGCTGAGTAACAGTGATTGTTCAGTATATGAGGAAAAACTTAAGGAAACGGAAGGATAGAGTTTAATGCTGTGATGTACATTTTTGTCACATCAGAAATGCTTGCTGTCACTACTTTTATGTTACTTTTTGCTGCTGATTTTTGTGCCCTTGAAGGTTATAATAGTGATAAAAATATATGTGCAGTTAAGATTCATTTTTGATTGTTGTCATTGAAGCCTGATATTAAAAGAATAAAGATGAAAAGTAGCTCGGGGGAAAACACCCAGCAAATTTCAGAACATATTAAAAGTCATTTACATGGAAGTAATATGGTAACTGTGGGACAGTTGAGATTCTGTAGAGAAAAAGGTTATGGGTAAAGGGAAGAGTGGAGGGGAAACCTGGGGCTGATATTTCACAGAACAGAATGTTTTTTCATTTATCTTTATTTAATTTAACTCCTTCATTTGTTTTTAGAATAAACGCACTTTAAGGCTGGAGCAGACTCCAGCTTTCATAGGTCTTGGGAGGGAGTTAGCAGGAGGTGAGTTCGTGAGCACAGGCTCCTTTGGTTTTAAGTTATGAGGTGACAGAGGAGAGTCAGCTCTGGAAATTTCTGGTACAGGCCAGGCCCTACCAAGGAGTCTTGGCGAGAAGGAGCAGGTAGTATCTGTGTCACGTACTGACCAGCACAGATGCATTACTGTAGTATAGTTGCCCTGAACAAATATAACAGCCAGGATGTGGGAGAGTTCTAGGGAAGGGGCAGCTTATTCAGCTCCTCCACTCTGCTGTATAAGCAAACTGAGGATACTGAGCAGTCAGATATCTGTTATAGAGGTCTAAATAAAAATTCTAAATAAAATAATTTACAAAGCTCAGGTGTAATAGCATTTTTTTAGAGTGGAAGTTTTGTTTACATTATCTTACGTGCTTCTCAAATATTCCATCTTTCACTGTGAGAGACCACCTTTTGTAAATATCACTGCAAAGTGAGGCAGGTGAGATGACATCAATTATCTGTATTCTGGGTCTGCCCATAAAGACTACTGCCTTGCTGCCTCCCTCCCTCCCCCCACTCAAATTGTATTGATTTTCCAATTGTTTGTATAATTTTGGGAGTAAAACTCCACACTTCCAAATGTATGCACATGCTTCACTAGAGCTACCATCACCACTACCCTATCACCTTCCCTCTCCATCTTCTCCTCATGCTCTGGTCTCACAAAGTTTAAGAATTTCTTTTGCTGTGCTAGCAAGTTCAGTGTTTTGGTTTGTTATTTATATGCTGCAAATGAGCAAAACCACCCAGTAACTATCTTCTACTTGCTGACTTATTTCAATTAGCATAATCACCTTAAGAGCCATCTATTTTGTCCCCAAAGGGACTATTTCATCTTTTTAAATAGCTGAGTAGTATTCCATTGAGTATGCTTTCTATAATTTCTTTATCTGGTCATCTGTTGTTAGACATTTAAGTCATTGCATGATGTGGCTATTGAAGATTATTCAGCTACGAAGATAGAAGTACAAAAATCTTTTGTATTACTGTTTTTCATAAATCTTTGGGTAAATAACTAGCAGTGGCATTGCTGGATCATTTGTTATTTCCATTTTTACATTTTTTTAGGCACCACCATACCATTTTCCATTGAGGCTGCACTAAATTACATTTCACCAATAGTTCATAAGATTTCGCTTTTCTCCATATCCTGATCAACATTTGTTGTTTCCAGTTTTGTTAATATAGTTCATTGTTGGGGTGAGGTGATATCTCATTATGGTTGATTTTCACTTGCTTTATAATAAATGTTGTTGAACATTTTTCTCATGTTCGTAAAGATAATCTGAATGTTTTCTTTGGAGAAGTGTCTATTTTGGTCTTTTGCCCATTTTTAAAATATATATATATTTGACATCAATTTTAATCCCCATGTATTTCCCATCACCATAACATCAACGTACCATCACCTCAGTCCCCTGTGCTCCCGTCTGCCCTCCACCCTTCCCTACTTCCCTCCCCACCAAGTATCCCCAATTTGTCCTTATCTTTTCATTTTTGGTTTTTGTTACTTTCTTGTTGTTATTATTATTGTTCTTATTCCTTTCCTTGATCCTTATTTGGTTCCCTTCTATTCCTCCTAGGGGAGGAACCATCTGGTATTTTTCTTTTGCCTTCTGACTTACTTCGCTGAGCATAATCCCTTCCAGTTCTATCCATGTTCCTATGAATGCGTCTAGTTTTTCATTTCTGATTGCTGAGTAGTATTCCATCGTGTATATGTACCCCAGCTTCCCGATCCAATCATCTGTTTTTGCTTTTGCCCATTTTTGATTGAATTGTTTTATCTGTTGCTGAGTTGTAAATTAACCCCTCATCATATGTGTGGTATGCAAATATTGTTCCCTGGGTCACAGATTGCCTTTTTGTTTTGAGGTGACTCCTTTTGAAGTATAAATACTTATTAGTTTGATGTAGTCTGATTTGTTTATTTTTGCTTTTGTTTTCTTTGCCATTGGAGATGAGTATTCAGATACATTTATGGGGTTGAAATTCAGAAGTATATCACTTATGCTCTCTTTTTTTTTTGTATTTTTATGGTTTTAGGCCTTCTATCCAGGTTTTAATCCATTTTGAATTAACTTTTGTATATGGAGTGAAATACTGATCTAGTTTCTTTTTTTTTTTTTTTGCATAGGGCTGTCCAAGTTTTCCAAGACCATTTGTTAAAGAGATTATCCTTTCTCCATTGCAGGCTATGGCTCCTTTGTCAAATATTAGCTCTGCATATTTGTATGTGTATATTTTGAACTCTCTATTCTATTCCACTGGCCTGTGTTTCTGGTTTTTTTTTTTTTGTTTGTTCCAGTGTCATACTTTTTTGATTATTACTGCTGTTTACTATAGTTTGAGGTCATAGAGTGTGATATCTCCATTTTTCTTTTTGTCTATCAGAATTTCTTTCGATATTTGGGGTGTTCTGTCATTCCAAATTTTATAACTGATTGTTCCATTTCCTTGAAAAAAATATCACTGGGATCTTGACAGGTATCGTGTTGAATCTTTATACTGCTTTATATAGTATGGCCATTTTAACAATGGTTATCCTTTCTTTCCTTTCAAAGAAAGATAGGTATTAGATCCTCTTTGAAGGATTGATAGAATTATTCCGCCTTTCTTTGAAGCTTCTTCTAATGGTATTCAAATACATTTAAAATTTTAAATGCTGAATTTTTCCTTTATAGCCCAGACCTTTTGGTCTTTACTCACTAATACCACAACTGAGAAGAAACATCAGCACTGGGAAAAGATCTGCAAATCTCCACATGGAAGTGACCATTGAAACCATGCGGATGAGTTGACTCAAAGTCAGTGAGTAAAAGAAAGTGAGAGAAGGGCCAAGAATAGAATTGTGAGTACTTTCTACCTGAGGGATATTATCACTCTGTAGCACAAAAGAGACATTCATAAGTTAGGGAGTCCTGAAGGATACAGAAGATTATTGAGTTCTGATTATTTACAAAGCCCTAGACACTTGTCAGAGGATCATGGTCTACCATTGCCCAAAAGACTCAGTGACTTACCTGCTGCAGCCTCTTTGTTTGGAAATAACTTGCTGTCAACTGCCATGCTGATGTCATAGAACACCTCATCTTCATCTCGGTCAGCATCAAACTGGGGGAAGTTAGGACAGACAGGTTGGTAACATGAAATTATGTAAATTAGTTCATTCCAAAGTAGAGTGTGCATGCATCACACAACTATGCCTCTAATGAAGTGGGACAGAGAATTAAACCCCACCAGTCTTTATTCAAACACTTAGGGAGTTTTAAAGCTCAGATTTCATATCCAACAGTAGAGCATAAGAAAGTAAATACATAATCACTTATAGTTGAGAAAATGCGTAGAATTTTCTTAATTTATAAAGCAAACTAATTAAAAAGTGATAACTGAATTTTTACTTTTTGCCTTTCTGGCTCTTAGGTTTCTTAAAAAACAAAACAAAACATGAAAATATGTAGTTCTCAGTAAAAGGGGAGAGATTTTATAATTTCTTATTAAGGAAAAGAAAAAATTAAAGCATGCTTAAATCAAAATTTAGTTTACTGTGGTATATACCATACTAGATATTAAGTTTAGATGTTCTAGAGATATAGCAAAATTGTGGATTTAAGATTTCATTATTTTTAAGGGCTGAATAGTATTCCATTGTATGTAGTTAGTATGTATCTATGTGTATGTTTGTGTATATATAAACATACATACATGTATCTTTTTTTACATTTATCTGCTATGGGCATGTACTTTGTTTTTGTACCTTGGTTATTGTAAATAATGCTAACACGAACACAGGGGTTAGTGTTTTCTGAATTCGTGTTTTTGTATTTAGATAAAAGATAGAAGTTGAATAGCTGGGTCATGTTGTAGTTCTACTTTCAATTTTTTTTAAGATTTCAATACTGTTTTCTATAGTAGCTGAACCAATTACCTTCTCACTACCAATGTACAAGAGTTTCCTTTTCTCTACATCCTCTATAACACTTGTAATTTCTTGTCTTTGATAATGGGCATGCTAACAGGTATGAGGGGACATCTCAGTGTAGTTTTGATTTTCTTAATAATTAGTGATGCTGAACATCTTTTCATATACACAAAGGACATCTGCATGTCTTCTTTGGAGAAATGTCTATTCATATCCTCTGTCCTTTTTATAATAAGTTTTATTTTCATTATGGGAGTTGTGAAAATTATCATTATATGTTTATTTTACCAACTCTAAAATTTATAAAGTTTTAAATGTAAAATACTCCACGTGGCTATATTTATAAAATCTTTAATTCTCAAATTGTTTGCTCATTAAAAAAATATGCTTTTATCTCCTTAGGTTTTTTAAAAATAGCTTTTACTATTATAGTTAACATACAATAAACTGAGTATGTTTAAAGTGTATAAACTGATCAAGTTTTGATATCTATATATACCTTATAAATAATGTATATTTATTTATAATCTCACCCCTCCAAAGTTTTCTTGTGTCCCTTGAGAAGCTCTTCCTCCTGCACCCCCCAGCTAATCAATGATCTATTTTCTGAAACTAGATTATTTTCTATTTTATAAAATTTCATATATAAAAGGAATCATACAAGCAATCTTTTCTGAATTCTTTCATTCGGCACAATTATTTAGTTTTAAAATTAATTTACTCTAAAATTATTTTTTAATTGTGGCAAGATTGGTTTATAGCAATATATATGATTTGGGAGTACAAATCACACCCTTCAGGCATATGTTACCATGACTCACCTACCACCAAGGCACCCAGTTCCACCACAGTCCATTGTCAGCACAATTATTTTGCAATTCATCAATGCTATATCCATTTTCATTCCTTTTCACTGCTGAACAGAATTCCATTGTATGGCTATACTGTTAATCCTGGATATCATTCACTCATACATTGTTGTTTTCTTCTCTAGGCATTTCATTTGTGTCTTTTTAAATAAAATCTGCATCTGTAAGGTGTTAAACACCTCAAATACAATTATAGTAACTTTTAATTTCCTTCTCTGCTAATTCTAGCATCTGTATCATTCTGAGTAGTGTTTTGATTTATTTTTTCCTCATTATTTTTCTCATCAAACAAGCATATTTTCTTGTTTCTCTGCATGCCTGATAATTTTTTTATTGGATGACAGGCATTGCCAATTTGACCATGTTGGATGCTAGATATTTTTGTATCCCTATAAATATTCTTGAGCTGTGATCTGGAAAGCAGTTTAGAAATAATTCAGCAGGTTTGAAATAATTCAGTCCTTTCAGGACTTGCTTTTAAGATTTGTTAGACTGACCAATAGCAGTGTTTAGTTTAGTGCTAATTATTTCCCACTGTTGAGGCAAGACACTTCTAAATGCTCTGCCGAGTGCCTTGTGAATTAAGAGATTTTTCAGTCTGGCTGGTAGAAACAGGAACTAGTCCAGGTTTGGTGTGAACACCAAGTATTGCTCCTGATAATTCCTTTGGGTCTGTTTCAGGTTGTTTTCTCAAGGGCATGTACTGATTCATGCCCTGCTGAATCCTGGAGGAGACCCTCTGCAGATCTTCAGAGATTTCTCTCCAGACTTCCTCACATCTCTGATACACAATCCTCTGAACTCTAGTCATCTTGGTCTTTCTGTTCCTCAAGTCCTGCAGTCCACCCATCTCCACAAGGCTTCCTTTGCACTGCACTGTAGGCTGGAAACTCCCAGCAGATGGCTGGGCCATGGAGGGTCCACATTTACTTCCTGTCTCTCAGGAAATCACTTTATTGCTTGATGTTTGACGTCTTGAAAATTATTTTCTAGAACATCTTCTGTTTATTTTTTGTTTCATGTGGGAAATAAAATAGTCTCTCTTATTATCTTAAAAATATTTAAGGAGAGTTAAGGGGACCTCCCTGGTGGCACAGTGGGTTAAGCAACGCACTATGAAGCAAACCGCAGCCATTGCAGCACGAGTTCGATCCCTGCTGCCAGCCAGGGAGGGGACCCACATGGTGTGGCAGACCTCTCCTGCTGTGCCCGCTGCTCCCCTCAGCAGTGTACTTCTGTTGATCTGCCTGTTTTGCTCCTTGCTCTCTGTGGTGAATCCTCTCACCTCCCCCCCCACACCTCTGGCCTGTACCCCAGTGCTTGTATGCATAAATAAATAAATCTTTAAAAAATATATTTAAGGAGAGTTAAATGACTTATTTTTTACTATTTTTTTTTCAGTGATGTGTTTCATTATTTTTGGTGAAAGAAGTTTAAAAGCTTAACTGAACAAGCTATGGCGACACAGTTAAAGCACTTCTGTGTGGTGCTTCCTGGTGCTGTTACTATGTTAATCGGCCCATGGAAAGGTGAGGCAAATAGTCTACTTTCTATTCTACAGGTGAGGAAACAGTTTCTTAGAGAGATTATGATTTTCTCAAGTCAAACAGCTAACAAGCAGGGGAACTAGGACTTGAACTTAGGATGACTGACACTTTCCATTCAACCAGTCTACAAATAATCGTCACAGTAAGACAAATATGTTTTTTTCTAAATAAGTGCTAGCAGAGATCTTTGCTTATGAGCCAGGCAAGAAAAGCAGGTAGTGGTTAGAAAAGGTGCAAAGTGACCACAAAGGTAGAATTAGTACAATCCTAATGTAATACCTCCACACTTGCGTACGATGACTGGCTTTTTTCTTTGAAAATATCCATCAACTATCATCAATAAGTGGCAACATCACCTTAAAAGAGTTTATTTTTCTTTTCCTTCAGACTTTTAATGGGTGGCTGACAGCACAGTCATTTTACAAATAACAGAGCAGAAGTTATGGTTTAGCCAGAGATCCCTTGAAGACAGAACCTAAGGCAAAGTTAGAGGCTGACACTTTTATCAGAGGTGGTGGATGCATGTGGTGGTGTCTGCTCATGTTTGTGCAACCCAAGGGTAGGAAGTGTGATTGAAAAAGGAAAGTGAGGCAAAGAAGGAAGGAAAGTAAATGAAAGATGGTACATTAGTAGCTAGTCCCTGAGCTGGTCTCAGGCTTCCCAAGAAGACACAGCTGGTGTAACTCAGTTTCCTGAAAGCTAATTGGAGCCACTGCATCTCAGAATGGAAGAGTGGGGAGGCAGGAAAAGGCATTTGTGTGCTGGTTCCTTTAAGGTGTCTGTCTTTCATTGGCCCAAGTTTTCCCTTTGAAGACTAGGTCCCTTCTCCCTTCTTTTTTGGTTCTGTTCCTGAGCCTAGGGGCAGCCGCTAGGTAGCCAGGCCGCAAGCCTGAGGGAAGAGTAAAGCTTCTGAATCTGGAAGTGCTGAAACCACCAAAGCCCCTGTAGGTCAGGTCTGGTTGGGCCTGGGTATCACCTGCAGAGATGCCTGCTGAGGTGGGTATGATGAAACCCAACTCTCACACTTGCAGAGGCTGATCAGGGCCATTAGCCACACAAGAGGTGCCATAGCAGGCAGAACATTGGCACACACTGTCTGCACTTGACAAGCACCTGATATTCAGGGGCATGTGGGGCCGAGCATGTCAGGGGAGTTTGTAAACTGGGGTCAGAGAGCTTAAACTCAGCTAGAATTTAATTGGATTTCCTTCTTCCCCTTCAGCAGCTGTCCATGAGCAGCTTATTTCCTACCACTTTTAGCAGCTCCACAATGGGGTTGATGTGTGGACAAAAGAGATGGTATATTTAGCATGCCAGAATAGAAGCTGGCATGAATTGTGGTCCTTTTTCTTCTCTCCCTGCATCCAGGGCTGAGGGAGGATGTGCTATCAGAGATGTTTGATCGCTTCCTTACTTGGCAGGCAGACTCACACACATACATGTACACATTCTAGGAGATATTCTATCCCGCAACCGATTTGAACAATGATATGTTTAGTTCTAGAACAGACTAAAGTACGATCCAAAATGCACAATGTGAAACATGACAGTATTCAAATCTTTGCTGAGTCACTACTGTGTCCTGGGTAGTCTCCTCCACGGTCCACTCCTAGGCTTTGGGATGATGAACATGAGGCACTAGGAAGGAAGAGACACCCAAAGAACCAACTTATCTCTGAATTGTGCAGATCCTGCTGAAGTTCATGTGCTCTAATGAGGACCATGGAACTAAAGCCAAACTTGCTTATTTTCTGTAAAAACATCCCATGAGTCCAAGAACAGCAATGGGATGTTTCTCTACACTCCCCCCCCCCTTTTTCTTACATTCTAAAAATTTTTTCTCTATATATTGTACATCATTATTCATTTACATCATTATTTATTTCTCTTCTCAGGTGTAGTCCCCATAAAATTCCCACCACCAAGTCACCCATGAACCATCACTATAGTCCCTTATGCTCTTCCCAACCCTGTTTTAATCCCTCTCTCTCTCCCCTGCTGTATGTCTCTGATTTATAGTTGCCTCCTAATTTTTGTCTTTTTTTTCCTGATCCCTAATTTAGTTCCCCTATATTCCTCCTATAAGTGAAAGCATCCGATATTTTTCTTTTTCCTTCTGACTTATTTCACTAAGCTTAATATCCTCCAGCTCTATCCATGTTGCTGCAAATGGCATGAGTTTATCTTTCTTGATTGCTGAAAATACATTATTTTAGCAAATAATGTGGCATACAGACCTTGAGAAACATTTTGATGGAGTACTATCAAGACAATCATCACTTAATTGGCAAAGATGCTTACAACACAGGAAACACTCAGTGTTGGAGAAGTCGTGTGTATGGTGAGAGGAGACTGGCTTTTCAATCATAAAACATTTTGTTTGTTATTTGTTCCTACACAAACCATATACATCTATGATTCTCAACTGGGAGTTTTGTCTGCCTCTCCTCCCCCTTGGTTGTCAAAACTGGTAGGGGAAACCCTACTGGCCAGGGATGCTGTTGAATACCTTACTGTATACACAGTAACCCCTCAACAACACAAAAGCATTATTTAGTCTAAAGTGTCAGCTGTGGCAAGTTTGAAAAGACTAATGTACACCAAGAATCCTCAGCTTTTGGGTGTTCTGAATATTTTCTTTCCTTTTTTTAGCCATATTTTTCTTCCTTCTTTTTAAAAGAAAAAAGTTTTGTCCTATAAAAACCTAGGCCATTAACTTCAAAATACAAGGATGTTAGATAATGCTGCAAAATAATGGATGATGAGAATTCAAGGAATAGAGATTTATTTACATCTCACACATCAGAATCAAGTTTCAGGGAGGTTGATGTAATTGTGTGCCACGATGCCAGATGACATCTTAGGTTGCATTCACCTCTGAAATTCTCTGATTAGATGAACACCTTCTTTTTTAGTTAATTGTTAATGCCCAGCAGTCACAAGAAAGACACTTTTCCTTATTGTGGGGGGGGGGGGGAAGAAACTCAGAGAGGATAAGATCTGCATAAACTGTTTTATGTCATTTAGTGTAAGAGGGCTGGGGAGGTCTGTTAGAAATTTCAAAATGAAATGCTCACAAAATTCCCTAGTTCGCTCACAGCACATGTTTTAATTTGAATAACAAATGCTGTAACAGCTTTCAAAAGCATGGAAAATACATCTAGATTAGGAAAGGAAATTATAGTAGAGGGAGTAGAAATGAGGCACCATGTAAGGAGAAAGTGACAATGACAGTTTGCATTTTTAGTGGCAGAGAGGAGTTTTTTTTTTTTGTTATACTTTTTGGGGTGCTATAGATGGCCCACATCTTCTCCATAAAGACAGGCTTTTTTCATCCTAAGCTTTGCCAGTTAGGAATGCCAGCTCTATGAAATAGCCTAAATGGACTTAAAGGAGGGTACCAGTTCAATCTCTCGTTCCAGATTCCAGCTTTCATTAAATTTACATCTGCCTCCCATTTTTTTCTCCTCTTCATCAGTTGAGGAAGAAGTAAATTAGCTCTGTTATTAGTCCTGTTTCAGCTTTATTTATCCCATAAGTATCAAATCAGCTTCTTGAGCATCTGAGCATCAAACAAGCTTCTTGAATTTTTTTACTTCTCCCTTGTTTCATGCAAGGAAATTTTGAAGAAGAAATTTGAAAATACCTTTTATTGTTTTCTCTTGGAGATCCTTCAATATGCAAATAATTGGCCCATCACATTTTCTCATTTCTATGTTAAGAGACTTCTTTCTAAAAAATTGATTGGTTGGTGTTCTCTTTATAGTGCCTTTGTTTTTCTCCCACAAAAATTAAAGATTGCACTAAAGCAACAATGACTTAGAAATTGGTGGTAACTGTAGTTAGCAATGGTGTAATAACAGTTGGTATTAGTCTGAAGAGCCATGTTTCTATAATTTATAACCACTCACAAAACTTGAAAGAGAAGTACTTAAGTGGGTTTAGTGGGGCCTGGATAGAGATAACATTCTGGCTCAGAAAGCCAAATGAACCCCCTGTTTTGAAGAGCAGAATTCCCATGGTAAGGCCCACTGATTAGAGATGAGAGAACATATTTTATTAACAGGATGAAACAATGGCAAAACTTGAGGGAATATAGAGCTAAAGCCAGACATAAATGGTATGGAAAATGATGAATACAGCAAACTAGAAAGTTGTGGCTGAGTAAAAGACGCTTCTCAACTTTTTGTAGGGAAATTTAATTTCACTGAATATTTAAAGTACAAAGAGCATCTAAAACATTTATTAGAGAAAATCAACACATTAAAGAAATTCAAGGGCAAACTGTTACAATACTTGTGCAGTGTTTTAAGGAAAAAAATTCTTGGAGTTGAAACTTTTACAATGGAATAATGACTGATTTATCCTGTTATAGAAACTTAAATCCAGAAGATTTTGATTACTCTAACTACACTCACTTAGCGATCATTTTTCAGAATTTCTATCAGTACTTGATAACAGAATGGCATTAAATAAAACACCAGGTATCATTTCTTGAGTATCTGTTATATGCCCTGCATGTTAGGTTTTCTTCATATAATTTTATCATTCAGTTTCTATAATATTTATTATAAAGCTATTTATTATAAATATTATAATTTTATTATAAAAGGGGCACATTATCTCCAAATTAAAAACTGAACTTAGGGAAAGTAAAAAACTTGTCCAAGGTAATATAGGCGGTACAGCCAGACTCTGAATCCACATCTGTCTACATCATACTGTGAACCCCCAACATGTCCACACTGTCAGGGTTGGTTCTCAGCAACAAGGGGCAGCTAAGAACTTAGCAGGGCATTTTTAGAATAAATCAGGGCTTTAAAAAGTCCTCTAAGAATCCTTGAAGTCAAGTCAAGTCAGGTCCAGATGCCAATACACTGAAATACTCTTGGTCTTATTTCCCAGCTTGAGGCCATGGTAAGCAATTTTATTGCTTTGTATGATGTATGCGCCCTACAAGTGGATGTAGCTTTCGAGAAGCTCCCTCCCTGGCCTGCCAGGAGCACTGGAAGGTGCAAGGACAGCAATGACAGCTGCAGGGGGCAGATGGCTGTCTCCTTGCTATTAGGGTTTTTAGTTTAAAGCAAAGCCATCAGTTTCACAAGGAAGCTGGCCACCGCTCAGCAATCTTACTGTTAAATTTAGTTACATCCTCCATAGCAGCCTTTGAAAATGTTCTGTGCAGACAACTTTGTCTATTAGTTTGCTGAAAGAACTAAAGTCATCTAGCACAGATTTTATTTTTCTCCTTTTATTGCCACTCAATCCCCCCTCATTGTCAAAGGGATCATAGGTCTGCCCTTCTCCCAAGAGCTCTCTAGGTAGGACAATAGATTCCCGTGTGGATCCATCTCTGACCTGGTACTTTCTGCAGAAGCTGCTTTGTTTCAGCTCAAGAGCTCATTCACCAGTATCCACAGGCACAGCTGGCTCAGTCACTCTTCCCCACATCCCAGTCAGGGCTTCCTGTCTGCCCTGACTGACAAACAGCATTCCAGTCTCCTTTCCCAGAGCCCCTTGCTCTGGTGTCTCATTAGTGATGAGAGATCCAAAGTCAGACCACTCACACCAGGAAAAGCGAGTTGAGATCTTAGGTCGTACAGAAGGTTGTTGATGAAAGAGAAGAAATCAAAGCATAGAATCCAAATGGGTGATGGGAACTGAGGTCTGAGCAACTGAAGGGTAGGTGACTGCAGTAGCTGATTATCCAAATTTGAAGGCTCAGGTAGAGCTTAGAGCAGACAAACTTTGTTTAACCAGTATTAGGATCATGAATGGATATAAGTGCCTAATATCTCACTCATCTGGGGATACTATGATATGTTTAAAATTAAATTGCTATATATGGAATTTTAAAATAAGCCAAATACGAAGGAGCAGAGAGTAGAATGATGTTTGCCAGGGGCTGGGGGAAATGAAAAGAGGTTGGTCAAAGGGTACACACTTTTGGTTATAAGATGAGTAAGTTCTAGGAATCTAATATTCAAATATTATTCATCATAGTGACATCACGGTTAACAACAATGTGTTATATACTTGAAAATTGTTGAGAGTAGATCATAAATGTTCTCATTACACATACACACTCTTACACACATACCAGTTACACTTATGTAAGGTGACAGATATGTTAATTACTCTTATCATTGTAATAATTTCATAATATCTATATATATAAGCTATCACATTGTAGAATTTAAATGTATACAGAGTTATATGTCAGCTATCTCTCAATAAAGCTGGGGAAAAGTAAAATAAAATTAAGTTGCTCGTGAAAGCTCAGAAAAGGTGTAGCTATATATTGATAGATATACATTAATAGAGCTAGCTTAACTAAACCCCTATTTCATAGTTGTCTAAAGATTTTAATATTTTATTAAGATGACACTACTAAATGATGAACTGCTTCTCACTAAAAATTAACTCAGAAATCAATTTGTAGTCCAATAAATAGAATATGTCCTTAGCTCAATATAGATTTAATCCAGTCACTTATCCTGCCTACACCATCTAATTCAATAAAGATTTTACTGCACACCTACTTTGTGCCAGGTATGTGCTGGGCACTGAAGATACGTGAGTGAAGATTAAATTGTGTTAACGTTCCCATGTTTATGAAAGTACCAGTGAGGACTAATATTATATGGAAAGACTTGATAAGAAATTTGAAAAACATGGAGAAGAGAAGAAACATTAATTGTAGACAAGTATCACATTGTGCATTTTCTGTTTTAGCTCTACTCCACCTAGCAGGGTTTGGAGTCCAGCAGCTAAACAATATATACTTATCAAACTGAACTAAGTAGAAAATTTGATTAATAATTTCCCCTCTCCTTTCTTTGTGTTCTCTTTTCATTCTCTCCCCCTAGTATTTCAGCAGTTTGAGGTTTCACCCAACTACAGTGTGGTGAGGTAAAGATTTAAACCCTTGCCAAGACAGCTTCCAAACTAAAAAACTAGTTAGAAGTCTCAGAAGTCAAATTTCAGCCTTGTGTGACATTTGGTACCTTTCCTAATTACAGGCTCCATTCTCTCCAGAGCTCAAGTGTCTCCTGCTACAGAGCCTTAAGTGGTACTCTGGAGGCCTGGAAGAACCGCTGTGCTGCCTGTGCGCCAGATGTGTTGACTAGGGGCTAATTTAGATCCTGGGAAGATCAGGCTCATTCTGTTTTCTTTCTCCCTCCCCCCTTAGTTGAGATGCTTCCTTCTTTAATTTAAAAGAATTTCTTTCCTGCGGTGTTGACTTTACCATGGCCAAATATGGTCTGTTAATCATTATGCGAGAAATTCAGTGGAATCAAAGAGATCAGTCTAAATGAAAAACTAAGGGAAACGTATTTTGCAGCATAAACACAGAACATTACTTATAATGAAGCACATCATCAATAAGTAAAAAAAAAAGGGTTTAGGTTTAGGTTTTAAATTAAATTCCTTTTTTTATTAACACACATTCTATGTTACCAGTACTTAGAGATAGTCTTTCTCTGTACCAACTTCTTTTGAACAGTGTTGAACATTTAAGAAAACATTATTTTATTAGAATAGTCAACAATCATTCTGATTAACAAAATATCTGTTACAAGAACCATGTCAATGCTTCCCCTTCCTTGAGACTTGGGCATATAGTAAGTATGGCTTTGGGGAAATAATTTAATGGCTATGATGGGGGTATACTTCCGGTGTCCTGGGGTCTGGGGATGGGCATGTGGGGAGTATGGGGTTGGGAGATAGTTTGAGAAGACTTCTTGGGGAAGCTGATCTATGAGTCAAGTACTGAACAAGGGAGACTAAGCAAAATGAGGGAAGAAAATGAAAAGCATTTCAAGGATGGGGAAGAGCAATGTTAAAGAAATGAAAATGAGAAAGGCTTTGTTCAAATAAGGTTCCTTGCTGCCTTTAAATCTTGGTGTTGCCTGATTCAAAAGAATACCTGCACCCCTATGTTTATAGCAGCACTCTTTACAATAGGTAAGACCTGGAAACAACCTAAATGCCCAAAAACAGATGAGTG